>OX104116.1:89926491-90526491 GCA_944474755.1 Limnoperna fortunei
AAATACCCCAAAACACAATAAAACACGCAGGATCAACGGTTGATGAGCACATGACATTAACTAAGTAATATGATACTTGAAAACTAATTATTAAAACAATACTTTGCATAAAATTATTCTTAAGAGCGCTTAATCTATGAATTTTGTCACAACGACTTCAAACACAATGAAGCGTGGAAATAAAATTGCGTTTTAGCTTTGAAACTAACTTATGACTTCAAAACAAACATTACAAAGAGAAATCTTGCCAAATTGGCTTCTAAATAAACAAACCTCATACTGATAAAACAGTTACTCTACCATAAACATGCCAATAATGTGGAATTGAAGGTTTGCTATTTTTCTGCTTTTGTAAATAAACACAATTATCTCCCTTTAAACAGTAACATGATTTTTAATACAATTGGTTCAAAATAATCGTACCGAAATCATTACTGATAATTGAAACAAAACTTATAGATGGGTAAATAAAGAATTTTCTTTCATCAAAACTATTTACAAAATATTTACAATTAACACTGAACTTCTAAATATGAATTTAACTTGAGATACTTAAATTATTAAACTCAATTAAATAAATTAAAACACTATCAAAATTCTAAAATAAAATAAAATCAGTCTTACTAATACAGCATACCTGAAATGAATGGTAAAGACACAAAAATAAGTTTTTGTTCTTTATTGTTCCAGAGCGCAATTGAGAATGACGCTTGGAACTATTTTTGCTGTATTTATTAAAACACAAACAATTTGGCAATAACCAATCAAAATTAAAAACCAATCAAGTTGCCTAGGAAAATTGGCGTACGATTTTTTACCTAAGGTGTTAATAACTAGTTTTTGTCGCGCAGTGTCGAATTACCTATAAGGGCTTAATTTGTTTATCTCGCGGACATACTTAGCTATTGTTGTTTACCTAATTGATTATTGACCAAAATTGAACAAAGAAAATTATCTACATCGGCTTGTCACAATCTGCCATAAATCTAATTTAACAATGGAAAATTAACTTCTTACCTTAAAGCGAATATTTGTAATGTAAAAGCTGACATTTTTGCAAACTATGTAATTAACAAATAATTTTACACCTCAATATTCAACAATTCCTTTGCAATAAAATATAGATTTTTAATCTTTATAAAACTTAAAATTTAAACTTAAAATCTTAATAAACAAAATATTATCAAGAATTATTATTTTCACCAAAAATCTTCATTTTTGTAAAAATAATTATATAACATAAAATAACTATATTTTGCTATATGCGACATAGATCTCCCAATTGTCATGTAAGTAAAACGGAGAAATGAGAGATTGTTGTGACGTTACTGTCATTTTGTTTCATTCTGCATCATTACAACAGCAAATAAGGATCTTTAACACGTACACAGTGAAGTTAGAAAGTGTAATTAAATTTATATAGAAAAAAAACAAATGAGTTTGTTTGGTTTAACTTTATAAATTACTTTACAGTGACATGGATCTGAAGACATCAATTAAACAACAACCAAAGATAATACCACCTCCGAGCATGTAAGTATATGTAATGATGTTTTTAGTTTGAATAGTGTATACAGGGGAGTTGTATTAAACTAGACGTCGAAATTATTACAACTTGGATGAATTACTCAACATTGCAATCATCACCATTTAAGTTTTATACTGCTTGGATGAATGGCTCAACATTGCAATCACCACCATTTAAGTTTTATACTGCTTGGATGAATGACTCAACATTGCAATCATCACCATTTAAGGCACGCTAATCCTATGTTTTACTTTACTCGTGAAATAAAAAAGTTTTCAACTTTCAGATATTCTTCACCGAAACACAGATGGCAGTGTTGCAGATGCGGGTATGTATAAAAGTTGGAATTGTAGCATCAATAAAAACGGCCGACACAATATCATATAGCAATACATAAAACACCAAGTACTTCAATTAACTTCCGTGGTACAGGTAAAGTAGGGACTGTATCCACATTGGACAACTTGTTTGGTTTTTGAAAGTAGACCACATAAATATTAATATGGGATACGAAGTTTACATCGATCTTTATCTTAAAAAATCCATGGAATAGGGATGATGCAAAACGATAAATTAATGCTGCGATTGGAAAATGTTTCCTTCATTCTTCGCACTGTGCAGTAGAAGCAAACGGACAACAGAACGCGAATTTTTATAACGAACTAGAATTGGTTTGTTTCCTTTGACATACAAAAGGATCAAGGATCAAAACACAAACAAAAATTCTCCCAAACCATTAAACGCGTGATGTTAATTAAGGTGTTTCCTATATATAGGCTGACATACAGCGCTGATTTCATAATAATTTGTTTTTGCAATCGACTTCCTGTTATTATATATTAAATTTGAAAATGTCAAGGTCATAAGTCAAGGTCAAGGTCGCTGTTGGTCTTGAAATTGATGGAAGTAACATTTTGTACTTAGCTACATAAAAAATTCCACAATTATATATTTTCTGACTTTAGACCATAACGGAAAAACCTTCACATTTGTTCTCAGAACAAATGTCATTTTAATATTATTTCTGATATTTTTATTTTTAGAACGGATCAAGTCAACGAGTGAGTATTAGGTTCCAATACATCATGTTCATACATATAATCGAAATAAATGTAACTTAAATGTAATATAATTAGTTGATTAATTTAATGGTTTTTAATTTAATGGAATTAAATTTTTAATATTGTAATCATTAATGTAAATTATGTTCGGTATGAAAGCTGAGTAATGTCTTCTTTCTATTAAAGAGCGATATTCATTTGAAAGAATAATACACATTAATTATTTCAATCAAGTGTTCTGAAACAATCTACACTTGAGATCATTGCATATTAAACCTTTTCCCCAGCACAATTAGGTATGTATAAATCATTATCTTAAGCATTTCCTGTTCCGGTTTGTGTTCATACGATTCTGCGCATATTGGAATGCATTTTAACCGGTCAGTGACACATCACATTTTCAATTATTATGCACCGGACAAAAGGAATCAGCAGGAGATATCAAACAAACACCATAACTTTAATTCATCAATGTTGACAATAGAAAACCTATAAATTAAATTAAAAGCACCATTTATTAAAAAAATATATCAATGTGCGGTCCTTAAATCTCAGTTTCCGTTACATCGTTATCGGAAACCAATCTCTCAAATATGATCGGACATTTTCACTGTGTCATAGGTATCCTTTCCTATTCCTAAATTTGACTTTTCCTAGACATGACAATAAGTAACTCGACGGGTGTTTAATTAGAGGTGGGCACTGCTTACTCGTCCATGGTTTTTATTTCGGTTCGGGTTTTTTACTTTCCGTTTTCCTTTACCCGACTGGGAACATACACAGAGGGTTCCTTGTGCTCGACCCACAGTGCTGTCTAGCGCGTCCACAGGTGACGTATAGTAGGGGAGACCCTCTTGGTGGGAGGTCAGGTTATAATACGGAAAGCCTAAGCGGACCGTAGTGGGTTAAGTGTTTGGGTAATGTCGCGCTACTTGCCCAATTAAAACCATTTTTGCAGATTTCATACAAAAGTAGGCTCACTCAGGTGCGTAGCTAGACTAGTTACATTGTGGATTCACAAAAGAACTCGGGGGTCCGGGGCATGCCCCGGAACATTTTGAAAATATCGGCGCAACTTGGAGAGTTTAGAGGTGCTTTATTTAGTACTGAAAATGTAAAGTTTATTGATTGCTGGGATAGATTGCATATTTTGTCAAAATCATGTGGATTCAACCGCGTACTCGCGGATCGGGCAGATACGCCCCTCTAAATTTATCTCCTGCAAAAGTCGAAATTCTCTCCCTCTATCCTTTACCACATACATTTCCAGTGACAGTCAAAATTTCAATCCCGTTTCCTTACACGTTATTTCTATTAATTTGACGCTTTCTAACTTTAACAGGTGTGTTGCAATAGACAAAAACTGCTTACTCTTTTGAAGCACCCGACTTCACTTTTTAAATTCGTGTCGGTGGCTTTTGTTTGCGTATTGCTTTGTTCTCTGTTTGTTGTTGTGTGTCCCCTTCTTTTATATTAATGTTAAGGTAAAAGTTCCATACGACACCCCACTCTTAAATTATTTTAGTCATATTGATCAACATTTTAAAATATGAAATTGTGCCCTGTACAGTATTGGATACATGTAATGGATATTTCATTATAATTGATATATAAAGATAAAGGTATTTTCTTAATATTCGGGGTGGTTGTCATATGGAACTCTTTCCATTTTTAAGCCTTTGATTGCCCCTTAGGGACCAACCATTTAACTTGCAGGGGGGGGGGGGGGCCTTGGTTTTTTCCTAAAAAAATGTTTTGAAAAGGATTTTTGATGAAAAAAATATTTTGGAAGCAGAGGGTAAGAAAAAAAATATTCTGAAGAAGGATTTCTGCTATATCAAATAATGCTAATAATGAAAAAAAATATTCTGTCGCGACGCCTTCAAAAAATAAATATTTTTTTCTGACCAAAACAAAAAAACCAAGGCCTTCAAGTTAAATGGTCTGTCCCTTAGGTATTTCTACGATTTGTACGCTTCTCGCACACACATTGGTAAACAGAGTTTACACTTCTATTAGTATTACTATATTTATTATATCCTTCGGTCCGATGGAAAAACACGTTAGTAACTATTCAGATATAGAAGCCCATGTATCAAGGAACACTGATATTGGTCTTTAATAGATAATTGACCCCTAGCTGGATGTACGGAACGCAAATATTTATTATAGTTAAACCAGATTATTATATTTATTAAAAAAATATTAAAGATAGTCTTAGTTCATTATTTAGTATATAAGTTGTTTTGTTGCAAATAAATCATTTTGTTATACTGAGCACAATGTAAGAATATATGGATATGGATATGACCGTTCAGTCGAACAGTTAGGCATTAACTGAACTTCTTATTAAAAATGCAATGGGTTTATATTTTTCAGGATTTACAACAACAAGTAAGTACATATATTTATTTATGAAAATTTTATGACTAACCTTTACAGTTTGAAGCAAAGATTAATCTGTTTCAGTCCTTTTAACTTATTCGGACCTTATTTGACCATACCATTTTCGACACTTCCAATATGATTTGATTGATTACAGATTAATGAAAACTGTCGACAAGGCACTTACAACTCATACACTTTAATCCATTTGCTTGCTGTGCCAGCATGTAAGTCGTTTGCCGGCATGGCGGTGTGCTCTTAAAAATGTCTAAATATAGTTTGATTTTAAATACTTGGTGCTAAATATGTCAATTGTTTGCCGAAAACATCATAATCGAGCACACATTTAAATATGATTAGATGTGAAATCAACAAGATATGTTATAATTCACTGATGTTTAAATTAAACACGCGTTTCCATAACAACACACATATAAACCCTATTCTGTTTATTTCGGTGTTATTACATGTGGCATTGTAACAAGCACTTCCACAATATAATACTTACAATAATACTTTTTCCTTCTGTTGCAGCCTTTTCTTGTAAGTACAATTTATAATACTTCAAGTTAACAAGAAATTGAAAAAAAACATTGCAACTTTTTGGCCTTACAAATGTATAAGTCTTTTCATTGAAGCCGAATTGCAAATATAAACCAACTAGGAACAATACTTTTATTTTTACTTTTTAAATATGTTGAAATGTAAACTTAAGTTATTAATTTGTTCTTCACGTGCAGCTGTACTTTAGTTTCTAACCAGTTTTGTAAATCTGTTTTTTTTAAATTAGTTTACATTAAAGAAATTTTAAACTTTATTGCAGCGATTGTAGCAAGTGCAGGTGAGTATTGGTATATACTGATGTAGATATTTTAATAAATGAAACATTAGAAAAATAAATTTACAATGATATAAAAACAAAAAAGAGCCCATTAAGCAACAGAAAAGATAAAAAAATATATAAAACTAAATATTTAAAAGAGTACTAGTAGGTTGTTAAAATATAAATTTACTTGACGAGCGCACTTAAATATCAATCAAACAGTATCAGTTAAGCTACCGTAAGCACAAATCAAACAGCAATTGTAAGCATAAAAGTAAACAATTAAACTTTAGTACAACATGTGAATATTGCACTAAGTTAACATAAAACAAGTGGGATAAATTGTATTGTGTCTTTCAGGAGAAGTATGTACCATCTTTACAGGGGAAAGGTTTATGAATAAGGAAAAATACGCAATAGCATTATGACTTATTAAATATTCAACAAGTTATACATTTATGTGAAATATCAAATGCTTTGAGATAATTGTTTATCTATTTTCTTCTTGTGAGGAAACTTTCTGAATACATGTATATTTGTATTTCATTACAATGTTTTGTAATAATTGTTTTTTGTCTGCCTGTATGAAAACATGCATACCTAATTAGTATATTATTATTAATACAAATAAATAACCATAGACTTGTGTTTACAAAATTACCAAATATATGAAGGATATCGTTACTAAATTAAACCCCCAAAAGCTTGGAGGTCTAAATATTCAAAATACATTGAAACTATGAACATTAACGTGTCAAATGCATCTAAGGATACTAATGTAAGTGGAGGATAAACTTTATTATATAACAATTGCACAAGTTTTAAAACGTGCATTTTCAGAGTATCAGTAGATTAAAGGCAAATAACAATATACACATCATTTAACTGGACGGCCTTGATCCACACAAAGCTCACAATGGCACACCAGGCAAGATCGCAAGAATTTTGTTCTCAACTATAATTACATATTTGAGACAATAACAAAAAAAAAAAATAATTTTTTTACAGCTATTTATTTTAGGTTTTATGGGTTTTGGGGCCATTCAAGAGCATCAGAGATGTTTTAAATTTGTTCTATATAAATCAGAGTTCAAGTAGTTTGCTTTATCAAATCAATATCTGCAGTTTTCCCATTTCCTCCTCTTTGAGTTGAATTGGAAAAACTTTTACCCACTGGTTGAAATTTACAACAATTAAATTGACATAAAACACATGAGCAGATATTTGACATTATCTTAAGAATTTTAATTTCCTCCTTTTTAAAGATGATATAATATATATATATATATATATATATATATATATATATATATATATATATATATATATTAAGTCTAAAGAAGCTACCAACCAATACACTTACTAAGTATCGGATCGCCAATATGACGATACAGCATAAACAAAAAAATAATATATAAGTCTAGAGAATTATGCAACGATACAAATTTAAAGATGTTTCTACTAAAAAATGATTCTATTAATAAATATGACAAAATTTTCGACCAACTGATGGCCTTCTTCAGTGTCAATATCAATCTATAATAAACGATAAATTTTGGATACTGGTACATCAACATCCTGTAGTGATGTGATCGGATCTGATTTTATTGATCTTGAACTTTCTCGAATCACATCTATCAGTCTTTACATAAGGGAGTACTGTACAGTTATATAAACCATCTAATCTTTAACTTCTTGATATTCATGAATTTATTGTTTATATTTTGAATGATATTTATTGTTTTTTGTTTATTCCATTGGGGTGTACAGAGCAGAGCTCTTTGATCCAGAATTTTTCTCGGGCCTCCCGTTCAGAGTCTCGCCACTTGCAGTTCTGCTCGATAATTAGGATTTTTATGTGATCAAAATCCTTTGGAGTGTGGTCGGGCAGTCTGAAGTGTTGGCTTACGGGCAGAAACTGTTTCTTAGTAAGGTCACTTCTGTGACCATTCAGTCGTTTGTGGAATGGCTGTTTGGACTCGCCGACATATTGTAAGCCACAGATGGGGCACTCAAGAATGTAAATGACATTCGAGCTTTTGCAGTTAACAGTAGTAAATATTTTGTACTGTTTACCTGTGACTTTGCTGTTAAATGTAGACGAGAGTTCCATATGTTTGCAACATTTGCAGCGTTTGTCACCACAAGACTGACTTCTGCCAGCGGCAGTGCTGGGCTTTGCAATCTCTGCTCATGTGACAAAGAGCATTCCTTATAGTCAAGCTCTTAGACTCCGACGAATCTGTTCCACCGACGATTCGTTTAAAAAGAGACTAGGGAAATTAAAAGGACACCTTAGAAGAAGGTGGTACAAGAATAATAACATCAAAAAGAATTTTGAAAAAGCACAGCAGACATCGAGGAGTACCCTTCTTCAATATAAAGAAAAAACGAATTGCAATAGAGTTCCCTGCGTACTAACTTACCACCCTTGTTTGAAAAACACAATTAGCACCATTCGTGAACATTGGAAATCGATTGAAAAAAATCCCAGATTGTCAAGAATATTTCCAGAGCCCCCCATGGTTGCGTTTAAACAACCCAACAGTCTCCGCAACTTATTGGTACGAGCAGAGATTGCAAAGCCCAGCACTGCCGCTGGCAGAAGTCAGTCTTGTGGTGACAAACGCTGCAAATGTTGCAAACATATGGAACTCTCGTCTACATTTAACAGCAAAGTCACAGGTAAACAGTACAAAATATTTACTACTGTTAACTGCAAAAGCTCGAATGTCATTTACATTCTTGAGTCCAAACAGCCATTCCACAAACGACTGAATGGTCACAGAAGTGACCTTACTAAGAAACAGTTTCTGCCTGTAAGCCAACACTTCAGACTGCCCGACCACACTCCAAAGGATTTTGATCACATAAAAATCCTAATTATCGAGCAGAACTGCAAGTTGCGAGACTCTGAACGGGAGGCCCGAGAAAAATTCTGGATCAAAGAGCTCTGCTCTGTACACCCCAATGGAATAAACAAAAAACAATAAATATCATTCAAAATATAAACAATAAATTCATGAATATCAAGAAGTTAAAGATAAGATGGTTTATATAACTGTACAGTACTCCCTTATGTAAAGACTGATAGATGTGATTCGAGAAAGTTCAAGATCAATAAAATCAGATCCGATCACATCACTACAGGATGCTGATGTACCAGTATCCAAAATTTATCGTTTATTATAGATTGATATTGACACTGAAGAAGGCCATCAGTTGGTCGAAAATTTTGTCATATTTATTAATAGAATCATTTTTTAGTAGAAACATCTTTAAATTTGTATCGTTGCATAATTCTCTAGACTTTTATATATATATATATATATATATATATATATATATATATATATATATATATATATATATATATATATATATATAACCCTTCAATTGCACAAACTTAAATTCACGTCACCTAAGGATATTTTGTGCCACGTCTTTAGAAAAAAAACCACATGAGATTAACGTTGACGCAAGTTAACAATTTCTTAATTATCTACCCTTTAAAGAGGGCACAGATCTGCAGTTTAACAAATTCTCAATTCCATTTACCAATGGATGCTTTGTGCTAGGTTTGATAGAAATAAGCAAACAAATACCATAGTGTCAATCGAATCTCGCAGTCCAAAACACTTATAAAAACCTTTGGGCAAGAGAACAAAACGACACACTAACAAAGCCAGCGACACGAGTAAGCAATGTTTGTTGGTTGCAACCTTCGTTGGCTATCAATCCTGGGTAAAGATAGATAATAAACAAATTCTACGACAATCCTACATCTGTTCTAATTGAAGAGACAGATATCGCATTTTACGCTTTAATCTATAAAATTTATTAAATGAATACAACAACATTTAAGCAACAAAACCCTGAGTGTATTTTCCGCGTTAATCGAACACCTCGATCAAGGAAGTCATGGTAGACCTTACAAGCTCTGGAGCAACGTTTCATTCGAAAATATTAAAGTTCATATGATGGAGCGAATGGATTATTTCTGCACGTTTGTCGTAGAGTCAATAAATCGAGGGTTGTTTAGTGAAAGGACGTCATCAATGTAACAGAAGCTGAAATAAAAGGACTGGGCTAGATTAAAATCTTCCTGATCTAAAAGTGATTGTAAAAAGTTCGATCCATATGAATACATGAACAATTCAGCAAGCAATGACGCACAATTGGTGAAATGGGAATACCGACTGTCTGTTAAAAACAAATTCACAAAACTAAACTAATATGTTCTTTGACTCATTAATGAAAAATTAGTGTGTGGACACAGAAAAATATCTTGCCTACATTCCGCTACAGAAATAAAAAAACGTCATGCGTAACATGTAAATAGCATTAAATTGTCATCATTTAAAATATACAATGCATGGTTACAGAAATCCAAAAACTTAAACGTAGTCACTGAACCATATAATTAAGGTCAAGTACAGTCATGTACTATTCATCAACAACGAATGTATATACCGAATATTGTCATCCTAACATGCAAGGTTTTAGAAAAACTGCCCTAATCCAAAAACGTTAACTTATTCACTGAACCGTGAAATTGAGGACAAGGTCATGTGATTGACTGGCAAGTACGCATTATAAGCATTAGATGGACCTAGGGCTTAAGCTCGCAAAGAATTAAAGCAAATGTCAAGTGTTAACGCCGCCGCAATATTCTCATATATGTCTCGCCTCCAGCGACTATCATTGCAGGCGAGACAAATAGTCTTGGTAGGTATGACCGACAACCAGATATTTGTATCTACGTTTTCCACCTTTTTAGTAAGCAACGTTTAAAATTGTGCCAATCTCGACTTTAACTGAGTATGTGAAATAGTGGTGTACAACGTGGAAAATCAAGTTTTAATCATATTCAAAGAAGAAAGGGATCAAGATCGAACATATTAGCAGTTCCTATTTCTATGATATTGATCATCACAACAAAATGTGTTAATATGTGGTCAAAAAATATATTTCCAATTTACTTTTTGATAGCGAGGACTTAATTCGGGAATAAGTTTTAGTTATGATTTTGAAAGCATTTGAAATAATGCAGAATTTAAAATAAAATCTCGACTTATCAAGGACACCAAGGTTATTAGATTGAAAATGAACATAATTAGCAATTGTGTGTCCACTAACAAAAGATTATTATGCATCAATCAATTACGCACATCTTCTTACACTGAATCTGAACATTGGGTAAATAGTCCTTACATTAAAAATTAAACCAAAAAGAAAGCCTTAGTAGACCATTGTACTTTATTTATAGGTAACAACATTATTGGGGTCTTATTGCGCAGCTCAATCTAATTAAAAATAAATCTTTTACTAGCTCCCCACTTTTTGCTATGGTCGTCGTCAGCGTTGCATGAACTCCTTAGAAGGAGTAACTAACATGAAAATGGTTTGAAGAAGAAAAAGGATTAAACCTTACCACTTACCATCATCACAATAAAATACAAATTTCAGGCCATTTGATTGAGTGTGATAAAGGCCAGAAGGACGGTTAGGTGTCAAGTAGTATACATCCCATTCTTTTGGGGGCGGGGGGGGGGAATTTAATAGAACAATTGATCTGTATACGCGTATTTACATATTTGCATCAGTTACTGAGCATGAAATAGAATAAACTGATAAAATATTTCATATCTTCATCCTGTTAATCACAGATAAACATGCTGATGCCTGAGATCAAATACCTTTTATTAAATGGCACATACTTAACATTTCTATAAGTTGAAATTAAAACAAATATGGAATCAAGGCTTTTCTGTCCCTGGGATAGTTAGGAAATGTTTGTCTATACCAGCTATGTGTAAGGAATGCGCTTATAACTTGGTTAGAAGCCACAAAGATCCAAACACAAATTAATATCTCGTGTTGCAGCGCAAACATGGAAGCAATTGATGCGTAAATAATGATCTCCATAAGATAATGTGGACAGGAACACAGCTCAAACAAATCTCCATGTGGAATATGATGTTTAACATCATTTACCATTCCTGCAAAATAAAATGAGGTAACATTATCTGAAAGTTATGGAAGCCCATACGTGCCATGGAAAAAATAATTTATAACTTGTGCGCACGAGTTACTAACTTGAGCGCACGACTTTCAAATCTTGAGCGCACGAGTTTCAAACTTGTGCGCACGAGTTTTTAATTAGAGCACATGAGTTTCAAATCTTTAGCGCACGAGTTTCAAACTTGTACGCTCTAGTTACTAACTTGAGCTCACGACTTTAAAATCTTTTAGCGCACGCGTTTCAAACTTGTACGCTCGAGTTACTAACTTGAGCTCACGACTTTCAAATCTTTAGCGCACGAGTTTCAAACTTGTGCGCACGAGTTACTAACTTGAGCTCACGACTTTCAAATCTTGAGCGCACGAGTTTCAAACTTGTGCGCACGAGTTACTATCTTGAGCGCACGAGTTTCAAACTTGTGCGCACGAGTTACTAACTTGAGCGCACGACTTTCAAATCTTGAGCGCACGAGTTTTTAATTTGAGCACACGAGTTGCAAACTTGTGCGCACGAGTTTCAAATGTTATGCGCACAAGGTAGTAAGAAATTCGTGCGCTCAAGATTTGAAACTCGTGCGCACAAGATATGAAAGTCGTGCGCTCAAGTTAGTAACTCTTGCGCACAAGTTTGAAACTCGTGCGCTCAAGTTTGTAACTCGTGCGCACAAGTTATAAATTATTTTTTCCGTGGCACGTACGGGCTTCCATAGAAAGTTCTTACATTTAAGAAATAATTCACGGAGGCTGTGGTTTATTATTGTTTTACCACGGGGTGATCATTTATTTTTCGTATTATTTTATCCCGAGCAATAGCGAGGGATAAAATAACGACATAAATGGTCATCCGTTATCATTGTTTTACCACGGGGTGACCATTTATGTCGTTTTATTTTATCCCAAGCGATAGCGAGGAATAAAATAACGACATAAATGGTCATCCCGTGGTAAAACAATGATAAATCACAACCTCCGTGAATTAATTCTATTCTAATAAGACAATTAGAGTACATTTATAATATTTTCGTATCTATAGAAAACATCATTTCCGCCATAAACTGGCTGTTCCGTCAATGTAAAACACAATATATTGCAACGGATAATTATAGCGCGTGTCGCAATTTATAAGAGTTGTACGTCATATGCAATAGCTTTCCGGTGGGAGTTACAGTTTTGTAATTGGAACAGCCATTTAAAACACGCCCTTCTCAGCGCGTGTTGCTCGTATATAAATCATTTTTTACCACAGTTGTGGTCTCAAAGCCTTTAAAGCACGTCATATTAGAATTAGTGTTTTACAAGTTTGTAATACCCTGCAATATTTGTTTTAAAACCAGTATGCAGATGTGTTTAGTGCAATTTTTATTGACCTTGGCTGTAGTGCAAAGGTCCTATCTGAAATGCGGATAATTATGTGGCTCAAAAACAGACATAAAATTATAACAAGCAATTGTAGTGAACAAACTAGAGGCTCCCAGGAGCCTGTATCGCTCACCTGCACCTGAAACCAAACAACCCTTTTTTATCCAGCTTTTCTTTGCTATAAGGAATTGCCCAACACTTCTGCAAAAATCATTAATTTTGGCCTTTTAAGGGAAATAACTCCTATAAGGAGGATCTTTTGATGGTTAGAGGGAGAAGGGAGGTTCACTTCAAATTTGCTGTACCTGTTATACTTTTTAAACTATCAGTCGAAAACTCTCGACCACCCCCCCCCCCTTTTTCATTTTTTCTATTTTAATCCAAAGTACCTATGTAGGTAGTCAGGTGTCATGATTTGCACAATTTTGGTAGAGGACATCCTAAAGATGATGTGTGCAATGTTTCAAAGTAGTCCTTTCATTGGTTTAAGAGGAGAAGATTTTTTAAAATCAAGTAAAATTGATTATAAAAATGTTCAAGGAGAATAATTCTTAAACGGTTTATCAGACACTCTTGACCCTAAAGTCATTTTGTAGCCCTCATAGAGCAGAACAATTAAGCAATGCTATCTTTTTCTCTAGTTCTAATAATTTTCAAGATTTTGAGGCAAAAATGTCAAAAATAATCAATTTCTACAATTAAAGGGCAATAACTCCTATAAGGAGTCATCATACAACTTCAACCCAATGGAGTGTTTCGTAGAGCTTTTGATGCAGATGAAAGCATGTCTCTTCGGTTTTCCTGTATCTGTTACACTTTTTTAAATATAAGCCAAAACTGTATTTTACCGCCCCCCCCCCCATCCTATTTTTAGCCATGGTGGCAATGTTGGTTAATCTGCAGCCATGGTTGGTGCAAACTTGATTGAAGACATTTGACAGATGATGTGTACAATGTTTCAAAGCAGTACTTTCAGTTGTTTCAGAGGAGAATATTTTAAAAAATCAATTAAAACTAATTAAAAAAAACAGTTCAAGGGGAATAACTCTTAAACGGTTAATCAGACAATCTTGACCCTTAAGTCGTAGCCCTTATAGAGCAGAACAATTAAGCAATGCTAACTTTTTCTCTAGTTCTAATAATTTTCAAGATTTTGAGGCAAAAATGGCAAAAATCATCAATTTTGACAATTAAAGGGCAATAACTCCTACAAGGAGTCATCATACAACTTTGACCCAATGGAGTGTTTTGTAGAGCTTTAGATGCTGAAGAAGGAAAGTCGCTTCGGTTTTCCTGTATCTGTTATACTTTTTGAACTATAAGCAAAAAACTGTATTTTGACCCCTCTGTTCTATTTTTAGCCATGGCGGCCATGTTGGTTGGTCTGAGGCCATGATTTGGTTAAACTTGGTAGAGGGCATTTTACTGATGATGTATGCAAAGTTTCAAAGCAATCCCTTCAGTGGTTTTGGAGGAGAAGTTTTTTGAAGAAAAGTTAACGACGACGACGACGACGACGGACGACGACGAACGCCAAGTGATGGCAATAGCTCACCTGACCCGAAGGGTCAGGTGAGCTAAAAAGACGAAGGTGATCTCATACACCAACATAACAACCCAGCAAATGAATGGTAAAACTTCAGTAACTTCACTTATAAATATGCAAAGCATCTCATTTATAAACACAAAGTACTTACCATTTTTGTCCTGTCTGAGTTTTGCAAAGATCCTGTTTACTCTATACTGTCTATAACTTGCATAGGAAAATATCACCACTGCAACAATTTCGTACCGCCGAATGCTCAATGTATCTAAAAAACATTTATAGCTTTGAATGGTATTTCCTTTGACTTCAATTTTTGACTTACACAAGTTTCATTTAAGTGAAATTTAACCAGTTCAATTGCACTTCTACACATACAAATAAGATCGGTTTTTCACTGAGCAACGGCGGAAACAAACGCTGAAGAGTAAGAACACAAACTAGATAGAACATTGCAAAGGTTCAAAAATCAACATGTAAAATCAATTTATTCCATACAGTTAATTTTTAATTAGTTATACTCCTTTGTGAAAGTACGTGAATTAATTTAGTTCAGCATAAAGTGACTCCAAGCATTAGATATTATTTAGTATAAGGAGGATAATGAGCACTTCTGTTATTTTAATGAAAAATAAGTCTGTAAAACGAATTTGGTCAGTTTTAGTTAACTGACAGACTTTTTACAGGACAAACACTGATCAAAGCATTTGTCATATTTTTGGTATGTATAGTGGCAAAACGAATTTTTGCTCATGGTAACCCTTTCCTGACAACAAAAACTATTGATACAATATAGTGAACTCGCCCTTAAGTTACGTTAAATAACTGAAATAAAATCTTGTCTTGACAACAGTCAGTAAGATACCAATGGAGTTTAGTGACGGTGCGCTAATTGAGCAAGCCAACTGTTATATTTGCAGAAATCAAAATTGCAAATCTTAAAATACATTTCAGTTATTTTCATCATAGTTTATCCCCAAGTAAAATCTGACAGAACTTACGGTAACTGACTGAAATGAAACAGAAACATCTGCGCTTGAATTTATTGTCCGATTGCATCAATCTTGGTATTGATGCCCTAAAATAACAAAGACCGTCAAATCAGAATTTACAGTGCATTTAGTGACGCAATAGAATGTAATTATAATTGTATACTTAATCTTTTATTTCAAAGTAATTTTCCTTTTACTCACTAAGATCTATAACGGTTTCTTGTGCTTGACACAACACAGATATACCAATAAAACTGTAATACATCACCCCTACTGTATAAATGACAATGCTCATGGTGCTGCTGGAGTAACTGTTAATAAACACACACTCTAGAAATCTTCTTGTTACTTGTATCTCTATCATAACAATAGCTATGATAACGGGTACAGGGGACATTAAATCTGTAATAGAATACCTCTTAAAACAGACGTGACATTTGTTACTTAAAGACAGTATCTGACGTCTTGCACAATAATCTTAAGACCATCATAACAAAAAGCTGACAGCAGTTCCCGACCCAGGTAGTTGGTAAGCAATTTATGATTTCCGTTTTAACTGTCATGTAGTAAATACATATAGAATATCATATGGGTCTTTTTATATCACATCCCATGACCCTTTATCCATATCAACTCTCTGGCAACCTCTCGGGTTGATATGGGTTGCGGGATTGTTATGGGATGTCATATAAAAAGACCCATATCATATTCTGTTTATTATATATCTCAACCATTTTTAATACATGATAAAATCTTTACGTTAATATAGGTTAATGGTTTTTTATAAGATGCAGTATGAAAAACAAACAACATATTCTATTCTGTTTTTCATACATATTTGTTGGTAAATATATCAAATATCGAGTCAAGGGAATCATTGTTATGACAACCGTCAAAATTCAACATACAAAATATGTAAGGACCTGTAAACTTTTTAACAAACAAATCCACCATTTTGACGTCAAAAAACCAATCGGAGGTGTGTTACAGATTTCTACCGGTATGCTATGCATGACAACCCGCCGGGATTTTATAGATTTCTGATGACATCAACCTTTCAGGGGTGTGTTACGGAATTTCTAGCGTAATGTTACCGATAACGGGCTGTTGTGGATTTCTGATCTTCAGTCTGTAAGGCTATTATTACATAATGAATTTTTAAAATGATTTCTATTGGTTAAGACCACCCGAAACCCATGACCGTATATTCTGATATTGTTTGATTGAAACCAATATTGACTACCTTTTTCGATCACATTGTTGTCAGGTTGCTTTATTCTGATATTGTTTGATTAAAATCAATATTGACTACCTTTTTCCTATCACATTGCTGTCAGGTGGTTTTATGTTTGAGTTTTGTTGTTTTTTGGTTATAATTATGATAATCTAAAAAATAGACTGGTTTTTTTTACTTTTAACATTAAAAAGTAGAGACTATAACGGTAAATATGTTGATGACAACATAATATGAACGCGAGTACATACATTTCATATATTTTTATATTTTTTTTTGCAAATGTCAATTCTTTTGTATGATTATTATGTAATAAAACAATTAAAGTCTTTTGTATCAGTCGATATAAGTTTAAATAGACTTTGGCGTCGGTCAATATTAATATTTGAGTCTATTAAAACTTATATCGACCTCTACAAAAGACTATAATTGTATATTATTATATGACTAACATTTATCTTAATTTTGAATGGCCCAGAGTATCATGAAAAGTATTATGCAGACAGTGTGTTAACGACCTCAAAGTAGATAAAAATAGACAAATATAAAAGTTTTGACTTTTGAGTAGCTAAAAATAGAATATTTATCACTTTTCAGTAGCTAAAAATAGAATTCATAATTGCTCTAATATTACTATAAATTTTAATTGGAAAATGTGAATATTTCAATTTAAAATGTGACAGCCTACTGTTGTTATGTTGAAATAAATTTTGATTGTTATCCTTTTTTATTAAAGACTTCCAGTGTAAAAGTAAAACCAGAGGCTCTTAAGAGCCTGTATCGCTCACCTGATTTTATAGGCAATGAAGATGGCATTTGCCTGATGTTGAAGTAAATCCTGTAATTTTCAATAAACTTTAAATAGGACCATCCAAACAATATTACTAGAAAGTTTTGTTTCATTGGTTAACCCGTTGTATGGAGAAGATTTTTTTTATTTGCCATTGGGTCCTATGTTAAACTAAGTCCTGCGGCGGTGGCGGTCATTTTGAATTTCCAATTGCCATAAAAAACATAAACTTTATAAAGGACCATCCAAACAATATTGCTAGTAAGTTTTTGTTTCCATTGATTAACCGGTTTCAGAGAAGAAGCCTTTAAAAGCTTTTTTCCATAGGGTCCTATGTTAAACTAAGTCCTGCGGTAGCGGCCATTTTGAATTTCCAATTGCCATAAAAAACATAAACTTTATAGAGGACCATCCAAACAATATTGCTAGTAAGTTTTTGTTTCCATTGATTAACCGGTTTCAGAGTAGAAGCCTTTAAAAGCTTTTTCCCATAGGGTCCTATGTTAAACTAAGTCCTGCGGTAGCGGCCATTTTGAATTTCCAATTGCCATAAAAAACATAAACTTTATAGAGGACCATCCAAACAGTATTGCTAGTAAGTTTTGTTTTGATTGGTTAAACGGTTTCAGAGAAGAAGCCCTTTTAAACTTTTTTCTCATTGGGTCGAATGTTAAACCAAGTCCTGCGGTGGCGGCCATTTTGAATTTCCGATTGGGATAAAAAACATTAACTTTATAGAGGACCATCCAAACAATATTGCTAGTAAGTTTTCTCTCCATTGGTTGACCGGTTTCAGAAAAGAAGCCTTTCAAACTTTTTCCCATAGGGTCCTATGTTAAATTAAGTCCTGCGGTGGCAGCCATTTTGAATTTCCAATTGCCATAAAAAACACAAACTTTATAGAGGACCATCCAAACAATATTGCTCGTAAGTTTTTGTTTCCATTGATTAACCGGTTTCAGAGAAGAAGCCTTTTAAAACTTTTTCCCATAGGGTTCTATGTTAAACTAAGTCCTGCGGTGGCCGCCATTTTGAATTTCCAATTCCCATCAAAAACACAAACTTTATAGAGGACCATCCAAACAATATTGCTAGTAAGTTTTGTTTTGATTGGTTAAACGGTTTCAGAGAAGAAGCCCTTTTTAACTTTTTTCCCATTGGGTCCTATGTTAAACTAAGTCTTGAGGTGGCGGCCATATTGGTTTACCAATCAAAATAAAAAACACAAACTTTGTAAAGGTCCATCCAATGAACATTATGGCCAAGTTTGGTTTCAATTGGCCAAGTGGTTTCAGAGAAGAAGATTAAAATGTAAAAAGTTTACAGACGCCGACGACGACGACGCCGACGGACGCAAAGTGATAACAATAGCTCACCTGACCCTTTGGGTCAGGTGAGCTAAAAAGTCATATAATAAAACATTCATCGATTTTTATTTAGGTTAATACATGGTTTTATCAACCCTCAAAATAATATCCACACTCGCCGTTGGCTCGGTGGATATAATTTTTTCAGGGTTGATAAAACCAGGTATTAACCTATATCAAAGTCAATAAATGTATAATAATAGCTTTACAATTTCTTTCAAAACCTTTATTACAATTGTTAGTTGGTTGTTCACCGTTTAATATAGAATGTCTGATACGATCATACCAAACTAATACTAGCTAAGATATGGTGTAACTAATTAACAAGTTCAGAAGGTCAGAGGTACAATGACGGTAATACCAAAAATACAGAACATATAGAAACTATTAGAGTAGAAAATCCATATCCAAAGTCCAAGAAACTTTAAAGAATTACTGAACCTAGTCAGAATTGCACAATTGCCATTTAGTTTTATTTGTTTCAGAAATAACTTATCTAACAGAAAAGATGGCTTGTCAAGGTCAAAACATATCAAACTAGATATCAGTGAGATGGTATCCATCACTATGGGCCCCGTTGGCCTTGAGTTGAAAGGCCATCAACTATGGTATGCGACACATCGCCTTGATATTATTAAACCACATTCCACATATCAAAAGCTTACTTCAAAAGATAAAAAAGTTAAAGCACAGACACGATTAGTTTCGGACGAATGGACGCACGGACGGACAGACTGATCACTATCGGGGCCCTAATAATCACAACTTTTACACGTTTTCCCTTTTACGTAGTGTAGCGGGAATTAACTGTCTTTACAGCTATGTCTGTTAATGTCTTTTCCACACATGAATTTGGGGGTTTAGGGCGGGATTAATTAAGGTTGAATATTGTTTTTCTTCTGTTCTAGATCGGCTGTAGCAACGGACACTTCAACTTGCTGGTTTATATAAGTGTATTTTTATTATAATTTAGTAATGTTTTTAACAAGTGAGGTCCAAACACTTGGTTCTGCCTGTCACTTGCAAACAGACACCGGTCTCCATACTGTAGTTTTTCCTTGCTTTTCACCGAACATTTTCTACTATATATATGCTTTGCATGTCTGCTGGGACTAGGTCTGTTTAGCTATATGTATTTGTACAATACACCAATAAACTTGACTGCTCACAGAAAATAGATTTAATTGATTGATTGGATGTCTGCTTTACGTCCAGCAAGAAGTATTTCGGCTATATTCAGGACGGGAACAAGTTAACAAACAATAAATCAACGGAAAATGGGGGTGGGATGGGTCACAAGGAATACAATTTTGACTGCCACCAGTTACTCTCTTCCCCACATATTAGGAATGATCAACATTCATCCCAAACACCCACATTAGTTTGTAATTGTACAGATTTTTGTACTTGGACAATGCCATGCTCCTCCTCTCCTTGGCTCAATCTCGGTAAGCTCACAAAATAAACGTTCTACTCAGTGGAGGTGATTATGAATCATCTTTGGTTTCTATAACATTGGGATTTTGTTTGTTAAATTGGCGTTTAACAACACTTTCAGGAATTGTATGCTTATTCGGTTATATCGAGACCTCAGTGTTGACAGGCTCGTTGTGATCAATATTAGACGACTACCTACGGCCACCGTGAAGCAGTATTTGAAAAAAAATATTAAAAAAAAGTTTATTATTAGACCTACTGTAGAATACTTTAAAAAATGATAGAAACTTACTGTAATTTTTAATGTATCCTAAAGCAGACATCACTTGATGTACCAGTCCTGGCCAGTGACCACTGTAAAAGTATGTCCAGCATGCCGACAACAACACAAGGCTATTACACATTATACCAGCCAGGTAGAAGTGGCAAAACCAACTGAAAAATGTTGT
The DNA here is from genome assembly GCA_944474755.1 of Limnoperna fortunei. Classification (NCBI taxonomy): domain Eukaryota; kingdom Metazoa; phylum Mollusca; class Bivalvia; order Mytilida; family Modiolidae; genus Limnoperna; species Limnoperna fortunei. The sequence continues at coordinate 89,947,484 of OX104116.1, forward strand.
ATGAAAGTACATATTTTTCCATATAACAAAGACAATTTAACATATCATTTAATCATGATAAGTGTAAACATATCTAAACTGAATGTAAATCAACCGTTTTATTTGCATATAAACGATGTTGAAATTCTAAAAATTATATTACTTTTATCTTAAAAAGGTGGTATTACTGTTTTCATTAATATGTTTAAACATAACCTATATATATTTACCTTTTTGGTACTTGTAAAAATCTGTTTTTTGGTAATTCGTTGCCGTTAAGTCCTCGAATTTTTCCAAAAAGATAAAGATTTGGTATCAAATTAGGAACAAATGATTTTGCCGATACTAACAGAAACCCGAAGCATATTAAAGCTGCAGCAATCAACCAGCATATACTCAAAAACAACATCTTGTAGTGTGCTATATTTTGACCTTTATAAGGAAGATCAAATAAACACAAATCGTGTTCGGATTTAGTTGTGAAAAAAGTTAAAATAGTTATTTCGTGTAAATGTGTACATCTTTTAATTTAAACATACAAAAATATTATTAATAAACAATGATTCATTAATAAACATAACGCAGTAATATAATATTATACAATTATGGCATGGTGATTATGTTAAAGTCGATCCTTGATTTTGTCGTGATTCTCCTAACATCTCTCTTTTTAAAGAAAGAATAAAGGATGTATCCTGCAAGTCTTCAGAGTATTATGGCGAAGGTAACCGAATTTTTATTATACTGCATATTCGTCTATGGCACCAGTGCAGCTCGTTAAACGCAGATTTAGTCAAGATAAATGTAATCAATTACGAAAATGCCTTTCATTATTTTCTTGAATGTCCAATGTACCTAAACAAATGAGCAACTCTTTTCTCATAAAAAAAAATGCAAGTAAAATTCATGTTGAAATCACGGGGGGGGGGGTTAACTTGGTAATTTTTAGGGTGGGGATGTGCCATTTTTGATTTGAATTCAATACCCATATTTATATAGAATTTCCAATTTTCATGACCCATATTTATACAAAATTTCAATTTTTATGACCCATATTTATATAAAATGAGCAATTTTCACAACCCATATTTATATTCAGTCACTGTATTCGGAGTAAACTTAAAAGAAGGTCATATTTATATACACAAAATGATAACATAGTGAAGAAGAAAACACAATGTCATTATTAAAATTACACTTTATTATATTATATGGGGCATATTTATATTAAAATGGACAAAAACATGACCAATATTTATATGAGACCAGATTTTTTTTTAATTAAGATTAAAAGGCATACCCATTTTTATATAAGATTGTTTTAAAAACTATACCCATTTTTATATAAATTTTCAAAAAACCTACCCATATTTTTGGCACATATACGTATACCTTTATATAGGAAGTTACCCCCCCCCCCCCCCCGGTGGTTGAAATACGTTATTTGGAACGATCATTATACTGACCATAACAATATAGTTTTATTTTCTAAAGTAATAACATATATAAAAAAAGAACACTTTTTAGGAAGTAGATCAGTTCCCAGTAAACATTAATTCGCTAGCATTTTATCTTTTTTTTTCTTTTTTCATTTCTACTGTATACGTTATACACGGGGTCCGATCGATAGTCCGACAGTCCGTTGGTCCGACAGTCCGTTGGTCCGACAGTTCGTTAGTCCGACAGGTCGTTAGTCCGACGGTTCGATAGTCCGACAGGTCGTTAGTCCGACGGTTCGATAGTCCGACAGTTCGATAGTCCGACAGTTCGATAGTCCAGCGGAACATGGAGATTTTTTTCATTGTCTGGTTTCACGTTGTCATATATTTGTCTACTTTTTTTTATATTTGAGATTTACCATCATCGTTCAGTAGCTGTGTCGTTATCGTTCATGTTTGTTGAAAACATTCGGGAAGCCTATGTGTAGAGGAAACCGGACTCGAAAATTGAGGGGCGGGAACCAGTTGCAAGTGGGACTGAAACAGTGAGGACGCGAGAATCAAGGGTAGGAATTGAGTCGAGGGAAGATAATTGAGTATCGTAACCTATTTGTATATGTATTTTTTTGCTTGGGCATCCAGCGATAAATTTGTTTAGAATTACATATATACATGCAAATCGTGTTTTTGGGGGGTCTTTTACAGTACCCCATGTCAATGAACTATTCTTTTTTCGTATATACATGAAATCATAGAGTTTGACTGGCTCTCTCAACCATGTTTATATCTAGTTACATATGCATATGAATTTAACCATTCTGAATTAATGTGTTGTGTTTGTTATTTATCCCTGTGTTTGGCCCTTTGAATAGGAAATATGCATATTTTAATTGAATTTGAATTATCCCTGTTCGAACGTTTTGGTTACGTGTACAAGAGACATATAATTACATAATTATATGTCTCTGCGTGTACTTTTCTTTCAATACTTTTGGTTTTTTACCTTCCAATGTTTTGATTCAAATGCTGCTGAAAAGAGGTTACTCCTTGAAATATGCACATACAGCATAACTAAATCACGAGTTTTTTATACCGCTTTGGTACCTTATATTAATGGGGTAATATTTCGTGTTGTTCTTAGATGATTTTGTTATGGTAATGTGTTTATTGTGTATTTATTTTTGCATTGGGTTTTGTGAAATGAAAATCCGGGTAATAAAATGATAAAAGTCGAGCAGTGGGCGAGGATGGAAAATATTTTCTTAACAGTTTCCACAGCAACTTCTTATGGTTTCTGAATAGCACCAGAATATAGTTCATTGGTCACATGCATGCTGTCTGTTTTCCATTGTGGACTTTTAAGATATTGGATTCGATTTCAGCCCCTACTAACTATATGTGAGTTGAGAATATTCTCAGACTTTCAATATTTGTTAATGTTTTGTGTCGCCGGGCCTAGGTCACCTACTTCCCGTTTAAATACATTCTGCCTTTTTTGTTCTTTTACCCGTTGTTAGGGAGGGAGCCTGTATATTCATTAATTTTCAGTAGGCCATTTTGAGAGAAATTTCAGACTTGAACTTGTATCGTTTCTATAATTGTCAAAGTCGATCAACCAGAAATTCAAAGCCGAACGATAAGGGCGCATCTGTAATGGTCTAGCACTGCATGATGGATATACATACCAAGTTTCACTAACAAGACTAATAGCTCCTACGATATACAAGTGCTCTAGGTTTACATTTCAAAATGTCAAAGTCAAAAAGATGTTAATGCAACTATGCAAAGCTACACTACATACATGTATACCAAGTTTCATCAATCCAAGCCTTGTAAAGCAACAACTTTGTTTTGCTTCGCAGTTCAACTGCCGAGAAGTATAGAAAAAAACCACAAGGAGTAAATGGCGAAAAAAGTTAAGCTTTGAATTAAAATACGTTATACTTTAAACGATTCAGGTAGTTCTAATTGTGAGTGGAAATATGTAACTCGTCGTTAAATCACATCAACTGTTAAACTGTACTCAACAAGTTTGCCCCCCCCCATGGGAGATCAGAAAAAGATTATAGGCTTTTTTATAATTACTTTATTATTACATTTTATTCCTAATTATATGTAACATTTATTCTTAGACACAAGTTTCAAACGTTAAAGTCAAAACTGAACGATGCCATAGCACACAGCATTCCAATATTGGTCTAAATTCCGCACCCCCTGGTCATAGTCCTGCTGTAGTCTAGTTATTCTCTCTGCTTGGTCCCTCCACTTTTTCTTCCGTTTCGGTGCCGGTTCTCCGTTGTCAGTAGCCTCCACAGTATTCTCCAGCGTGGCCTGTTGATCCTTCAGACATCTGATGAATGTCCATTGTGAGGGGTGACGCACTGCAACAGCTTTGTTCCGCGTTCTGTGATAGCCTTTGAAAAATATATGCAGTTATTATGCTTTTTTTCAAATTTATGATCATATTAGTTCACGCCATACTAATTTACATTGTTTCTCTGATTGTAAAATATCCCTTATATATTTTATATAGTGTTGCTAAGGCATAAAACATCAACTCGTTCACTCACTCAGATAGTAAAATATAACCGTAGTTCAAACCTTCTGAGAGCAATATATTTATATAATACACGTACTATTAAACGTAACACTAAATACATGGAGCCGAAATAAAAACGAAAATTTTCTACTTTATATTAAAATGTTGCTGCGGAAATTCCAACTGCCATGAGTTTTTATTTTTATTAATTGTTAGTTCAGGCAGAAGTTAGGCCATTGGGGTGAGAGTAACAAAATGTTTTTCACCAATTCTCGTGTATTCAGGACATTTTGTAATAACTAAAATAACAAGAAGCTGCTTACAAAATATCGAAAGCCTAGAATAATAGAAGCTGAGAAATCTGTTACGAAAAAAAAATGTGACGAACGCACGCACGGACGACAGACGCCCGGCATTTCTATGTTCCCGCTATTAGTTGCGGCGGGGGACAATTATGGGACATTGCCACAAAATGGAGTGGGTCCGATTTTTACTATACAATAAACTTACTTTCAACGTAGTTATTTGTTCTGTTGTTTATGTCTCTGTCATAGACATTCCACATCTGGGGAGGGAACATTCCATTGGCGTGCAGGTAGTTGTTCTCAAAGAAATCCAGGAAATTGGTCAACTCCGGAAAACGTCTACACAATCGAACAGCATGCCTAGATGTTCTAAGCAGTCGGAAATTCTGACGCACTACAGCCAGCGGTAGATATCTAATGGCCATCACCTTTCGAATGACTTTTTTCAATCTTTGGTTCTGACGGAACTCTGTGGCTAAGCCTAAATTTTGCACTTTTCTCCACAAATTATGGTTGAAATGGAAATAGCACCCGCTTATTTGTGCTCTCGGCAGTTCTGTCTCGACTGCCGTTATTATGGCTTGCTCAAAGTCGCAAACAACTCTTCTAGGTCTCCATCTGTGGTTAGTAACTTCCCGAATTTTTCCCTTTAAAACTTGAAAGACGTGTCTGTAATCTGCAATTGTTCTACTAACCATCAGGCAGTTAACAAAACACAGAACACGATTTGTATTCATTCCATGTATGGTTAAATACTGCTGATATGGTCTTGGACATGTTCTAAAAGTCCCATCACAATAGATTTCGTGGCACTGTTGTATGTTTTTCAAGTTATCTTCAGTTGCATTTATAAGGACTCTCCATTCATTGTCTTTGTACAAGAGAAACTTTTCTTCAGACCATGTTTGTTTCCACGTTCCGTGTATTGAAACATCATCTATTGTAAGCGGCACTTGAGGTACATGTTCTAGTCGGGCGCGGGTCATAGACGACCGGACTCTATGGAATTCCGGTATGTGTTCAACATCTCACAATCCTCTAGCGTAGTTTCTGGCAGCGTTATCATAAACACGCTTCAAGGGAACACTTGGATCCTGTCTGATGATTTTGCGCAAAGTGTGAAGTGTTTTGTATTACAATATCGTTCTCCTCGTGGGTATGTTCATTTTCAGGCAGTATACGGATATTCGGTACCTCATCGTCAAGATAGAAGACATTGGTCTGCAGATTTGCTCTACACTCTGTACGCCAACACCACCAATAGATAGCCTGTCTACGGACTCTATTTTTCTTATATTTAACCCATTGTGTAGTAGGACTTTGCCTCCGCGGTTCCCCGTGATGATTCTCGTTGTCATTTTAAGATACGATACAACTTAGAGTTTTGGATCATTTATATATGCCATAGTCGTGGGAAATTTTAGATGGCATGGGATGCCAATTTTCAAGGGATATTGACACTTTCGAAACACAAAATTCGTGAATGAAAAACGTTGCTGAAGAAAATGTCAATTTTGATGACACGTTATGACATACCTGGCAGTAGTGAACGTCTACAGCGATTGGTCAAAATAACGTTCGATTTCGGTCACGTATCTGTACATTAATTTACGTTTTACTTCATTTTAGATCTTTTATTTTTGTTTGTTTTACACGAAATAACGTATATGCGTACATTTGTATAAGAAAACTACACTACTGTTTTTAATAAAACAAAAAGACTGTCACGAACCTATTTCACAGCATATAATTGTTATGTACATTTTGTGTATATATGTTCATTAATTATTAGAATAGCTACGGTAAACAACGCCTTAATCTCAGTCGAACACACCGAAGCTATATTCAGAATCGTAAACTTGTTAAACAGGTTTCTTGTGGTCAATATATATACTTGGTTTGCACGGGTTTTTCTTAGTGTTGGGTTGACTAGTTGATAGTCAGGACAGCCGATATGCACCCACTGGATTGAACGCACGATATCTGAGGTCAAAGCATAGGTGGTCACTTGGACGACGGAGCACGTAAATAGTCGCATGGACCACGTGTTTAAGTCGAAAGACAACGACGTATAAATGGTCGCAAGGACGACGGTGCGTTAGGACGACAGAGGATAAGAAGTCACTTAGACGGAGAATTGGTGTTTTGTGTTTCAACAGCGCAAACTGGACTTGGTGTTAACTAATCAGTGAAACGAACAATAAGACATTTAGACGTTTATTATTTTTGTTATTACATTTCGGGGGGTATTTTAATGTTATATGCTGTAATTGTGTTATATGTAAATATATTTAGTTGTGGATTTTCTTGTTTTCTTTAAATAATATAATCAACCGGAATAAACTCGGTTTTACTTGACAAAGACATGTAAATAATTTTTTTGATTTCAAATAAAATGTGATGGAAAACAAATAAATATACATACTAGATGACTCCGGCGAGGTTGAGAATGAAATTTTGTATTCAAATGCTCTTATTATGATCGTATAAATTTCAACAAAATTATCACAGAGTATTGCGTTTACTTTAACCCACTTGATTTACAAGCAAAGTTACTTTGGTTATTATCATGGGAGAATGAATAGATTTTATCCCAATTATGTACCTTTATTACCTTGCTTATTTAATTGTTAATGGTACACCACTAAAGGTGTTATAGTTTGTTCTCCTTATATATATTTTTTGTTGATAGTGACTAATAATTTTTGTACTTTTATTTATTTATTTTTTTTACAAACGGCATTGATGTTCTGCACTAGACTCGAGGTGGAATGCTCTCTGTTACGAAATGCAGATCTTCAATGTCCTACTCAACTATAACTTCGTAATCTTGCGATTCTGCATCAGTCACGAGGTGGTATACTCTTGCCCTCGAAATGTGCCTGGAGTATATCCATAAGCCCCCTCCCTTGGTGACTTGTAGTATCACTATTGCAACTGCAATTAATACACTTAGTCCTATAATAAACAGAGGGCAAAAAAAGAATCTCTCATTCTCTAGATCTTCTGTTATAAAAGGAGAACCTCGCCAGTGTCATATATCGGCCAATTTTTTTTAATTTATTTAAATTTCTCTATGTTTGTATTATTATAGATATGTGAATGTACATGTATGTCATTAAACGAATCATGATTGTTACTTGTAATAGCCCCCTGCATGTGAGACCTTGATTTGCTAATAAAAAAAATCTTATCTTATCTGATATTGTTTTAACACAAGCGAGGTACAGTTGTGAAAAGCGGAGGGAAATGAAAACCGACTTGAGTTTACGTCAATACGAGATTATGTTTCTGTGACATAATTTTTGAACTCCTTCATAGAATTTTATTAAATTTAGCACATTAAAGCCACATGTAATAGTCATTATGACATTCCCTTAGCTGAACAAATGTTAATGTATTATATTTTTGTTGTTGTCATTTACAAGGTAAATGATACTCCTTCCTCATAATATTCCCCACAGCACTGCATTAGAACGCCCTGTCAGATTGATTGATTGTTATTTGCTTTATATTCTGCAGTCACGACTTCAGCCATAATCAACAAAAGTTTACAAGTATCAGCGGCGGATCCAGAGGGGATGTCCTGGGGTTGAATCCCATATATCCTTAGAAAGTTTTGTTATTTTCGGCACAATTCGCCTGGAACCTCACCTTTCAAATAATTCTGGATTCGCTCCTGATGACAGTACTCTACCTTACGTAAAAAATGGCACAGGATATACGATTGCCGTAATCGTAACCTGTGCCATATTGTTGGATCCTTTCATGTGGACCCTTTCGTATATCCGGTTATCTTTTACTCCAAAGACGTTGATGGTGTCTATTACTCTACTTACTCTACGAAGAGGATGGATTTGGTTATCACAAGTAAAACAGGTGTCCAGTTAATTCTAGTTGTCGGACTATCGAACTGTCGGACTAACGAACTGTCGGACTATCGAACTGTCGGACTAACGAACTGTCGGACCAGCGAACTGTCGGACTAACGAACTGTCGGACCAGCGAACTGTCGGACTAACGAATTGTCGGACCAGTGACATAGACCCGTTATACACTTAGTGCATTTTGTTATTGTTTTTCCTTTCTAGCTCTTTTCTCATTAACGAAAAGTATTTTTATATTCTCATTGTATATGTTGTATTGCCTACACTTGTACTGTCATGATATGTATGTGTAAATATTGTAAGGAGCGGACTTAAGTTGGTATAACTTGTGTACAATCCTATTGCCTTTATGCAATAAAATTACAATAAACTAAGCTAAATCCGACAAGGTAACTAATGTATACAATGTCCAAATGTCCAAATATCTAGATTATCTGTTACTGTGTATAAAGACAGTTTGAAGACATATCATGTTTAATATCAAGGTTATGACTGATGTGTCATCGTTTACATATCACACATTTTTTCCCCAACTCGGAAAAGTTTATATAAAACATAGAGTTTGGAATACAACCGATAATGACCAAAACCACCTCGATTTTATAAATAGTAAAATATTTGTTAAAATTAAGCAATCTTGTTGAAAAAAATATTTATGTGCAAACATGATTAAAATTTCTATTAACAGAAAGTATTATGTATATAAACTTGTATACCATGAACCGGAAACATTTTTCAGTTAACCTGAAACACATATATGTTACCATTTATTAGGCTACTACGTGCTTTGTTTAATTGATTGATTGAATTTTACTTAACGTCAAGAGAGCAATATTTTAGGTAACTGTTTTGTAAGTCATCGTTTAAATAAATATTAATATTTGTATATAAGTAAATATTTGTTTTAATTTTAATATAACGATATTATGTGTCACATTTTAAAACGAAAGTGGCAACAAAATAAGAAATTAAGCCCTCAACGGGGTTTCTCGTATAATAAAATGCAACAAATACTTATCGCAGAAAATTAGGAAAAAAGTTTCTGTACTAATATTGAAGCAATATACTTATTGCTTCATGAGCCGCAAATTGTGTAGCTTTATTGTGTAGCAAATTGTGTAGCTTTATTGTGTAGCAAATTGTGTAGCTTTATTCGACGCAAAGTAGACAAAATCATCAACAGAACAGTACATTTCCTCATCATATCCTGAGCCATTACATCTCATCATATACTGAGCTATTACACCTCATCATATACTGAGCTATTACATCTCATCATATACTGAGCTATTACACCTCATCATATACTGAGCCATTACATCTCATCATATACTGAGCTATTACACCTCATTATATACTGAGCTATTACACCTCATCATATCCTGAGCCATTACATCTCATCAGATACTGAGCCATTACACCTCATCATATACTGAGCTATTACACCTCATCATATACTGAGCCATTACACCTCATCATATCCTGAGCCATTACACCTCATCATATCCTGAGCTATTACACCTCATCATATACTGAGCCATTACACCAATATATGCATAAAAATATTGAACATTTATGTTGATGTAGTTATTTAAGCGCAAGTAATGGACTTCATGAGGCAATATTTAAGAAAATATATCTTGATAACATTTAATTCTACACTGATGTAATAAGTCGGTGTTGGGAGGGTTAGATATGTAAAGTCATAGCGGTTTTAATAATAACATTTGGGATTGCTCGATAGATAAGAATATTCCTGTCTCACTGGTTAAAGCAGTGTCCAAGTATTTGAAATAATTATGTCCAAGTGAGGATGTTTGAATAAACAATTGCATATATCAGTAAAAATATAGTTTTGATGTAACTTGCAAGGGCTCTTGCATTTGGAAGGTTAATTCTATTTATTTTACGACACTTGATTAAAGTATGTTTATTGGTCACATGGTTAACACTTGATTATGTGACAAGTACAGTGAATTGGAGACGAAATGATACAAAATCCATGGCGGGTCCAGTCGTTTATTATGAGGTGATGGGGATGGGGATGCTTTCCATATTCTAAGATCATACTCTAAAAGATGAACCTGACAATCTATCTTAGATTATACTTCGAAAATTTGTTTGAATTAAAACTAAAATCGGTATCTAGTAATGACAAAGTCTACTGTTTATATCAGAACTTGTTTTATCATTTCGTTATTCAAAAGCCCCGTGCGGGATCCGGGTGGCTGAAAGAAAAGACCGCAGTCGCGCTAGCTTGTCGTAAAAGGCGACTAAATAGCGCCCAGTACCCTGACCGGCGTGTCAGGTCGGTTTGCCTAAAGACCGACTGGGATGTGTGCCCCAGGTGGTTGAATGGGGTACCCCTGGCAAGCTGGGGTTGTCAGGCCATAATACGGAAAACCTGACCGCAAACCATATTAGTGCACCGTGTTGGGAAAAATGCCACGTTCCTCGCACGTTAAAGAACGCTGCTGTAGTATTCGCTATGAGTAGGGATTTCGATCCCGCTACAGGAGGCTAAATTGCCCGACCCTATCCATCCTCCCATTTGCCAGTGGCAATCTAAAATCCGTTACCCCTATTTTTCCTTGTGTCCCATTCCATTTTCATTCATCATCATTTCATGTTCATTTTATCATCCATTTCATGTTCATCGCCTGAATATAGCTGAAATATTGCTGCTCGGGCGTTAAACACCATTAATCAATCAATCAATCGTTATTCAAAATCCTGTCAAAACTGATACCACCATGGAAGCTTAGATTTTAAAACATTTAGTTAACCTATAGAAAACGGAGTACTTCTGTCCCCTTTTAAAAAAGGATGTTATTTATGTATGAATCAGCCGTATGTTTTATGAACAACTGTGTCCTTACATGTACGTTTAATAGTACTGCTTTAAAGTATGCTTAAAATAATATACACAGTAATATGTATGAACAATATAACAGATCATATTCGAGTTTTAGTAAGTTTTAATTACTGTCCCCATTTTTAGAACAACCAAATAATTCGAATACTGTGTTAAACGCAGTTAAACTTTTCTGCTTATGAATATTAATGCAATATTTGCAACCAAAACACTTCAATAATGACACATCCAACAATGAGTCAAAAATCTGTTCATTTCATTCACAAGCAGGAACAATTGATAAGGAAATAGCCATGAACCTCAATTAATAATAGAAATGTGATATAATAACACAATTCCAGGAAGGAAGATGACACTCTACATCGACTCGATTATTGCTCGTGTGATCTGTAAGTATTGCGTTCGGGTTAGGATAATAGTAAAAATCGAATATCTTTGCAATTATGTAAGTAATTTTTGTTTAATTATTCAACAAAAACAAATGTATATATATTTAAAATTTTAAATAAAGACTGTAGAATTTTTTAAGGTCTGTACGTCTTAAATAATGTGAATGGCTTTCTTTCTTTCTTTTTTTTTAAGGGACCGACCATTTAACTTGCAGGGAAGGGCCTTGGTTTTTTCCTAAAAAAAAATAATATTTTGAAAATGATTTTTGATGAAAAAAAATATTTTGGAAGCAGAGGGTAAGAAAACAAATATTCTGAAGAAGGATTTCTGCTATATAAAATAATGCTAATAATGAAACAAAATATTCTGTCCTTCAAAAAATAAATATTTTTTCCACGCTCTGCGCGGAAAAAAATTTTCTGACCAAAACAAAAAACCAAAGCTTCCCCTTCAAGTTAAATGGTCTGTCCCTAAAATAAAACTGAAACTATTTTTGTTTGGATTGTTGAGTGGTTTTTGTGGGTCATACAACATGCAGAGTGATAAGTATCTCGAATACAGAAGAAATTTGATATCAGGAATTTGTCAGCTGTAGAATGACAAAATATGGTTCACAGATTTGCGTACTTATCCTTTAATGAATTTTGTGTGTGTTTGATTTTAGTTAAAGTATAAATTACACCATAATATTGTATGTTTGCAGCTGATGGACAACACGACGTATGTACCTTGTGGCCCATGTGCTTTTAAGAACGTAAGGAAAAAATCAATAGTTTGGTGCCCTTCTTGTGGAGAAGGACTATGCGACGCCTGTTTACCCCATCACAAAGCATCAGCCGCCTCCAGAAAGCACATCGTCGTCAACAAAGATTTAGATAAAGTTCCGTCAGTTTTGTTTTCAATGAGACAAACATGCAGCGATCATGGTTTGACCTTTGATCTATACTGTGATATTCACGAGGTTCCACTGTGTAGTAAATGCGTACCGGAGCACAAGAAATGCATGAGAATTCTTCCGATTTCGTACGTTTCTAGAAATTCAAAATTTTCGACTAAACTATGGGACATTGAACACGGAATAGCACACATTTTAGGGAATCTGGAAGAAATTGTGAAATTGAAACACGAAAACATTGAACGTGTAAAAGAGGAACAAGCAAACATTTTGACTGAATTAACTAACTTCCGGGAAAAGATTAGTTGTTACCTCGACAACCTCCAAAGCAAAGTTTTGAATGAAATTTCAGTTATTTGCTCAAAATTATTCTCTGACACTGAAAACTTTCTTAGCAGAGTTGACGCAAGAAAACGTAAAGTTGAACAAATTGCTCAAAACATTTCCTGTATTCGTGAGTTTGCATCAGATTTGCAGACATTTTTATTAACGAAAAAACTGGAATCGGAATTTGCTTTGGAACAAGATAGTTTTGTTTCAGATTTAACGGAGTCTAATCTCGAAGAAATTGACTTGAATATAAACTTTAATTCTAATGTTTTTTCAACTCTTGCGTCAATAACAAGCTTAGCAGAGGTTGATGTCATAAGACACGCATCAACGTTAAGTCAAATGAAGAAAGAATTGCGTGATGATTTTGGCCCCGAAAATACAATGTCTAATCTTCGTTTGTTATGCAATATCCCGATAATCGCTCCTCGTGATTCCAAGACAAAGTTTTTTAGAAATTGTATCGTTCTTGAAAACAAAGAATTTGTTTTTACGGACGACTCTGAAAACAAAAGACTTGTCTGGTTCAATGCTGATGGATCTCATAAAAGAAACATAGAAATGAGGTCTCAACCATACGACATTACAGTCGTTGAAAGTGGTAAGATAGCAGTAACGGTTCCTAGGGAAAAGGCCATTTTTCAGTTTGATCTATCCAGGAACAAAATGATCGGTAAAATCACAACAAGGAACTATTGCTATGGTATTTCTCTACATGACAATACATTTATTGTGTCAGTACTAGATCATGGTATACAAGTCCTTGACTTGTCCGGCAAAATTCTTAGAACTATTCCCATGAACGTAGAAAAAGTTTGTAATCTACACACAACAATGGATAGACTGTATTTTACCGAGTATGATTCAAGCATTATTAGTTGTTGCGATCTGTTCGGCCACTCTATTTGGAAATTTCGACATAAACTATTCGGTGGTCCTTTATCCTTGTGTACGGATAATTCAAATAACGTGTTTGTTGTAGGGTACGATACAGATAATGTTATAGCCATATCACCAGACGGAAAACAATGTGTTTTCATTCTGGAAGTTAAAGACAAAATTTTTGGACCTACCGGCATTTATTTCAACAAGGAAAGTCAGCAGCTTCTGGTTTGTAGCCGATTTGATGGCCAGGCTGTTCTCTATGATTTGGTTACATGAATTTATAATTACATTGATTAATAGTTTGTTGTGTTGGATTTTGTTAAAAGATGTCTATCGTTCGTAAGATGACAGTGTGAGCAATTCGTTACACAGCCACACAATGTTTTAAGTGGCTGCTAAGGCAGAAGTTAACGCCTTTGAATTTTGTTTTCCTTTTTTTGTAACTTGATGTTCATTTTTAGTGAATAATTTAATTGTAAAGTTGGTGTTTTGTTTATTTCCGCATATTAATTACCATCATTTTCCTTTGTTGGACAATACGACCGGACTGGTGTACAACATACCGAGTCGATAAGGTAGCTAAAGTCAGTTATTTGAGTGCCTAATTTTAACTCGATTTCACTGATTGCACATTGATTTGAAGAAACAAGTCAGTTTAATAAAGAATATGAGCACATATTTTGTTACTGCTTGTTACTTGTTACGTGTATACCACGAAATATAATACTGAACATCCTCACAAATCAGGGTTTCTGTCCACATGTGTCCAACAAACCCTGACAAAATTAGCTAGGAAATTCCCGGGCTAGAAGTCACTATTTTGATTGGCTACATCATATCTTAATGTAGCCAATCAAAGGAACACATGTGGACACAGAAACCCTGACTTGTGAGGATGAATACTGAAATGTATCGCTGAAGTAAACCGGTCAGGGCCGATCAATACAGAAATGTATATTACTGTGCGTATACATTTATTTTACAATATTTACATTACGTATGTCATCGATATCTTTTCAAACTCAACAAGATTGGTTCAAACGCTACAAATGACGTAGTAATCATTCTTTGCATTTCTCAATAAAACCTGTAGCCACGAAGAGCACGCGCTTTCTTTACAATGTTCACAGTAATGAAACAAAGCGGAATGGTTTTAATCAACAAAAATACATTGTGCGCGATCTTAATCAGGAACATGGCATTTGTCTATCACGTGACTTTCAACACTGAAGTTACGGGTTCGAGTCTCACAGCGGGTAGGGTGTGCTCAATTTCAATCCTTAATGACAAAGATAGCCAGTTTTCCTACATAAAGTCTGGGGTTTTCACCGGTACTCCGGCTACCTCCCGCAATGAAAACAGGACACCATGATATAGCTAAAAATCTACTGAGTTGAAAGTGGCGTCAACCACCATTCAAACAATCACACAAACTAAACCCGTATAAACAGTATTGATGGAGTTCTTAAGAAATACATTATTGTGACTCTATTGAGTTTATTTCGATTAAAAAATGTCTATCAAACATTTTAAAATTTTGAAGCGGCTCTAAGAGGACACTTTCAATGTTAATATGAGTTTTTTTAACTAATAAGATATCTCCTAAAATAGTATGCAAATAATATTGACATAAACATATATTTATTGAATATACGTACCTTTCAAGCAAATAATATTGAGAAAACTTAATAAAATTGCATTGTTCCAGTTCGAAATTTTCAGTTAAGCGTGTATGATATCGGAAAACTAATTGTGACGTCATAGCAGGCTCTATGCTTTTATTAAAACCCTAATGTGTTCTCAAAGCGTTTAAAGTACGTTATATTAGAATTAAATACAAGTTTTCAAGACATGCGACGCTCTCGCCTTGATAAAATCGTAAGAGTTTCTAATATTGCGTAAAACAGCATTTACTCACGCACCTATTCTTTACTGATGGTTGTTAATGTTTTGTTGAGATGACTTTTCAATCAAATAAAACAAAATAAAAGATACATATCCTCTTAATTAGTATTGACAAAAAACAAATTGGTTCCTTATTTTCATTTTCCTATTCAATTTCTAAAACCAATTTTCAAAAATCGCTTTGATTCAACGGAAATTATTGTTATTCCATGGAATTGCACTTGACCTCAATTGTTGTTTGACCCTTGTACAGTCCCTCTATTGTATTTGTTATGTTATGAAAACTTTAACACTAAAAATATCATAATTTCTATTAAAAAAATAATAGAAACTAAAAAAATCAGTGCAATTGTTCATATCTCTGAGAAACATAACATAAATGGAACGAACCGTTCAAGTTTTTAAAGTGTAGCTATATCTACTATTAAATTAATGGGAAAAAAAATGAAATTCGTGTAGATTTGACATAATTGGTTGTTATTAAGACAGTCATACTCTTACTTGCGCCTCACAAAACCCTCGCAATAGCCCCTTAGACACGTTTAAGCAATTTTTCTAATAGTGCTTAAAAATTAGACACTAAGACTACAAAAAGAAATGCTGAGATCAATGTATATCAATGTTCCGGAGATCGGTTTTCTTTGGATACTCTTTGTTCCCCCTTTCCCCTCAAATTTAAAACTGGACTCCATGAGCAAAACAATAGATTGCTGAAATTGGCGTAAACCCCATTAAAATAAACAAAACAAAACATATAAAAGACAAACAACTGAGAATTAAACATATAACCTAACATTCAACTACTTCAAGTTAAACACCGACGTTCAAAACGACACAAGTTAATAAAAACCCATAAAACTCGCACATTTAAAAAAAAATTAATGAATGAAACAAAAAATTAAACCTGAAAAAAGGAAAGGTCAAGTAATTTAACATTCAAAATGTATTGCATTTAAATCCACATATCATCCAGGAAATGCCCAGAACACGGGATGTTTCACCATTTTCCCATACCTCCCATCTATGTAAATTCCCTAGGAGAAAGTAGTGCATGCATAGGTTCACTTAAAAATGTCTTGTGACATCCAATGTCTGTTTAGCAATAAAAATCATAAAATATAAATTCCTCACGGTTTTTTGGCGCAATAATTTTAACTACTTTTCTATATCTCTGTTTTAAACAACTTTGATATTTCTCTAAAAAAAATAAAATACAAAAATAAGTTTCGGTAATAATAACCCGGATTGTACCACAGCATATAAACGCGGTACTACATCATATAATGATCCATATAATGATTAACGACATAATGAAGTAACCACATCATATACCGATGGAACCACATCATATAATGATGGAACCACAGCATTTAATTATGGAACCACAGCATATAATGTAGGAACCACAGCATATAATGATGGAACCACAGCATATAATGATGGAACCACAGCATATATTGATGGAACCACAGCATATAATGATGGAACCACATCATATAATGTAGGAACTACATCATATAATGTAGTAAGCACATAATGAAGTAGCCACAGCATGTAATGACATTGGTTTTACAGATACAGTCCAAGGAACTAAGGCTGTCACAGTAACGTGTGACAACTCCCAGTAGATAGGGCACATACTTTATGTCAACGTTAGTCAACAGTATTTATTACAGAACAAGTACTATCTTTAAAAAAGATAGTCGACGCATTTAACCCTTACAGATGTATATGTAAAGTAGAACTGAAACTGAACAAACAACAACAATAAGAAAAATAACACTTTAAAAAATGTATCAAACGAAAGAAAGAGACAAGAAACAGTAACGTTTTCTCTCATTAATGTGTGTGTGTGTGTGGGGGGGGGGTTGTTAAATAATTAACGTGCTGCGAACTGTACTGTATCCAATTAATAAGGCTAAGAAGGTTGCTGCATTGATGTATTAATCATGAACTTTTAAAACATGTTATTAAACAATAGGGTATTTTCAAAAAATACTTTGCAATTAGAGCTCCATCTCATGTCTGCACATGAATGACGACGGACGCAAAGAAAGAAGATATGCATTAATGGCTTTAAAAATCATAGAGGTAACAATAAACATATTAAAATATCCTCAATGAAAAGCTATTTCATAAGTTGAAGACCAAAATGGTAAATAAAAGAAATATAAACCTTTCTATGTTTTTTTTCTTTCGATGTAGCATATATATTTTCTGGAAAAAAGTTAGTTAACATTTTAAAACTTCAAAACAGCACATATTTTTTTAAAAGAAATTTCATAAGCAAATATGTACTTACATGCATCAAGTATTATTCATTACAGTTTGCTATTTTATTTATTTAACCAGGGACAGTCTATATAACTACTAAGTATAGACTGTCCCTGATTTAACTATCTTTTAAAATGTGAACTTCAAAGTATGAACACAAAATGTCAATTCAATGCTAATTAAATGTGAATTGAAATATGTCATGTGTACGCTATTCCGCCAAAAATAGGGGGGGGGGGGGGATAAATAATTGCAACGGAACCATCAGCGAAATTTATCCTCAATTCTATGTGTGTATAGTAAACAATACATGTGTTATCGAACCATAGTGTCTCATGGAAGTCATTTGGCGTTCCGATAATTACCAATTACCTAATTACCTTTGTGTAGAATTATTTGTATGACAATAATTTTACGAGAGAGAGAGATTACGTGTGCAGGAGGTCAAATCAAGAAAATATGGCGTAAATATATCACCAGCGTGAGGATTGTTTATAGATAAGATGGTCAACAAAGCAAATACTAATTCTACCCCAGACGAAATGCGCAAAAATACACGACGTATAGTTTTATCATTTAATTATTGTTTATCAGTTCCAAACGGCATTCTTTGGCATAAAATCATTTTCTAAAGTTTAATTACGTCTATCAATTGTTTCAAAACACCAGTCTGTTGGAATGATAATTAAGAAATGCAAATAGGGATATTTTTTCAGAGTACAATATATTAGATTTTTCGAACGAAGAATTTTTTACTATTTTTGTCCAATAAGAATGCAAGTTTGTCTTCAATTATAGTAAGTTACCATGGGTAAGCGTCTTTTAGTTCAAAGGTCACAATTCGAAAATATACCGACTGTGTCGGAAAAAAGATAAACTCCAACAAAATGTTAATACATGTAATAATTTAAAAAAAAGCTGGTTTGGGTTATCTTTCTTTGTATGCCATAACATTACATAAACAAGCAAGTAATCTACCAGTAATAATGAATGGATCTACAAACACGAGTTCACATTACTCCTATGGCGATGTTTGCGTTTACAAATGTAACATCGCATTCAAACTTACTGTAACAGCCGAAAGTTGTCATCAAATGGTTCGCTCACCAGATATGAAGGTAAGTCTTATTGTGGCATTTTTCAGCTAAAAAGAACAAATGTCTCTGTACTTAACTAATAATTGGTGTAAATAAATCCAAAAGTAGTATTCAACAGTAACCTAATTAATAAATAAATTTGCGTCTTTGTTATACGGGATTAACACAGCATTTCTAAGAGATTATGCTACAATCTTGTTTATTTAAGCGAGAACATGTTATACTTTCAAGAGGTTATACAACTATTTTGTTGGCTTTGCATTTTTGTACTATTAAGAGACATTAACCATGGCATATTTGAGTAAGTCTGAGATTTGTATTCCATTTGTTAAAACGAGTATTTACATTTAATCTTGGTCTCCTCACCTTGTTTACATTAATTGGCAAATATTGTATATTTGTTTTAGATTCTCTGTCGGTGGCCGGGGTCACGGTGATCATTTGTTTTAGATTCTCTGTCGGTGGCCGGGGTCACGGTGATTATTTGTTTTAGATTCTCTGTCGGTGGCCGGGGTCACGGTGATTAGTGATGAAATCTTATATTAATTATTTAACAAGTTTTTTCAGCGCTGTAACTTAATAAGAAAAAAGTGTATTTCCCGCTAGAAAATAAACAATACACTTATAAAATTATTAGTAAAATTAAAAGAGTACATGGACACATGTTGTGTCATAAATTGTACAGTTTAATTACAGTTTAAACTTTATTAGTAATTTAATTCTATATTTTTTAAATTTTACGTGGTTTTATAGAACACAATAGATTATGTTATTGTATAATGTTTCTGCTACTCGACTATAAATAAATCTTATTTGATTTGATTTGAAAGTTTGAATTACGCCACCAAAGTTTACAGACAACAAAACCCAGACATTCCTATATATTGTGTTGTTCGTGGGTGTGGAGAACCGCCTACACCGAAACCTCGTCTTCTACTTACTCCAAGACCTAGAACCAGACTGACGTTAGTTGTAAGCCGGAAAAAAACAAGAGAAGTCCGTAGATGATATTGATTAGTCTACAGAAGTTATCACTACAGTGAAGGATCCCTCATTGAAGAACCAATTGTGAATGAGACCCTAACATTGGATGTTCCAATTCCTACTGGGGACGCCCAGTCCGAGGAATTCCAAGTAAGATGACTTCCGGATAGTTTGATATGGCAGTCATTTCGTTCGATTCTACCAGGCTGTCAAATGTACCAGAATGGCAAATAGCAGAGCTTTCTTAACTTCCCTTGCTAATACACCTTTATTTCCAGGGTTGCAGAGAAAAAACGCACTAGCCGTTTTAGATTGAGTAAACCACCAAAGACACGAAAATGACGGGACGTCAGTTCATGGCTGGGTTGGGGGGGGAGTGTGTGGGGTAATGCTATATGTTTATATTTTGATAGGCATTTGTGTTTAATAATCTTTTATAATTGGTTTTTATAGCATTATTATAGAGGAGAACATTTCTTTACTGTAACTGTAATTTTTTTATTAACTATATAATACAGTCTTTATGCTATCAGTTACTTTTTGATTTTTGTATAGTGAGTTGGTGTCTTCTAAAGGTAGTTGTTCAGCTGTACTTTCAAAGGTTTATGGGTCATTGACAATTATTACATCTATATTTTTTTCTTTGTCTTTGGGACTGATAGAAGCCATTTTTACGAAAGCCCATTAGGCTCATTTTGGTAGACTAAAAAAAACTTTTCTCGCGTAACAACGCGTAACATTCGCGTTATAATGCGAAACTTTCCCGTAATAACGCGAAAAATATCGCGTAATAACGCGAAACTTATCGCGTAATATCGCGAAAACATACTATATAATGAATGTTTATATTTATTTTCAATCATTTTTACCAAAATGGAAAAGGAAAAGGATTTTTCATACATTTCTTTGAAGCATTCGTCAGATGAAGTAAAGGACAAAATGATTTGAGAAAAGGTTTAAAATAAACAAAGCAACATCACAAACATCAGAGTAATCCTTTCTTTTCGTCAATCGTAATGTCCTTTTTAGCGTTGAATTGCTTATAATGATTCTATTCAAAATTGCTAGAAAACTAAAAATCTCATTGTTTGCAAGTCCAACCTCAAAATAGAGCTGTATAAGTTTTTCGGTTTCATACTTCATTTTATAAAACAAAAACTTAGATACCTATCTAACTTTTAAGATATACATAGAGTTACGCATTGTGAAGAAAAAGTTCTTACACATAAAATTACACTTTATAGAATTAGAAGTGTTCAATACGTGGTAGTTTATACTGAGTTTATTACGTAGACATATAAAACATGATATTTTTCACACCCATTGATAAAGTTGTCTGTTTTTTTAAAGTTCCAAATTGTTTAGTCCTCTGGAATACAAGCATGCTGACATAAAACATATTTTCGCTCAAAATTTGTTTGTAAAATAGTACTTAAAATGAAATGAATGGAAACTTAAGTTCTCTTGATTACGTGAAAAATATGGCAACCTTGGAGTATTCTTATTTCTCCTGGCATGACAGTGTTTGAAGTCTTCTGTGTAACTAAAAGACCAAATGGATTGTTATTTTTCTTGATTGAATTAAAATTCATCAACATGCAACAATTACCTTATCAGCACTTCTAAAAAAATTATTATGGATGCCCAGTGGGAAGTTAACCATCTATATTAAGAACTAGAACAAGACAATACACAAAAAAGTTGCATAAACGAGCCGAACAAATGCAGAAAACTTCGACCGCCACTTAAACAGTATGAATTATTGGGTAAAAGCTGAGAATTTGGTATTTTGTAGCAGCCACAATATGCCCCTTCTCTTTTTCAAAATACACAAAGACATCGTTATTTTGAATGCTCTGAAATACGACTTTTCGTATTTTAACCAGACACAAAAACATCGTTATTTTGAATGCTCTGAAATACGACTTTTCGTATTTTAACCCGACAAACGACGACAACACCAACTAGGCAGCATCGATGGTGCTCTAAAATTGTCCCACACGAAAACAATTCATTTAAATAAATATCAATAAATGCTATGTGTAGTCTTTAATTTAAAAATACCTTTGACTTTTTTTAATGACAACTGAAGTGTTTTTGTTTGTTTGAGCGGTGTTTAACGCCACTTTTAGCAATTTTTAGCAGATATATCATTGCGTTCAGATTTTATTGGGAGAGAAAGCCAGAGTACCCGTAGAAAACCCATAATCAGCGATATGTAATTTGACAATTCTCGTTAATTATGATTGGAGTCGGGTACACCCTGTCCGATGTGAACCCGCAACCTCGTGATCAATAGTATTACTAACTATCCTAAGCCACCGAGAACCCTGACAATTGAAGTGCAAAACTTTACAGTGAAATACACAGTGATATGGATAAGAAAGACTTGTTCTAACATGTAACCTCCGGTTTAAATTGTAGAATAAACAGTATGACGTACAAATGAGCAGTTATCTATTTTTGCTCACACTGTCACAAGAGTCATATGGGGTATTATCATCAGATAGTTTACTGTCAGAATGTTATTCATTTATTCATTCTGTAACCACAGACGTCTAAACGCCAGACACGATGGAAATTATTTGTGGTGACACCTGTTCTGTTATTTATATTCAAAATCGATTTATGGTGTATGATCAAGTAGAGATGAGTTAGTTGCACACAAAAATCGCCCCGTGCGGGATCCGGGTGGCTAAAAGAATAGACCGCAGTCGCGCTAGCTTGTCGTAAAAGGCGACTAAATAGCGCCCAGTACCCTGACCAGCGTGTCAGGTCGGTTTGCCTAAAGACCGACTGGGATGTGTGCCCCAGGTGGTTGAATGGGGTACCCCTGGCAAGCTGGGGTTGTCAGGCCATAATACGGAAAACCTGACCGCAAACCATATTAATGCACCGTGTTGGGAAAAATGCCACGTTCCTCGCACGTTAAAGAACGCTGCTGTAGTATTCGCTATGAGTAGGGATTTCGATCCCGCTACAGGAGACTAAATTGCCCGACCCTATCCATCCTCCCATTTGCCAGTGGCAATCTAAAATCCGTTACCCCTATTTTTCCTTGTGTCCCAATTCATTTTCATTCATCATCATTTCATGTTCATTTTATCATCCATTTCATGTTCATCGCCTGAATATAGCTGAAATATTGCTGCTCGGGCGTTAAACACCATTAATCAATCAATCACACAAAAATCTGTCATCATCTAGGTGACAAATACTTCATACCGACCAACCAATTAATGACATCGACCAGAATATTTAATTATGTAGGAACTACTCTAAAACGTTAGGCAATTAAGCAATATTTCAGATATTTTCAAGACGTGACTGCATTAAACATTTAAAAGTAAAATAAAAAATAAACACCAAATTGATTACTCTTATAGTGTTTTCATATTTTTTAATTAAAGACAAAGCGACTTGTTTTGTGCTTTAATCCATGTTTCGACTGTGGATAACTTATGTCTGTCTATTGATGTAGGCATTGTCTGATGTATGTCTGTTGGTGTCAGCATTGTTCAATTTCTGTCTTTTATTGTTAGTTGATTGACGTGTGTTTTTCGGTATAATTTTCAGATGTATTGTTATTTACCATACATAAATAACTATAACAAGGTGTACAAAAAGAATGGCGCTGATAACATTTTTTTTTAACAACCTGCAATAAGATTATTGAAAATAATCAAACAAGAACTGCGACCTGGGGAGACCCGGGTCAGGTTAGTATTATATAATAAAAGACGTTTTGAATTGTTTTGAAAAGTTGTGAAATAGAGGCTGATCTAAAGCAACATGTGCTTGATTTAATTATTTTAATCGACAAGTGTCAGTTTTCCTCACAAATTTCGAGTACCGGGTGACAAATTTATAATACAAATGTTAAACTATTCATTAGTGCTTCTACTGACAACAAATTATATCCGTTTCAACATTTTAAAACTATTATTTTTAGCCGAGTTACAACGAAGTTGAACTTGGCTATTGTTATGATGATGGCGGGCGGCTGGGCGGGCGGGCAGGCGTCAACAATTGGTTTCCGGACCATAACTCAGAAAGTTGTAAACGGATTTTAATGAAACTTTAGGATATTGTTATATACCCTAAGAGGAGGAACCCTATTGATTTTGGGTTAAATCCGTTTAAGGTAAAGGTCACAGCGACAGAAAAACGTTAGAAAATATCTTGAATTAGTGGTTTCCGGATCATAACTCAAAAAGTTCTCAACCAATTTTATTGAAACTTTGAGATATTGTTACATACTATAAGAGGAGGAACCCTATTGATTTTGGGGTAAATCCGTTCAAGGTCAAGGGCACAGCGACAGAAAAACCTTAGAAAATTTCTTGAATTAGTGGTTTCCGGATCATAACTCAAAAAGTTCTCAACCAATTTTAATGAAACTTTGGTATATTTTTACATACCATAAGAGGAGGAACCTTATTGATTTTGGGGTAAATCCATTTAAGGTCAAGGTCACAGAGACAGAAAAACGTTAGAAAATTTCTTGAATTAGTGGTTTCCGGACCATAACTCAAAAATTTCTTAACCGATTTTAATGAAACGATTGGAAGGGATTAGTAGTTATGAACGGTTGAATTTGCAAAAATTTTGGATCATATTTATTCAAATTTTGGTATTCGCAACTGTGGAGTTCAAGAAGCATATTGGTCAGATCACAAGATTGTTTGGGCAGATTTGCAATTATAGATTTGAAAAATACAATAGTGTGAGTTTTTTTAATTATCATGTTTGTTCTTACTACACAAATGTAGATATGTATCTAGGAATCAAATAGATGTGGATTTCAGATATACTGTATGGTTTGCTTATATTGTTTTTCTTGTTAGGACCCTGCATCGAAGATGTGATACCTAATAGTTTTCACTTAGCCTGTCTGTGCTATTTGTCCTTCCGTCTGTCTGTCTACAAAACTCAAAAACTACATCAAGTACATATCTGAAATTTTACACAATGGTTCAATACTGTTAGAGGATTCACATATTCATATTTTATGCAACTTTGAAAATTTGATAAACCTTACATTTTTCCTGCTGAAAGCCTTCCTCACTTTGTCTCCAATTTACATGTAATGCCTGTAATAACCAATTATAGTAAATCTTAAAATGAAGAAAAACAAAAGTTTTGGTTAATAAAGTACGGCAACTCGGCTTTTGCACCCCTGTGCATATGGATTTTTTTTTTATAAAGTAATCTTGTATAAGGAAGCATTAGACAACGGGACCCTCACAGTGCTCGACCCTCAGTGCTGCAGGTGGCGGATAAGGGGTGCACTCTTGTTGGGGGTTTTTAGGTCATAATACGAAAAGCCTGATTACTCCCCACATTATGTAACGAGTTTGGAGAGTGTCACGCTTCTTGCACAATTAGCTCGTTGTAGCCGCTATAAAAAACTACTTTACCATCCCAACCCACACCCAATACTTTTCCAGTGGCATTTAAATTTTTTACCCTTAAGTACATTTTTCCTGAGTTGGTTTATTGTTTGTTAAGATATTCCTGTCCTATGATATCGATACTATTGTAGAGGATCTTGGTTAGCTACAATAATATTGCTCCTTTTATATGGACGGAGCTACAAAGAGGTCCCATTACTCGTAATGGAGCAAAAACACTCTAAGGATTTATATTTTTCGCTATTAAACTGTTATCTTTGTTTAATTTATATTTTTCCTGTCTCCGCCGTCCAGCTGACATTTCTACAATGTCTTATTTAATAATTTTAACACTTTTTCGTAATCGTGGCATTGTTGACAAAATTGAAATTGTGGAGGGTAGAATTGTAAAATCGTAAAAAATTGATCCCAGTTATTGCAATCAATCCGAAAAACTTGATCCGGATGGACATTTTTACCAAATCAATTCAGAAATTATACACTTCCGGAATTCAAACGATGACAAATGCCATGATTACGAATAAAGTGTAAAACAACAGTTCTGTAACGAATAAGGCGTTGTATAAATATCAGTTAAGCTTCTAAGACATTAAAAAGTATGTAGAAATTTTAGGGAAACAGTTTAATAGCTTATTATATGCATAAAACCCCCCAGTGTGAATCGCTTCCGGCTTGCTCCATTCGCCGAGTAATTGGACCTCTTTGTAACTCCGTCCATAAAAAAATGAAGCATTATTGTAGCAAGATCTGGGTATGATTTTTTATTGAATTCGCAAAGAAATCATTTGGAACTTTTTGGTATTCATAAAAATGTCAAAACTGAAAATAATACAAGTAAAAAAGTACCGGAAAATCAAAAGCCTAGGTATGACGGTGAATGTAAGATTCACGGCTCGTAAAAGTTTTAAAACAAAGAGAAAGTATAAAAATCATAAATCAAACCAAAATTACGACGCTATGATTGAAGAGGAAAGTAAATACTAGATACTATTGGATTACAAGTATAAATTTTTACCGGCAAACTTTCAAATGAATTACATAATTCATATCGAAACGATGCTAAACACTTTTGGAAAGTATCTCAAAGAAAGAAGCAACCAAATTTAAATATTAACATTTCACATCATTTTTTAAAACTTATTTCGTGTAACACTGACGAACAAGTCAATAGCACCTGACATTTGTCTACAGATTAATATAAATGAAAAAATAAATAATTATATCACTTCAGATGAAATCCTTTGTTGTATCAAAAACTTAAACGAAAAAGCATTTGGCAAAGACGGTGTTATAAATGAATATATAAAGACTACAGCGGACCGTTTCATCCACATCTATAAAAAACCAATTATTATTTACTGCTGTTCTTAATGCATGACTCAATGAATACTCGGAAGTTTCAGACAAAATTACTCTACCCTTGACAATGTTTTCTCAATATTTACACTGTTTCAAATACTTAAATCAAAGATGAAAAAGTTATAATCTGCCTTTATTGATTTTGAAAAGGTGTTTAATAGAGTGTGGAGAGACGATCATTTCTATAAACTTGTATTGAACCATAATTTTTAACATGTACTCTAATATAAAATCATGAAATCATTGTGTGTCAGATTATTTCAACTGTGAAATGGGAGTGAGACAAGGTGAAAACTTATCCCCCTTTCTCTTCTCACTTTTTCTTAATGACTTAGAAGATTTTATGCAGCAAAAATATATTTTAGGCCTCACCATTATATGAAACACACTAGAAAACGAGTTAGAAATCTGTTTGAAAATTGTTATAGTTCTGTACGCGGACGACACGCCAGAAGATCTGCAACGTCACTTAAGTATAAGAATGAAGAAGTTGAAATATTGAATCAGTTTAATTATTAAGTTGTCACATTATCAAAAACAGGAAACTTTGATCTTACAACAAAAAAGTCAAGAAGACGAGGCCTTAATAGGAATGTACGATGTCCTGAAATTCGGAAGAGCTTATAAACTATCATTTAAAGTACAACTTGATCTTTTTGATAGACTGGTCCTATTTTTTGTATGGGTGAGAAATTTTGGGATTCGACATTCTTGACAGGGTACCTCTAAAATTCTGCAAACTTCTATTAAATCTAAAACCATCAACTCCAAACTATATGGTCTACTGAGAACTCGGTAGATATTCAAATGACATTGATATTAAAGTTAGGATGATTTTTGGGGAGTTACGTTTACTAATCGGTGAAGAGACGAAATATGCAGATATTTTATACAAAATTAATAGAAAATTAAAAGAAGAAAGGAAATTGTTTTACTGGGTAAATTTGACCAAATCAACGTTAAATGAGCGTGGTCTATAGTATTTATGGGGAAATGAAACAATTAACAATCAGGACGGGTTAAAAGTATTGTAAAGCAACGTCACATTGATCACTTTATTGTAAATGAATCAACAAAAGCAATTAACTATAAATTATTTTTAAAGTACTTTGAATTTGAGAAATATTTAAGTCGTATTTCCAATTGTGCAGCTATAACACTTTGCAGAATTAGAATAGCAAATCATCTTCTGTCAATTGAAACTGGTAGATGGATGAACATAGACAGAGTAAATAGGTATTGTCCTTTGTGTAACTGCAAGAATTTGGGGATGAATACAATTACATACTTGAGTGCTCCTCTCTGCTTGAAAAACGTAAACAATTCCTTCCAAAATATTTTCAAGCTAGACGAAATTTTTTGAAATTTTCTCAATTGATGTCTATCAGGAAGCAAAGAATATTTATATAAACGGTATAACTTCATTAAACACATAAACAGAAGCATTGGAACTCCTGGTTGATCTAGCTCACTTCATTAAACATATAAACAGAAGCATTGGAACTCCTGGTTGATCTAGCTCACTTCATTAAACACATAAACAGAAGCATTGGAACTCCTGGTTGATCTAGCTCACTTCATTTAACACATAAACAGAAGCATTGGAACTCCTGGTTGATCTAGCTCACTTCATTTAACACATAAACAGAAGCATTGGAACTCCTGGTTGATCTAGCTCACTTCATTTAACACATAAACAGAAGCATTGGAACTCCTGGTTGATCTAGCTCACTTCATTTAACACATAAACAGAAGCATTGGAACTCCTGGTTGATCTAGCTCACTTCATTTAACATATAAACAGAAGCATTGGAACTCCTGGTTGATCTAGCTCACTTCATTAAACATATAAACAGAAGCATTGGAACTCCTGGTTGATCTAGCTCACTTCATTAAACACATAAACAGAAGCATTGGAACTCCTGGTTGATCTAGCTCACTTCATTTAACACATAAACAGAAGCATTGGAACTCCTGGTTGATCTAGCTCACTTCATTTAACACATAAACAGAAGCATTGGAACTCCTGGTTGATCTAGCTCACTTCATTTAACACATAAACAGAAGCATTGGAACTCCTGGTTGATCTAGCTCACTTCATTTAACACATAAACAGAAGCATTGGAACTCCTGGTTGATCTAGCTCACTTCATTTAACATATAAACAGAAGCATTGGAACTCCTGGTTGATCTAGCTCACTTCTGCCCATGCAGTGCTTCTCTGTGTTTGTATTTTGTTCTGTATATATTGTAAAAAGTCTCTATACTATGTGTTATTTATGTTAAACCTTCTCTGTACCAACAATTGTTGGCTTAATTGAATAAATATATATAGCTGAAATACTGGTCAATGGACGTACAGAAAACATCCAATCAACCAATCAAGCGATGGGCATAAGAATAAAAAACAGCTAAAAACATCACTTTCCTTGTTTTGGTAAAGTTGTACTATGTGATTCTCACAATAATTGTAGGAGATACTTTTGGTTCGGAGTAGAATTTAATATTTGATTGGATTGACATCTCTTTCAGCACTCTCAACAGACATACAGTTACAATAATGTGCTATTGTGCAAAGTTATGTCAGCGTTTTTGAATACCGATATATGTTAAATTAATGGAAAACATAAATCACATTTCCACTATAATGTAGTTTTCAACCTGTCAGTGAAAACATTTAATTACTCATTATGTCAAGTAATGTGAGATATAAATGACTATGATTTGTTCACTTTCCAAGTTAAATTAGTTCTATTAAGTGTGGAAGTACTGTCTTAACGTTTATCAAGTTTGTTTTAATAACTTCCTTTCATTCATACTGATCTATCATCTATAGAAAAAATATGTGTTGCACAGCTTTGCAATTTTGCAAAACGACAAATTAAATACGCATTTTAAAAATTGCATTCTGGAATAGTTAATGTAAACTTGATCAGCCTAGTCTAAATTCAAAGATCAACTGTAAAGCCTCGCAATATTCCGAAGTTAAAATCAGATTCGAATTTAACTTCTGTTGCGTAATCGGAATATTTCAATTATTCTGCTAAGAATCGTATTTTAACAATAGTTGACATCAATTGCAATCGATTTTCAAGTAATGCTTTGCTTTAAGCTTTGTCTTAAATGACAATATATGCACGTCTCAAACAATAAATAATTATGTCGATAAAATAAAATAGTTTAAGGGATCATCAAATTCATAGCCAAAGTGTTATGCCAAACAACTTTGAAGCTTACCACAAATGTATTCCTACACTAGTAGTCGGTGGTGGGATTATGTTTTCTACTGACTGATTCCAGTTAAAACGTAGGCTCTAACACCTATATTCGTTGCTTTTTAAGTATCTTACTCCTGTGTGGGGCCCGAATGAATTATAATTATTGCATTGCTATTCAATGTAGGCCACTTTACACCATGCCTTAAAGTGTCATTTAACAAACATTTACCACACGCAAACACAGGACAATAAAAACGAATTGTTCAAATTCTATGACACTTTCTATGTCTTAATAAGTCTAAAATAGCAATCAATAAAAACAACTATAAATGCTTCACATACCTGCTGTGTGTAATGATTTGTAATACTGTCGGGCTTTGTACTTCTATGTACTTAATTTAGCAATGTAAGAAAAACTGACTCGCCGTGGATCGTTATTCTAATTCTAATTGGTACTTGAACTAAATTATTCCAGATTATAATTAATGGATAAAGAATACGAATTAGTATTTCAGAAGATATTAGTTATTGTGAATGGAGATTTTCGTTAAGTAGACAAATCTTTATAGAGTACGGAAGTCATGGTTTTGAGAAGTACTGCTGACACAGTAACGATATTTGATAACATTACATAGACGGAATCAATATTGCTGAAGCTACTCAAAACAATGGAAATAATCATCAGGTCAAATCAATATACATAATGTGTCACTCATTTGTAAATAAAAAGTAAATCGGAGTAGGAACAAGTTCTCGTTTTATGAAACTGATTCGATAAGATATCGGAAGATTAGCATAAATGGATCCTCTTATATTGGTGCAACCATTTATTTTTTATTCTATTAGCTAGTATAATGAAAATATTAGATTTCCCTGCCCTTTATACCTACACTTATAAACTAAACAAATCCGAATATAGACAAACGCAACACAAAAACCAAAAACATAAAACACAGAAAGAGTATAACCCGAACCCAATAAAAACCATGGATGCACTCAGGTTCTCTGGACGAGTAAGTAGTGCCTGTCTCTAATTAGACACCCGTCGAGTTACGCATTGTCATGTCTAGGGAAAAGTCAAATCCAGGAAGAGGAAATACTACTATTTATGACTCAGCGAAAATGTCAGATCGTATTTTAGACACTGATTTCCCATAACGATTAATTAAGTCATGGTGACGACCATAGAACTTCTTGAGAGATAACATCATTCTAGGTACAACAAACCCTTGTTTGAGTAGTTTAGCAGTCAACAGCAGTAAAGCTATCACTTAGACGTTAAAGTTAAATCCTGACTCTTACCTTAAATTCGCGATG
Source organism: Limnoperna fortunei (assembly GCA_944474755.1). Classification (NCBI taxonomy): domain Eukaryota; kingdom Metazoa; phylum Mollusca; class Bivalvia; order Mytilida; family Modiolidae; genus Limnoperna; species Limnoperna fortunei. The sequence continues at coordinate 89,978,576 of OX104116.1, forward strand.
AGCAACAAAGGAAATGCAAACAAGATACGTTAACTTTCCAATAGTGAATTTTCCATTTATCAACATTCAAGCAGAACCTGCAATAAGACTGTTCATCTTATCACCAGTTTCTTGACAGAATATTGCTGATGACGTGGAATTTGCCTAACTTTATAACTTTCATATTAGAGCACCTATCATCGGAATCGTTTGAATGTTTTATGCTGTGTAGTGTTTGTCTCTGAGATTACTCGGTTTTTGTTTTCACTTTTTTTGTTCAGTATCTTTACCGCTTGATGCTTGACAATATTAACTGGACTTTGAACATTTTTATACAGCAACATAGACACTAATCTAGCAGTAACTGAAAACAGACCTCGCCCTAGTTTAAGATGAACTGTTGTTTCCCTTGGTGTTTTTGTTGTAGGATTATGTGTATCACATTGATTTTCTAAGTTTTATGGAGTATTGTCATCTTTCTTTTCTTTTTTACCTGTATAAAGATATATCATTATTGGAGTCCAAATAAGACACTCTATTATTAACATCTTAGTTCTGAATAGCATAAGCTTTTATATGTTTACTTAATGAAGACGGTATTTATATTTTATGTTCTTTCTTTTTATTAGTATATTTTATACGCCATAAACTACGTCTACTTCTTAAAAATTGTTTGAACTAATTTATACACAAACTGGACAGAAGTCACAAATAATCTTGATACGTTTTTAACTAAAGTTTTGTTATTGACGTCTACCAGTCTAGTTGTAAATGTCCTAAAGACACAACTATGAGTGTCTTTTCTAATGAATTCCACGAAGTGACGCGTGTGTAATACAAGAAGAAATTCCAGGTCCTGTTCTTGGAGACTGCTTGGCCAACGTTCTATGTGACTGAGAAATCTCACGCAGTAAACTGGTAAAAAATGGTTCAACCTGCAAAGCATTTTTTCATAATAATCTGTAGCAGTCTAAATGTTCCCACAACTGAAGTATCCAGTTTTGTAACATCTATCAACTGATTTATAACAGTACACAAAACTTTAACGTTTTCACGTGCCATCAGAACACGATGTGTAGATGGGATAAAATCTAAACAGGATATTGCCACGGACTATACGGTCACTAATTTAACAGAAACAATATATTGACATTCTGCAAGAATCTTTCGGTGATAATTATGAAGACTTTAATGACGTTTAGTATTGAATATCAAAAGAATCCTCCAGTAATCTGTAAAACTTTCGTGTAAATATAAGTGTATAAATATGCTTATGTGAACTAATTTACACGAGTCTGATATCAGAACAAGCTTCTAAAGTCGTCAAATAAAAAAGAAATCAATAAAACAACGCATAATGACATACACCCAAAGGGGCCTCGGTGGCGGAGTGGTTAAGGTAGTTCGTTTACTATTGATCACGTGGTCTGACAACACTGAGATTGCGGGTTTGATTCTATTTGCAGGCAGGGTGTACTCGACTCCAATCCTAATTGACAAGGATTGCCAGTTTTCCTACCGCAGGTCGGGGGTTTTCTCCGGGTACTACGGCTTCCTCTCCCAATAAAAACTGTACGCCACGATATAGCTGAAAAATTGCTGAAAGTGGCGTTAAACATCATTCAAACAAACAAAAACATACACCCAAATGAAGTAATCGACCAAATGTGCGAAATATTGGGAATAAAAAACTGATGAATCACAAAGACCAACAAGAATGTTAATACAGAGACGAACATAAATGTAATCTAGACGTGTCAAGGTTTTATACAAGAGATGGTTTTTGAAATAAATTACATACAACAATAGTTAGTATCACTAGTATATTATTTTTATATTGTGGCTTGTGTTTCAAATTCATCATCTAAAAGGTATACCACGGACATTTGTAATGCAACGCACCACACGATTACGTGGTCGAATCCATTTAACAAAGCTTAGGAACTTAATAGTTTTCGCGTCCAAAATTAAGCCCAGAGTGGGTGAAATTTGTAACTTTCAGTGTACAAGCACTATACAAATTTTACACACTGGGACCATACTGGGAGGGTTCTCAGTGTTCGATCTACAGAGCAGCCCAGCGCGTCCACATGTGGCGGATAGACCCTTCCGTTGCGGGGTTGTCAGGTCATAATACTGGGAGGGTTTTCAGTGTTCGATCCACAGAGCAGCCCAGCGCGTCCACATGTGGCGGATAGACCCTTCCGTTGGGGGGTTGTCAGGTCATAATACTGGGAGGGTTTTCAGTGTTCGATCCACAGAGCAGCCCAGCGCGTCCACATGTAGCGAATATGGGATAGGGTTGGGGGGGTTGTCAGGTCATAACACGGCAAACTTTACAACGGACCACGGCGGAGCTTTAATCTTAGATTCCGCTTTGGCTACATTACAAGTGATGTTGCTTGAATTCCGCTGCTATATAATCTTCAAATATAACCAAGCCATTCCCATCTTCCTGTTATGATTGCTTTGTGTTTATTGTGACTGTTCATTGATTTTAATAGTCATTTTATATCTGTTATGATAATCTTATTCTCATGTTTAACATGTTGAACATTGTCTGATTATTTACAAAATACACTTATTTATTACTTACAAGGAAATTAAAACACGTGCCTAAGCATATAGTTGTGCTCTCTGCCGATTTATTTGTTTAATTCTCGTTTTAAAATATTCATTAGCATTGCTATATTTGTTCAAAAAATATCTTTGAATAAATCATACACCGTATAATCAGTTAACATATGTCATTTAATTATAACTTTGACGTTTTAAATTGTATGCTACCTGCCTTTTGCACAGCCTTTCAGTATTCATAACTTTTATGTGAGATAATTACGTCATGACCTTCATCTATAAATAATAATACAAAAAGGATGATTTTTTTTGTCATTTAATGTTATTATCATTAATCAATTTAAAAAAAGATGTTATTCGTTGACCCATTATAATCCCACTATAAAAAAAATCTGACTGTTCAGTTTAACGCTTTATTTTTTTCTTTAGATTTGTGTTCTGTAGAGATACAACCTGTACCACGCATGTAGAAGAGTAAAATCAATGACAGTGTTTGCTGTAAATATTACTGCACTTTTTCAGATATCTTTCTAAATGAACGATGAAGTTCATTCACAAGAGAAATGAATATTGTTAACAATTCCAGCGCTGTTAATTTAACTGAGGAATTAAAGTTTAATTCATTAGAAGTACATATATCTGTCATTGTCGGACTAATTTTGGGATTTATAATTTTTGCAACAATTTTCGGCAACATTTTAGTGTTATTAGCGGTATTTTATAACAACCATTTGCGAAGTACTACAAATTATTTCATTGTAAATTTAGCCGTTGCAGATCTGCTTCTAGGAATATTAGTTTTGCCATTTTCAGCAACTTTAGAAATTCTTGGATACTGGCCTTTTGAAAGGCAATTTTGTGAGATATGGGCTGCAGTGGACGTTTTGCTGTGCACAGCTTCTATAACAACACTATGTGTTATAAGTGTTGACAGATATATAGGCGTTACACGTCCTTTAAGACATTCCACCATAATGTCGGAGACTAGAGCCTCGGTCGTAATTGCTGTTGTCTGGATTCTCTCCTTAGCAATTTCTCTAGGACCCTTGTTTGGTTGGAGAAAGGAACCCCATCCGGACCCACGTCTATGTATTGTTAATGATGATAAAGGATACGCCGTGTTTTCTGCCGCATTTTCATTTTATATTCCGATGATAACCATTGTACTGTTATACTACCGTATTTATCGTGAAGCTGTAAAACATACCCAGTGCCTTCTGTCTGGAGTTAAAACTTCTAAGTACCTAGAATCAAATAAAATAACTTTACGTGTTCATATGGGACGATCTAGTAGTCAAGGTCTAGTTCAAAATGTTCCCTGTAAAACAAACGGCCATTCTAATCATATGATGTATTATTCGTCACGTCCAAATCTCAAACAGAACATTTCAAATAAAATTGCTAAGTTTAAGAGAGAGAAAAAGGCAGCTAAAACCTTAGGAATAGTCGTCGGTGTTTTTGTTTTGTGTTGGTTTCCATTCTTTTTCTGTCTGCCATTGGGTAAGTATTTGTTGATGTTGTCTAAAATATACTTTCCAAAAAGTTTTATACAATAAATAAATATATGTCATGCATTATTATACGGTATATAAAATCTAAAACTTCATTTTAAAGAACACAAGAAAGTCAAACCAAAGTACCCTATACATTTTCTTAGCTGATAGAATTTTTTTTCTTATCATTTTCGTTTGTTCAGTTTATAAAACATACTGAGATGAGCGACAAATTTAAAAAATAACGTTTACGAATCATATCTGGAGATTTTCAAATAATTGTTTTTTTTTCATCGCTATTTATATTTTATGACTAGATCAAACTACATATGTTGCTACTGATAGTTTAAATAGGATAGGTTGAAAAGCGACAAATTGATTGACACTGTTGGAAAATTGAAAAGGGGTAGGGCAAAATGGGGGCGTCCTTCGTCATTTCGAATTCTTGATAACAACATTTTATTGTATTACTTAAATTGTAAAACTGCATATTTGATTAGATGTAAATACAATAGATAATTTGTTAAATTGTAAAACAGTGCATATAAAATATATGCTATTTTATTTTATTCATTTTTATTTACATCGCCTTATTGAAAAGTATTAAATTTGCAAATTACAGGAAAAAAGAGGGCACATTTTTTAAAACCTTAATTTTAAGGTATCCGGACCATAATTGACCACGTGATCATATTTGGTGTCTCGGATGTCCATTGTTTTTCAATGGAGCAGACCTCGGTAATCTTCGGCAAACATCGGAAATACTATTTGAGTAACTAATTTTTTTTCCTGAAATTGTGAACATTGACTCAAGTTACATAATATATTTATTTTTATCATTAATTAGCAATACATTGATTTAATAAAGCTGTATTTCTTGGACGACAAATAAAATTAAACGGTACCATCAATTGTGGGTCGGATACCTTAAGTACCATTGTACTCCTATATAATCTATGTAAATAGTGACCTGTAAGACAGAAATAAATATCAAGCTTTATTGCGACCTTAGATAATTAGTGACATTCTAATACTGGGAAATACTAATGACATATGCATCAACGTGTTCACAACGATTTGTTAGAAATATTAATCATAAAATGTTTCAACCTCGGGAACCTTACGGAAATTGCTATGTTAACTATTTCACTACAATTACTGTTTACCTCTACCACTACACGGAATTTACGTTCAAAGTACGTTGCTTGTGTACTCCCTTACGACTAGCGCATGTAATCTGTATGCGTACCAGGAATTGTCGCATTCGTGGCGTCCTAAAAATCACCCGGCGAACCCCCTAAACTTGCACTAAATAATTGTTAAAGTTGCTTTAACCATATGCATGTATGTTGACCAGTTGTAGAATAGACATTCGAATTTTTGTGGTAAGTGTTAAAGAATGACGAATGGACACAACTAAATGTGTTCTTTGAAAGCGAAACAGAAACGTTTCGATCCTATCACACGGCGTTTTCAATATAAGTTCACACCGAGATCTTTTATTCGTCAAAAATGTTGTTTTTAAAGTGTATGGTCTTTTTTAAAAGGCACATACCGGTATATATTTTGAAAACGCAAAATAATATTTTAAATGAATAAAAAAACGGTTCAGCGAGTAAATAACCATTACAGGTGTATTAACATGGACACAACCATATTATGATGTTATAATCAAATTTAGTTCTGATGCACATTTTTATATTTCGTCAATAATGGAAGTAAAGACGTTCAATTTCTGCAAATAAACATTGATTTTCAGAGTGCTTTGGACATGTTTCTAATTTGAAGTTAAAGTTGTCATTAATGACTTCCTAATATTGTAATGCTATCCAGCTTTTACCGACAACTTAAAGATCACTTATGATTTATTACAATAACTTGTTCTTGTCATTTCAACTTAAAAGTTGCGAAAAAAAAATTCTTCGGGATATCAAAAGTGACAACAATAAATTGATCAAATGACTACAATTTATATGCATTGTATATTGTATTATAATCCAGTGCTGATCAGCGGTATGTTTATATTAAATTATGGTGGTGTTATTTGTATTTGTAACCCTTTTATTATTTTTTTTTTAGTTTTTTAAACTCTTATAGTAAAGCTCTAAATGACCATAAGGTCCATGTGCAGTTTTAAAGTGCAATATATTTTCTATAGAAAATTGAATATCGGAATGAAAAATCTACAATTATATAAAAAAAGTCTGGATTATTTTTCCAGCACGTCGCTGATTACCAGACTCCACTGTATATTTCCCCTTATCGGGTATACAATTACAAGCAAGATCTAAGGTTGTTTTATTGCTTTTCACATAATTGCACTTTTTATTAACTAACACTTTTAATACAATCAAATTATAGTTTTAAGCTGATAGTGTTACCTCGCATCTCATTTTAGAAAAACCAAAATGAAATGAAAAGATATATTCACTTATTATCTGTGAATAAAATTGTTGCATAATTATGTTCTACAAATTTAACTTAGACACTTGCATTTCTATTGATTATTACGACATGTAAAAAAAGTTGAGGCTACATTTGAAAGTTACAGTTAAAACAAATTTAACATAGTTTTTATTCCTAAAATACATTGTTGCAACTTCAGAATTTCCAAAGGTTGTAATCGTTTAAGACAATGAACTTAAGTTTCTTGAGATTTGTGTCAAGTTGCGAAACTATTGTTAATTTGTAAGCCTCTATCCCAGGCACTCATACTAAACTCTTAATTAGAAAAAAGGCGCGAATAAGAGTTATTAGATTTGTTGTCTTGTCATTTTATTTCTTATTCAATATATGTTGTTTTACTTTATGTACCAGATATTTAAACTTACAGGACGAGGATATATTTTTTAGACCTCAATTTCTTCAAACACAACATGGCATAGTAAATTCTGCTGACGTTTTAGTTAAGTTAATTGGTTTAGACCTTTTTATATAAGAGTATGGCCAATTTAATATGAGCCGACTATTTTATAGTTTTAATCATCATGAAACTCTCTAAGATCGGAGATAACAGAATAGTCCGAGCTAATTTAATTGTTATTTATAGTAAGAATACTTAATGGTAGTGAATTCTAATAACTAACCCCAAAGACAATTATTTCTCTAGAGCTTACAACTCTTATTCTTGTTTATATTTAATAAAGATATTAAGTATACAGTCAAGTGCTCCATGATCACACTACAAAGTACAGCCCAAATGTTCTAAATGTTTTACATTATTTCGGCATGTTGTAAAAGAAGCAGAGCTGCCAACCCAATAAGATGAAAAATAGTAAGGCAGGGGTTTTTGGGCCGCATGCTCCCATCCGCTGGAGATGTTTTGCGAATGGATCGTTTTTCTGACATTTTGGCTCCTTACTAGAGCGTCAAAACGATCGCGATCGATAACCACGTGGTTCACATTTAATAGTATTTACCTTTTATTCAAACGTTACAATGAGTATGATTAGATTTTTCTCATAATATTCCAACCAATGACGGTGACGACTATGGAAAATCCGGACTTTTATTTTTCTTACCGCAGAAAACTGAAAATCGTAGGTTTTTCTTCTTAATTCGTAAGGCGTATTTTTTAAGCAAAAATCGGAAGCCTTACGCTAAAATAGTAAGGGTTGGCAGCTCTGAAGAAGGATTGGAGTCAGGAAAAACATTAGAGGGGAGTTTTGAGTCAAATTTTATTTGGAGTGTCAACACTGAAGTCACGGCGTAGTTAACCCTAAATAAAGAGCACGCTCAACTTGGAGAAAGAGTGGGAAGGTGAATTGAGGCCGCTCGTGGCCCCCTTAAAATCTTTAAGAAGAATGGTACAAAATCCTGTATTCTTGGCATTATCTGCTACTTTTAACATGCCTTAAAGTCATGAAATTCAATTTGTGAATTCCCTAAAAATGACTTCGGTCAGGTTTGGAGATGTTTTGGCCGGTTTATGTTTAAATGCACACACTTAAGTATCAATTCAAAATTGGATATCCGGAAACACATGGAATTCTTTTTGTTCAAGAAAGAGTAAGAATGACAGGCAAACCATTTTGTAAAAGTATTTTTATTTCTTTTAAATTAGTTTGACAAAGATTGCCAGTTTTCTTGCCGAACGTCGAGGAATTTTCAACGGGTTCTCCTTTAATTAAACACGCTGATATTTTACAAAAAATGCCGAAAGTGGCGTAAAACCTCCAACAAGCAAACAAACCATTTTGATGAAACCGTCATTGAGCGCTATCAAAAAGACCTTTCATTGATTACGTTTCATTTTTTTGTTTAATTATCTATTTTATTTTATAATGTGCACGCAATCTCGTGCTGGCGTATATAGATTGATTGGACTCATATCGACATCGTCTCCGTGCAAGGTATTATCCAAACACTTTACCCACTATGATCCGGGGTCAGGCTTACGACATTATGACTTGACAACCCCAAACAAGTGGGCGTCCACCTAAAGACGCACTGGGCAGCTCTGTGGGGTCAAAATTGGAATTCTTTTTGTTCAAGAAAGAGAAAGAATGACAGGCAAACCGTGTTGTAAGAGTATTTTTATTTCTTTTAAAGGAGTTAAGCATTAAAAAACATTTTAAAGAACACCTGAATCATTGATGGGACAGGGTGTGCTCGACTTTAGTCTATATTTGACAAAATTATTATTTCTTGCCGAAATTCGAAGAATTTTCAACGGCGTCTCCTGTAATTATACACGCTGATACGTTAGAAAAATTGCCGAAAGTGGCTTAAAACCTCCAAGAAGCAAACAAACCAATTTGATGACGAGTTTAACGTGTAAAGCATCAATGAACACACGACAATATGTTTCTGTTATGAATGTTCGGTAGAATCCGGGTGCTATCTGTTACCTAAATCTTGACGATATTGGTATTAACATACCGAATGTCTAAATTAACTAGATATTTATCTTTGATTTTTGGTAATTAATCTTTTAATCCCTTACCATATTAATCTTAAAAGGATATATACAACCAATGTTATCTTCTCTGGACTTTGAACAAACGTAATGACTTTCTAATAGTAAGCGTTTTGTTTATTAATACCAATATCCCAGAAGCATAGGCATGTGGTGTTAATACCAATATCCCAGAAGCATTGGCATGTGGTGTTAAATTACATTTCATAACCACAGGTAATGCTAGATCTTGAAATCAGTATCCCAGAAGCATTGGCATGTGGTGTTAAATTACATTTCATAACCACAGGTAATGCTAGATCTTGAAATCAGTATCCCAGAAGCATTGGCATGTGGTGTTAAATTACATTTCATAACCACAGGTAATGCTAGATCTTGAAATTAGTATCCCAGAAGCATTGGCATGTGGTGTTAAATTACATTTCATAACCACAGGTAATGCTAGATCTTGAAATCAGTATCCCAGAAGCATTGGCATGTGGTGTTAAATTACATTTCATAACCACAGGTAATGCTAGATCTTGAAATCAGTATCCCAGAAGCATTGGCATGTGGTGTTAAATTACATTTCATAACCACAGGTAATGCTAGATCTTGAAATCAGTATCCCAGAAGCATTGGCATGTGGTGTTAAATTACATTTCATAACCACAGGTAATGCTAGATCTTGAAATCAGTATCCCAGAAGCATTGGCATGTGGTGTTAAATTACATTTCATAACCACAGGTAATGCTAGATCTTGAAATCAGTATCCCAGAAGCATTGGCATGTGGTGTTAAATTACATTTCATAACCACAGGTAATGCTAGATCTTGAAATTAGTATCCCAGAAGCATTGGCATGTGGTGTTAAATTACATTTCATAACCACAGGTAATGCTAGATCTTGAAATCAGTATCCCAGAAGCATTGGCATGTGGTGTTAAATTACATTTCATAACCACAGGTAATGCTAGATCTTGAAATCAGTATTCCGATTTTCTAGACTGGACATTGTTATTGACTTAAAGGTTTTAGTGTATCAAAATTGGTTTGAATCCATCAGAAACTATGAATTAAATGATCGTTGTGGGAACTGTATAGTAAACTCCGTATCTTATATCAGAGCCAGTTGCTTTATGTTTACGATTTGTTTACTGTTTCATTTATAGTATTAGATTAAAGGTTTAAGGTTAGGTTTTCTCAAATTTCGGTAAATACTCTGTCGGCCAACTACATTTTGCTTCTGTAAATAGAACTGTGTACTTGTAAAGTAAATTGCTAAACTTTATGTGTTGTTTTTGTAAAGTTATTACACTGTATCTATCTTGAAAAGATGTATTAATAAGGAAATGCCAATTTTAAAATTGACGTATGTATGAAATTTTCAGAAATTATATGCGCAACAATAAGACAATCGAATGTAACTTAGCTTTACAAATGACTATTGTTTGACTTCACAGTCATGCACGTTAGCAAGTTATAGTCAACGTTACCATGTCTGTCCAACGGTTTTTGCCTGGTAAAATTGAAAACTGATACCGCGTTTGGTCGAGTTTATGGTCCTTTTGTAGATCTCATACTACACTTTGTGAAATCAACAATTATTTTCCACAGTAAAACGGCGTTTTGAAATGCGGCTGAATTTGCATTTTAATAGATCGAATTTCCATAGGAAGTCAGCAACTTTTGTTTCTAAAGGGGTCTAATGTTGTTTACAAACGTTCGTCTGATTTTGTAACTTACAATGGTATTCGGATAAACCGCGAGACTTTCCCCGCCTCAACTGCAGACGATATTACCCGTATTTCGAATAGACAACAATGAAACTTCAAAACAAGGTCAAAATTTAGTATGGAAAATCGCTGTATGAAAATGAAAATTCAGCCGCATTTCAGAACGCCGATTAACTGTGCAAAAAAATTGTTCATTTCAAAAATTGTAATCTGAGATCTACAAAAGGATCATAAACTCGACCAAACGCGGAAGCAGTTTTCCATTTTGTCAGGCAAACACCCATCGGAAAGACACAGTAAAGTTTACTATAGTAATATTAAGTTGTACGAAATGACGGTATTTCAGTTTCAAAACAAATTGCATCTTATTAAGGTGTATGATGTAGAACTTGTCTTAAAAATATATTTATGTATTTAATACCCCAAAGGCTTCTATATTATATCAATATGAACATCTGTTTAAATAGTTACAATTGTTTCTTGCCTTTATCACCTTTTGACTCCGATTTACAACATGCCTTTGTCACTCATGTACAACAGTGTGTTCCAGTGGGTAATTGTTAAGGGTTCATTCTATTGAATGCCTGTAATGCAATATACTTCCCAATAGGACCTGTAAAATATGTCACACAATAACTATTTTTTATTTTGTACAGGAAATCAAATAAATGGAATTATCTATAATTTTAGAGAATAATCGCATTGTCATTAGTTACAAATGGGAATAGCTTTTATTTCTGAAATGACATCTTCATGACTTCTGAATATGAAATTGCATATTATTAGTTCAAAACAGTCCTTTTGCTGTCGTGTATTTAAAATTTATTGTTAACGAAATATAAAAGTGAATTTGTATTATCTTTATTACTGAGGAAGATTTACTGTTTTATTTATTATTTAATGGACATTTATATGGTACTTTTTATTAATGTAATATCTAGGACCGTCCCGATGGATCCATCTTTATTACTGGCTTGCATAATATCAAATGTCCTGTGTAACGAACACGGAATCTGGGTCAGGCAATAAAATATCAAAACATAGCTAGGACCTTATGGGAGGGGATACAGAGCAGTAGCCGCCCAGCGCATCCCCTGGTGGCAGATAGGGAAGAGCCTCTCTTTGGGTCATAACACGGAAAGCCTGACTGCGGAGAGTGTTGGTGAGAGCTCACGCTCTACCCCCTTTTTAGATTGCGAAGGAGTAAGCTCATTGTAGACGCTACAAAAGTCTTAATTTTCCGTCCAAGCCAATATATACTTTTATATGTAAGTATATTCGAGAGCCTTCAAAATTTTGTTCCCGTTGTCCTATCCATTTCCTGTTTGTTAATTGTTTGTTATTTTGTTCTCGTCCTGAATATAGCTGTAATAAAAAAAATAGTGTTTATTGTAAGCTTTATTGTTAATGAGGAAACCCATAGTTCTATATATGAATATAAGAGATGTGGTGCCACGTACTAATTTGCATGGACAGATCCTCAAAAAGTTATCTGGACCTTTGTGATCTATCAGAAAGAGATTTTAATTTAAAAAATTTGATTATTGTTCAAATGGTTCATTCATACCTGTTTGTTATTATTAGAGTTAATAAATATAATGAATATTTAGTAAAGGCAAAGAATGTTTTTGAAATGAAGATGATAGTTCAGTGTATCTTAGACGCTAATTTAGTTTTGTGCTCGCCAAATGCCAGCCATAAACTTCTTCATTAAATGACGCTGATAAATGTCACAAAAATAGTTGGATTATAGGTGTACTTTTACTATTTGTCTTTTACGTTGTAATTAAGAGTAAGGTTTCAAGAGCGATGCTGTATTAAGCCATAATTATTGAATTGTTTTATAATATAAATGACACTATAAACTCAATTCAGGATACCAAGGATGCTGACCTGTGTCTGTCTATAAACAATAAGTAAGTAAACAATTGATAAATATGGTAATAGGTCTGTTGACATTATTATTTACCCGTCATAGAACGTTGTACAGATGGCTTTCTGACAGTGATACAATACATCATCCCAACGGCACATACCCGTTCCGATAGTCATAAATCATTATTGTTTTCCATCAGATTGCGTCTATCATTGTCAGAGAATCAATGAATAAATATTATAGCATTGTCTGCAGTCAAAGAATGTTATGATTACACGAATCTGATAAGGATACAAATATAGAAATGAAGTTCTATTTCTTTAGTAGGCCAAAAGATTGTTCAATTAATTACATCTCAGTCATAATTAAATTTTCTATAAAGATCAAATTTGCTTTATTTCGTAATGACCACCAGAAAATAATTTAAGTAATGTTATAGAATTCTCTATTGTAATACCATCAAAGAGGTTGTTTGTCATAGAATTCTCTATTGTAATACCATCAAAGAGGTCGTTTGTCAGAATATTTGCGTTGTTGACATTTAGCAAATGGTTTTATGTTGAATGTTACCTGCTCCCAAAATGTTCCACTGTGTATAGCATTACGTCATATCTTCGTTGCCCGAGGGAAACTGCTTCCCATGTGTTTGTCTGATGTATCTGATACCCAGTAAACGTGCGTAAGGTAGGATAGAAACAACACTTGAAAGTGATGGGATCCTATAATTGACTACGATATGTGAATGTATCATTTCTTGTAGGTCTAGACATTTCTTGCTCACTGCTTACTCATTGGCCAATTGTACACGTTAGTCAGATGTGATTTATTTCGTTTATTTGTGTGTGGTCGTCCTCAGTAAAGATGAAATATTGTTCAGTTGCGTTTAAGCCTGAATTACACCAAGGTGAAATATTTTGAAGACGAAAAGAATTTAAAAAATTTCCCAGATAAAAAGCTTATGTTTCTAATCATGTAAAGTAAGTTTTCATGGTTAGGTAACAGATATATCCTGCAATTTACAAAGCCACAGAGATTTCCAAATCAGCGACTCTGATTTTAAAAGTCATTTGGTCGTAGCTTTAAAACGTATAATTTAAAATCATTTGACTTTTTTTCGAAAACACAAGAACCTTATTTATAAATCCCAGAGACACGCTTAGAGTGATTAATTAGATAAAAAGTGAAAAACCACAAGTAATTCTATATTCCGATGAGACTATTATAATGAAGCAATAGGAATTGTGAGGTTAAATAAAATTAATGTCTTCAGGAGAAATTGCAACATATCATTTATATTAAAATGTATTTGATAAAGGTGAAAGTCACCTGAAAAGGTATTTATCTTAACTGAAGACTTGGTTCCTTTTTGGTGATTTTCATATGTTAATAGAACAGAAAAAAAATGCGCTTTTGACTTTGAAAGTGAAACAATATTCGATCACTTAATGTAAGAATATTTACGGTGACATTATAAACATTAAAAATGATTACAGTCGGTATTTTCCATACGTTTATAAAATACAATATTCACACACATTACTGTCAACGTCACTATCGAAAATCCTGCCTTTTCAAAAAATTCTCAAACACAACTGGGCGACACTATGCCATACAAAGTACATACATGTATGGCTATAGTTTACATCAATAAAGATGTTACCTAACCACAATATGTTCATGACGTCGATCAAAAAGTGCGTCTTTCCTTGTAATTGTTAAAAAATGCAAGGAAACTCACCAAACAACAAGAGCCGAAAGTCAAGGGGCAATTTCAAATCTGGGTGTAAACAAACATACAACGCAAAACAAACCCAACCCCCTCTCCCTAAAAATTGCTTCGGTCGAGTAAGCAGCGCCTGTTTCTAATAACACAACCGACGAATTCTCAATGTCATGTCTTGGAACATGTCAAATCCAGGAATAGGACAGACTACCGCGAAAATGTCCAACCGTATTTGAGAGATTCATTTTCTATAATGATAAATTAAGTAATAATAACGACCGTTGAGCCTTTGAAAGGATAACATCAACCTATATACAGGAAAACCTGATTGAGTTACTTAGGAGTCAATAGCATTGAATGGTATAGAAAAACGCAATACCGATCACATTTAGCATTACCTGTACGTTGTAAAATGTACACAACCTCGGCTAGACCTGCTGGAATGTTGTAATTGATGAAAACATTTGTCGTAGAGTCTAGTTTAGTGTAGTTTTCCTTAGTCGTTTTCTAGAAGATCTATGTCGACCTAGGTGTGTCTTTTATTTCATGCTCGCTGTGGTAGATTAAAAGCAAATAGTCACCGAATTAGCTTTGTTCAAGGACCAATAGCATTAATATTGCGGTTTGTAAAATTAAAGGTCTAGGCCAGTGTCGTTTAGGCCTGTTAAGAACTCAGTTAATGCAAAGAACAGGTCGGCGAGGAGAGGATCACAATAAGTACCCATTAAAATACCGACAAAACATGTCCTCCTAACACGTCAAATATGTTTTCAATCAAAATATCTAACATTTGACAGATTTAGTTTTCTAGGACCATTTGTATAGGGTTCACAGTGCTCGACCCACAGAGCAGCCCAACACATCCGCGGATGGCGGATTGGAGAGACCCTCTTGTTGGGTTTGCAAGATCATAATACGAACCGTAGTGGGTGACGTGTTTGGAGAGTGCCAAGCTTTTTACACGATAAAGACCCCTTTTGTAAATTCGAAAAAAGGAGGCGCATTGTAGCTGCTACAAAAGGCAAAATTCTCTATCCTACCTAATACTCAATACTTTTCCAATATCAGTAAAACTTTTTTTCCAACGTCATCTACCACCCCTTACATTTATTTATAGTTTATATTAAATAAAGCTGAAATACTCGCTGAACGTAAAGCAAACATTCAATCAATTAATCAATCAACCAATCAGATTTGGTCTTCAGTATATTTATTATTTGATTTATATTCACTGATATCGACATAAGTTCTGGCATGGCTCATTTCCAGGTATTTTAATCGTCTTGCTGCGTTTTTCTTGAAAAGAAATGTTTAATAAGATCTTTAAGGCTGGTTTTAAACTGCATATGCGGAATGGACGAGTAGAGTGTAACAAAAGGTTTAAATTCTGTTACATTGAGAAAGAGATCCAGACCTTAAGATATCTCTCATGTCTTTAAATTTTTAATATATGTATTTCATTTATGCCCTTTCTGGCAAGTTTCATTGTATTTTTCAATTCTCGTTCTTATTGCTGTTAAAAAAGTAGTCAAGATTTTTTATAGAGGTT
This sequence comes from Limnoperna fortunei, assembly GCA_944474755.1. Taxonomy (NCBI): domain Eukaryota; kingdom Metazoa; phylum Mollusca; class Bivalvia; order Mytilida; family Modiolidae; genus Limnoperna; species Limnoperna fortunei. The sequence goes on from OX104116.1 coordinate 89,994,406, forward strand.
TGGTGGTACACATTGACAATCCTGCTATAAAACGTTCTTGGTTTTCTAACGTTTTTGGTATCAAATACAAGGAGGGTAAATCACAATCTTCAACTTTGATATAGACCAAAGGATGCCTACCGATTTGTGATTTTAAAGAAAATGTGTTTTCAAACTCTTCAATCGCATTTATCATGATGGCAGTAACAAAATTCTATGATAGAGTACAAACGTGATATATATATTGATATATAAAAGATATCTATATATCTTCACTTGAACTTGGTTAATTTAGTTTTCTATATTGCCGTTGCATTAGAATGAAGATACCGTAATGTATTTGAAGATTTGTCAGAACAGAATCAATTTGTGATTTGATTCCGGCAAATTTTTAAATACAGTACAGTTATTTACTAAATATCGGCAACCAATAATGTACATGACCTTTTATCAGCCAAATTCAAAAAAGTAATTCCAAATCCTGTTATGACCATGTATCAATTGTATTTTTTTTATTAATTTATAATGCCTAACGCCATTTTCAGCATTTTGCGTCCAGTTTTTATTGGAGGCGGAAGCTGGAGTACCCGTAGTAAACTCCCGAACTTGGGTTGGTAAACTGGCAATCATTGTCAATTTAGATTGGAGTCGAGTACACACCGCCCGCACTGAGTCTCGAACCCGCAACCTCAGTGTTCAGACCACGTGATTAATAGAAGACGAACTACCTTAAACACTAGGCCAAAGAAGCCACTGTATTAATTGTTAGGCCATAAAGAGATGTTTATTGTATTATCAAATATTCTCTAAACTTACTGGAACTGTATTGAAATGTGTAAAAAATCATTGAAATTCGCTAGCAAACATTTGCTAAACATTTAATTAAGAATAGGTTTGATAAATATTAATATGTCGACTGAACTATGGTTAAACAAACTCTGGAACAACAACAAAACAAAACAAAACACATAAAACAAAAACTTAAAACTGAGTAGCATGAACCCCACTAGAAGCAACCTGAACTTTAGTTGCATGTCTGTGTAGTAATTTTATTCTAGAATAGTTTCATTTTTTCTTTTTTAAAGGATATGCTCCATGGAAAACGAAAACTGTATAATAACGGTAACGAAGTGTACTGGTCGGTTAAAGGTCAACCGTTGTAATTTATGAGACAAAATCAATAAAAGAATATAGAAATACGTTCTCAGTATACAACATGTCACGATCCTTTTATATATTTTTGGTTTGGTTGATGATTGTTAACAGGCTTCTGCAAAAGGCGTATGTCGACGGAAATGACAATTTGAGAGTAAAAAGCTGTGATAAAGGTTCATTATGACGTTGTGATTCAGTTCTGTTAAGAAATGTGATCATAGCACCAAGGATTTAACTTACTACGTCAAATTACTACAATTAAACATCAAGGTCGTAAATGGTCGCAGAATCGTATTTTAAACATTGTATTCAAAAGGCATAAGCACAAGTTATCGACGGTTTGGATTCAGTAATACAAGTTCGGGTATCTCATTCATCACATAATTACTATGTTGGTAAAAGTTAGCTTAAACGTTTTTCAAATAGCGAATTCCTGTTAAATTAAAAATATCTTGTAAATAAAAAAAAACGTTCAGAAATTGTGCGATTGAAATGTATAACTTACTTTGTATGTAGTAATCCTCAAGGGCGTTTGAAGTCCGTAGTAAGAAAAAACGAAAGGCGCCAACTCACACCAAGACAGTCAACATTTAATATTTATCACTAAGTAATACACACAAAACTGCAAGCCCAAATCGTAAATAGTGCCATGTAATGCCTCTTAATTGTATACAAAAATAAATTTTATATTTGAATATAAAATTTGAATTGTAAGTAGCCTATTCAGTGTCTGCTATCAGTAAATCGTGAAATAATATCATTGGAACTGTTAGTGGTTGTACTACACTCTTATGTCTTTACTGCTGCTTAAGATTGTTTTCTTTGCTGGTTTGTTCATTTTTGATTTATTAATAAAATAATTTCAAATAATTATGAGTGCAAGTCTTCTAAGGCATGTTAACATATAAACAACAGTGTTAAGGACAACCACAAAATTAACACATACAGCTGATCGTTAAAATGATCTAACAAAGTTTCAAACGATTGCCACGAGATGACTTGATTGTAGATTGTTCGTCTCTGGTATACGATAAGTATTTTGCCGTTTTCTATTCAGTCGTGGGAGGAGTTGTAAAATTGGCTCTGATGCCATGATATCATATCTTTGTGATTACAGCAGTTTATTCAAAATTGTTTTGCCACGTAAATATCGTCAGACTATTCTGTTTTGGTTATCTAGAAAAGCCTAATCACAATTTCTAATTGCATGAGAACCGATGTCATTTGCGAGTAAAGGATCAGATCATTTTTCTTTTATAAAGACAATTCAATATAGAGATAGTTAACCTTTGGTCAAACAGAATAATACACATTTACGGACAAGCATCTGTAGTGTAATAAACTTGTTTCAAAGGGACATAAACAGTTTTACAACATAAGCAAAGCAAATTGACTGGGTGAAAGATGAACTTATGTTATCATTTTCAGTTAAAGAACGTTCATAGAATACAAACCACTTTTAGAAACCAATAAAAACCTACCTTTATATATTACATATTATACTACATGTACATCACTTTCAAATCTGAAAATATGTTGAAAACTTAAAAATTATATTCAACCCATTTTAAAGCCTAAACGTTATACATTCAACTGTTAACTTTATAAGAAGGTTAAGGACACCATCTGTCGTTTTTACTAAGGATCTGGATGTAGATTTTTCAATTCAAAGTAAAAGTAGTCAAACAAGTTGCTTTCGTTATTTTTTTTTAAATTACTAAAATTATTTATGGTGTAAGTGAAACAAGTTGAATATAGGCATGAGACGTTATGCTTTGCAAAATTAATAAGTCGGTGTAGTCGTCATTACCACCAATACATGTATGTCGTAAAATGCATTGCAATTATATTGAACAATAAGTGACAACATTTTGCTTGATTTTATTATTTATTACTTACTATTACTCTGTAATCTTTGGTTTTATCAGTTAAAATGTTTTACTGTTTTCTGTTTTTCTATTTTATTGATCTTTTGTCGATTTTCTAAGTCTAGTAGTCAATTGGATAAACATATAACTTCCGTTTAGTACTACTTATATGTAGTATCTAATGGTAGAATGTTTTCCAAAAAACGTATACAAGTGTTCATTGATTCGACAATAACATTTGCATTACACTGTAAATAATTTAACTTTTTTTAGACTGGAATTATTGTTTAAAAGCTGTGAGATTATTTCATTTTCGTTTTGATTTATAAATAAATCAATAAGTCATCATTCATACAACCAATTAATCAAAGCACATCAATACAAAGTAAACAAATTGATTGGAATGCGATAAAACTAATTTTGTAAATCATAGATAAGAATGAGCTCTGGTTGCTGTCCTATTCATTTTACCTAAATGAGGATATCTATATGACTGCTAAAGGATTGATTGAAGTGAACTATCGCGGAAAAGCTAATATAGCTGGTTCGTGCTTTTAATTAATATTTGAATACACCACAAAACATGCATTTTAAGTGCGTTCTTCCATGTAGTAATGAAACACTTTGTCATAAAACAGGACCTATTCACAGAGCTTCTATCAATCATAGATTTTGTGATAAACGTAAAACATTTAGAAAGTTGCCTTTAATGCCATTTGTTATCTAAATATTTATTTCCACTCAGTTCTTGCATCCAAAAGATAACCTTTAAACAGTAATAATTTACCATAATAATAAAGATATGCATGTAAGGTCAAAATATAACTATCAATACCAACCTGCAAGACAAAATATTAGGACCCTATTCAAGAAATTTTACCACCAATACCAACCTACAAGACAAAATATTAGGACCCCATTAATGAAATATAACCAACAATACCAACCTACCAGACAAAATATTAGGACCCCATTAATGAAATATAACCAACAAGACAAGATATTAGGATCCCACTAAAGAAATATAGCCACCAGTACCTGCAAGACAAAATATTAGGACCCTATTCAAGAAATTTTACCACCAATTCCAACCTGCAAGACAAAATATTAGGACCCCATTAATGAAACATAACCACCAATATCAACCTACCTGACAAAATATTAGGACCCCATTAATGAAATATAACCAACAATACCAACCTACCAGACAAAATATTAGGACCCCATTAATGAAATATAACCAACAAGACAAGATATTAGGATCCCACTGAAGAAATATAGCCACCAGTACCTGCAAGACAAAATATTAGGACCCTATTCAAGAAATTTTACCACCAATTCCAACCTGCATGACACAATATTAGAAACCCAATAAAGAAATATAACCACCAATATCAACCTGCATGACACAATATTAGAACCCCAATAAAGAATTATAACCACTAATACCAACCTGCATGACACACTATTCGGACCCCATTAAAGTAATATAACCACCAATATCAACCTGCATGACACAATATTAGAACCCCACTAAAGAATTATAACCACTAATACCAACCTGCATGACACACTATTCGGACCCCATTAAAGAAATATACCCACCAATACCAACCTGCATGACACAATATTAGAACCCCATTAAAGAAATATACCCACCAATACCAACCTGCATGACAAAATATAAGCACCCTATTAATGAAACAAACATATGTTATCATTCTAGTCATTTACATACAACCATTATCACTTTTCAACAGAATTTTTAATATATGTTCTCTTTTCCAAAGGATATCAGTCATCTCTGAAAATTGTATTTCAGGCATTGATGTTTGTTTTTTATTAAAGTATACTGAATAATTATCTTCCACTCTTTAATCATATAGAGCACATGTAACCCGGTTTCCGTAAATGGACTTATACTTAAAAATGAAATAAGAGTATACTGCGGTAATAAAAAAACAATCTACGTACGACAACAAAATAAGTGACACATAATCCTCTAAAACAAATCGTAAATATCACGTGATACTGAAGGTTAAGCGTATCCTGCTCTTAATTAACATGTTATGTTACCTATTGTCAAAATCAGTGTAGTGGTCACTAATGGCAGGAAACCCCAGAAGAATATCTTAACCAAATGAGTGGAAGAAAACAATATATATGTAAATTGACAAATAATTAGCACCTCCCAATTTATATCTGTTTAATGATAAACTAAAAACCTTAAATGCAGTTAATATTGTCTGACCGCACGTATAAACTACAATTTATATATTGCAATGTAGGTCTTGTGACATGTTTGGAAATTTACTTATAATTTGAATTGATATAGTAGTTTTTTGTTGAATTAATACAAACCTCGCAAGTTATATTGTAATTGATATATTTAGCACGCTGATACTGAGTGATTTTTTTCTTTTAATTTAACTTAATATGAACTTAATAGAGCAAGCTTGCGAATTTGGTGACCGTTAAATAGACCACAATGTCAAAACCTGGCTTCATTAGAAATTATTATATTGCACAAATTAGTTTTAATATTTAACACATGTTAAAATGAGAAATGATATACATTTTACAATTTACTATTTTCTAAAAGATGGAACAACAATCGCCAAACTTTAACAAAAGCAATGAAGAGAATGTAGATATATTGCGAGATAAGTTACTGGCTTGGAACAGTCACAACAGCAAACGATGTGTGGTTACACCGGTTAAAGAGATACCCACCATTGCTTGTTATTATTTTTTTCCTTCCAACACAGACATTGTAGGGGAAATCTTAAATCGAAGTGAAAGTAATTATGTATCATAAAAGGGCATTGAAATCAGGAATCTTACAAACAAACTCTGTCATATGTGTAGCATTCTTATACAACGATTGTAGTAATTTTTCAAGTACAACTTGGTCACTTCTGTTAAAAGCTGTAAAATAGAACATATCAGACCACCGTCATAACAGCACAAGATAGGCAAGTTGTACATTACCACTTTAAAAGGTAAACGTCTAGATACTAGATTGTTGCTATGAGCGATGTATCCGTTGGTGGCTGACTAGGCCGATCTATCACATGCCGGACAGTCTTTTGTTGACGCTTGTTTGCGCATTGGCATCCCAGGCTTTTTCCATGGTGCGCTTCTATTTGGCAACAGTCCTTTTTCTTACTATAAATGCCTGGCAACCAATGTAAATCATTGCCCCATGTAGTTCGGTTTTGAGCCAGGGATTCCCAGGATGATGTACCAATGTTCAGAGACTTAAGTGACGTTTTCGGCGTGTCTTTCTCACGCTTAATCTAAATGTCTAAACCATTATGATCGCTTTCCATAAGACACCTCACATAAGAAGAGGTGCTTCTGTATGAGATTATCTTACATCTTGACTAGCGTGTCTGGGCTTTCACCAGCTTTGTGTAAATTAATTGTATTCCCGCTTTGGAAAGAACGTCGCTGACCCTTTATTCGGCAATCTGGCCCTAGCGCCATAAAAATTATTTGAGTTAAAATATTTTGCTCAACATGAAAATTACCACGACAACAAGGGAAAAGGAAAGATTTGATTGGATGAAATTTAGAACAAAAAATTCTCAGGAAAAAACAATGTTTATGGCGCTAGGCATCGATTCTCTGACACTGAGGAGGCACGTCATGTGGAAGTAATTCAGTTGTCTAGAATACCTCCAGTAAGTTTCATAGGCATACAGCAGAGGTAAAAGCACCACTGCATGGTAGACATTTAGTTTTGTGATTAAGCTGATCCAACGACGTTCCCACACGTTGACTTGAAGTCTCCCTGTCTCTCTTATGTTATTCTTGTTTGGCTAATTTGCCGTTCATTCCGATTGCAATTTTCACTGAGTAATTCACTTGTCTTTTGTAAGTTTTCTAATATCTAAATAATTCCAAAAGGGCTGATACGTCTTGCTCAATACCAAACTATTTGTCTATGACGCAATACTACTTTTTATATCTGAGCTTGGGAGTAAAACTCTTCGTATCCAATCAAAAAGAAAATATTAAATTGTAACAAGGGTTTTTATTTCAACAACACGAAAACAATATATTGTGTTTGTATTATGAAAGGGTATAAAGTTTCATATCAGTAAAAAAGACATAAAAACAATATCACAAAAACTCATAGCACGATCAGTTTATTAACTCTGCTTCAGAAAATTAATGGTCGCCTTGAAGAAAGTAAATACGACAATTAACAAATATCTGAACCTTGTCTATGGAAGATACATTTACTGTCTTTGGTAATTTGGTCGTCCAGAATAAGTGATTTCATTCCTCAAACCTACATATAAAAGTGTCAATTCTATTTGACTTAAATGTACAGTTAACTATCCCTTTCGTTGCGTCTTTTACATGATGAGATAATGCAGAACAAATGTCATTGAAGAAATATTGAACGATTCTTTACAGTAAATATAACAATAAGTAACATGGCGTGTTATTCACTATTATTAAGTTACCTTAATATATTAATTTCCGTTATCAAATTTCATCCAGACTACAAAGGCCTATAATAATTTTATAATCATATTCATTACAAAGCAATATAAACATGAGTATTTTCTTATACACTTTCCAAAGTATTTCTTAATTTTCGTTATTTATCTGAAATCGGAAATTTGCTGCCGATTTCATTTCACAATCATATTTTACGTAAAAGTCTCTTATGTTAACAATGACATATAAATACATGCCATACAAAACATGATTTCTGTTTTTCCGACTTAACACAAAAATTGATTGCATTTTCCAGATCTAAAGAATGAACTGATATACATAAAAAATATTTTATCAAAAATATTTCATGAAATTTCTAACCTTCGTAAATAAAGCAACTCCTTCATTAGTCAACGTGATATTTTCATCGTCGTTGATTAATTGATAAATGTGAACTATTAGTCAGAAACAATGCTCTTGTTTTTTGAAAATCAATAAATGATAGTGAATTAAAGACATAAAGACACTGTAAGAAGAGAGACCTTTGACTTAAATTACATATGATTAAAGTTTTTCTTTTTTCACACGTTAATTGAATTATAAAAAATTGGCTTTTTTATATCGCTATATCTTTGGTAGAAAAAATAAATCATTAGAATCTCTGAGTTCACACTTACTTCACATTTCGTTACATTTTTCGTTTGTATTTAAAATCTTTGAGTTTTGGCACCCAACTAATTTTCGTCAAATTATCTTTACGGAATTTTTAAAACGAAGTGTCTTGTCATGGATTTTGTTGTTTAATTTGGAGGATTTTCCAGGTGGGGAGTTGAAATCTAACTGTATCCCTTGAACTGTTTCTTAGACCCAAGCGTTCGCGTTAGCCGATTTTCTGTGAACAAGTGCAGTCTCCCCCATACTGGGGTAGTCATAAAAAATGTAACTGCAGAGCATAAAATAACGACATTGTCTCTACCGGGGATCAAACCTGTGAACTCAGTCAGCCCTCTAACCAAGTGAGCTAAAGAAGAACTCCGTTAGCTCAGTCGATTTTGACTTGCTATATACCGTATAAGTGGTTTCTTTCGCGTAGGGAAAATTTAGCGTTTAGGTTAAAAAACTGCCTGAGATTATTTTCGCGGTCCGTAATCATAATGAATAACTCTATCATTTATCTTAATATTTCGCGCGTTTTTATTTTCGCGTTCCAACTTCTACCGCGAATATAGCGAAAATTAAATCACCGCGAAAAAACCACTTATACGGTACCTAGTACCTGCTAGAACGCAGATAGGCCTCCTGTTACAAAAGAAACTTCATTTTCTACATTTAAAGGATGTGGAGAGCTTACCTGTAAATTTACGGCTGGGGTCTTTTGAACATGCCCCGGTTCTGACTTCTTTCTTCATTCGGTGTATGGGATCGCTTGAACTGAGCATTCTGGTTTTGTTTCGGTAAGTAACCCCTCCCTTGTTGTCCTGCTTCAGGATACTGGCTCGCAAACTGGAAGATGTTTGGAAGCCTTCCCTGAAAAAACTAATCATCCGATTGTTTAATGTTCTTAACAACAAGGCACTTTTAAACCTGACTAGATCTAAAGGGTCCTTTAGTTCCGTATTATCCTTGCTATCCTTAGCGACAAGCTTCAGAAAAGCTTTGCAAAACAGATCACCCTTACTCTTTGACAATGCTTTCATGCCTTCTTTCTCTATAAGAAGGTCCAAATTTTCAAGCATACATTTCGCCTTAATACCTTTCCTTCTCTCCGTGTTATAAACGTAATGAACATTTCCTAACAGATCAATAGCTCTCTGAACCAACTGAATCACATCAGCAGGATTCATGCACTGTTTATTTTTCTGAATCTTTTCAGCTTCTTATCAGAGAACTAAAAGGGGTTTTAATGCATCTAAAATTCGGAGTTGACCATTCATCTTTGACTTTTCTAATTTTCCCTTCCAATTTTTACCATACAAAAAATTCTTACGAAAAAACCCATCTACTGAAAGTGATTTTCACTTTTATGATTCTGGAATGGGTCAATTTGTCGTAACCTCTTGCCGTTACTCGTTACTTCTTTTTCATAACATTTGTAGTATATTTAGTAATATAACAACCTTTTTGCTTTTCAAAGCAGGTTTAAAGGGTTTATCAGCTTCAGTACCAGACAACGATTCAAAACATTCATCGCTTTATTCTGAACTAGGAGCAGAACTAGAACTCGAATCTTTATTAGAAAAATTAGCCCGTTTCCTTTTAGCGGAAGAAACGCGCTTATTATGGCTCATTTTACGTTATTTTTTACCCGAACCTGTTCCCGGGATATCCTGCTCATTTGACCAATGCTGAGCTGTATACTCTTCGGAAGCATAAAAAACCCGACAAATTATCATCCCTTATTCCATTACTGTTTGTTTATTCTGAAGGGTCCATTGACCCGACTACTAAATTACTACCTTCCGCCTCTGCGGGAGTAGAACTTGCATCAACCCCATGGTTGTTTACTGATTCAGACAATTCGTCCATTGACGAGCTATTAGAATGAGCCACAGCCCAAACACTTAAATAAATTTTAAAGTTTACTAACCAGATAAACACGTCTAACTGCAAAGCGAGATGAATTGAAAGTCAATAAAGATCAGTTCGATTTGGTGAAACGAAACTTTAAAGGAACGAACTGGTTTGGTTATTTATCTATTTTTATTTTTAGATTGGTCTGCACTATAGAGCTCTATTTTTAAATTGAGTTGAAGGTAAATGCATTATTATATCTCGCGAAGATCTTAAAAATACAATTAAGCTTTATGTGCTGAATTAATTTTGTGTAATGACTTATATATAGGATATATATATATTGCCCATAAATTACTATTTTTTCAAAATTACTTGAACACTTTAATAGCCAGCTCGACATTGTAAATTCCTACAAAAATCAACAAGACAATCCTCTACAAATTATATTGTTGACCCAAAAGAGTTTGACCACTTCATATAGGAGCGATTGCCTTTTAATGACAATTTTTATATCATAAAAATTATTACATGTAGGTTTAAGTGTAAATTGCAAAAATGATCCGTAATACAAGTCCTACAATTCATGTTATTGCTCTGAAATTGTCAGATGAATCTTTTAAAGAGTTATAACCTTTTAATGAAAATTATAGTTAATATTACCAGTTCTTGCTTTATAAATTAAAAATTGTAACACCTGTAAAACTATAAATAGTACAACTAATCAAGGACAAGGTCTATGAATCATTTGTCTAAAAATTCTCAGATGACCTTTTAAAGGTGTTATTGCTCTAAAGTGACAATTGTGTATGAAATAGCAATGCAACACACACTTCAATGCTTTTACAGTTAGAATGAAAATTGCAAACAATATCAACAAGACAAGGACCAAAAATCTTTTAATGGGTCCAAATATATCATATATCTCTTAATTTTGAGTTATTGTCGAATTCAGACAAAAATATCAGTTTTTGTGTTAAAATCCATAACAGCTAGCTAGAGTAAAACTGTAAATTACATAAATAACACGAAGGTCAATGCCTACAAATCAAATTTAAAAAGTCTGATGAAAAGTCCTAATAGGAGTTACTACCCTTGAATGACGGGAACGTAAGTTTGATAGAAGTATTAGTGTTTATCTACTAACTTAAAAGCTATTAAAGCTAGAGTGAAATGATAAATTGCAAAAATGTGAAGATAGCTCAAATTAATTTGTCTTTCAGGTTAGCGATTACAGTCTCCTGGGGGCTTTCCTTTTAGATTTATTCAAATTACATGCGCACTGTTACTGCTGCAAAAGACAAACATCACTTTACTTTTAAAAATAAAATGTTAACATTTCCTGTTTATTGGTTTATCTCTTTTTCTAATTAATTTCCTGTTTGTTTACTTGGTCTCGTCCTGAATGTAATAGTAGTTGAAATACTGCTCTGTGGCAGATTAGCAGCAATTTGTTCACCCAATCAACCAATCAAATAAAGCGTAAAATTGTATATGACAATTTGACAAATCTTACTACAAGCACTTAGTTGTATTTCATTACCTTATTATAGTTTTATTGGAGAGCTATTTTTTCTTTGATTTGGTTAAGAAGAACATGCCCTGAGATAGAAGAAAGGACGGTATTAGTTTTCAAGTAACAACATCTGATATTAGGATATCAATTTATGGAAAATATTAGATTTCAGAAAGGTTGATGATATACAAATCGAATATTTTTCACCTCATAACATACCATGCTATAATGCAATCTTGATAGCTATATTAAAGACAACAAAAACGAATTTTATAAGCTTCGGTGGTGAAATTTCTTTCAATAAGATCTTCGTCGACTTTAAAGGGAATGGTTTAAGTTTTTTGTCGATTTCGACAACCTTTGTTTTCTTTAAAACGTACAGCAACACTATGGAAAGAACTGATGTGTCAAGAGTTTAGAACCATAGGACAAATACAAATGTTTTGGATTAAGCCCAAAAGTAAGAAATCCGAAAACCCATTAAAACCATGGAAGAACTCATGTGCTACGTACGGGTAAGCAGTTTCTGCCTCTTATTCGCTACTTCAGGAGTTATTCAACGTCATGACAGTACAAAGTCTTCAGAAATAGTTAAGCATACCTATGGCGCATAACACGGTGATTTGTCATATTTTTAATAGTAATTGTTTTATAATAATAATCAACTTAGTTGTGGTGATGGTCATTGAACTTCTGAAGGGATGACATCATCTTAGGTACGAAATATCCTTGTAGCTTCTTATGTTTCATTGTGTAATATAATTTACATGTATTATTAATGCGATAAAAAAAAAAATATATAAATAAAAAAGAGACAATAAAAGACGCTTACAACTCTGCAAACGTGAGTCTCCAAACTATTGTTTAAGATTTAGACGATTTTTAAATTTATATTGGCGTTACACTGGTACAAAAGGGCATCCCAAACTTTTCCATTGAATGCTAATACTCTAACAACCATACAAATAAAAAGCGTTTTACACCAATAAAAATAATAATACTAAGCTACATGAAAACAATACAAATGATTAATTTACGTTCTGTAAAATATAAATGTGAAATAAATATCTTTCAAATCAGATTTTGACCAAATTAAATTGAAGATTTGTTTGTTATTACAATAGGCAACTGTAATTGAAAACCGTGCATAACAGTCTGTCTAATGTTTTTCTAATGCTTGATTGACAAAATACCGCTTAATCAGGATCTGAATTTGGAACTTGTTTTTATAGTTGTCTTTAAGTAGTCAACTTTGACAAATGTTGACGATAAATTACTTATTTGAAATGTAACGATAGGCGAAAATTATTACGCATGACTTCATTTAATTACAATCAAAAGTGAATTAAGAAAGTACTTCCGAATTGCAAACTGACATGTACATGTAATGACCTTAACATTTTAACATCAAAGTTTAGTCAGGTTGAAAAATTTAAAGTAGAATCTAAACTATTAGAAAAATACATTTAATATTATATATCAAAATGCTATTGAAGTTATCTGACGTATAATTCTGTTTAATAAAATGCCAGTTTAGTAAACCAAGTAGTACATGTATTTCCCAAAGTGAAAGAACATAATGTCGTATATAAAAGGATGAGAAATAAGCAACACTTTCAACATAACGCTGATGCACACACCCGTGTTTATTTTTTTAAATTTTAATTTTTATTTTTGTCCCCAAAACTATTGTAGAGCAGAAGTATATGTTTAATTGGTAAAGGTTCTAACACTGTTGTGATAAATTTACATGGCTGCATTTCTATATTTCATTTCTGTGGTTGTTTTCATTTTCAAAAAAGATGCACAAAAATAAGAAAAGGAGAAAATAAAATCAGATCCAAAAATGTTATAATATTTAAAAGCCAAACGTGCGTTTTTAAATAACGACATACAATTAGTGGTAAGACCAACACTATATATAAAGCAGAATTGATAAGCTATTGACGGATACAATTTCACAAGGTAGAAACATTTCAGTTGTCAGCTACACCTACACCTACTTTGTCAAATTGATTTTCGCCTTTTTAAAAAACTATCAATAAATATAATTTTACATCTCTCAGTTATCATCACATACATAGACTTAGTTATTAACTTTTTTTTGAAATGCCTTTTTTAACCAGATTAATACTTTTCAGAAACATTTTGATCAATATTAATTTTGTGTATCGATTAACGGGATTCATTAGGGGCGGATCAAGTACAGGGTTTTCTCGTATTCAGAATATACTCCCAGAATAAATAATTCTACTACAATCAGAAAACTTTCGTGGTAATTACAACGGTTCGTATTGGTCGACTTTAAAAGAACAAATACCGTAACATAGGTTAACATGCTCGAAAAGTCTCGCTCTGACATAAGTATATCCCGTATTTGTGAAATACGGAAATGCATCATTAGAATTGATTTTCAATTATGTGTTATTACTAACTTGTCATGGATGTACGCTAAAGCGTCTAAATCTATTGCTGTAAATTTTTCATTTGAAATCCAGAAGCCTTTGGTAAGTATTGCCATCTCTTCTGTAAAATGCAATTAAGGATGGAGTAATAAAAACAATAACATAAAGATTATATCTTTATTAACTGCATAAATTTTTATCATCTAAAATATCTAGTTTTATTGTAAAATGTGCCTACGGAGTCTCTGATTTAATGTTAACTAGCACCATTTCATCCGTATCTGACACTTGAATATTATACGTCAGCATGCATCAATGTCGTTAGTAAAGTGCAGAGGAATGTAGAGTCGCACCTAATATATATATAATTCAATCGTCACACGCAAGTACACATGTACTATGTCTACCTATACAATTCAGTTCGAATAATAAAGCTATATTTTTTTATATATTCTGTTATGCAGTGACCTGTTTATACCGATATCGATGCGATCAGATCAATATTAGTTTAATGACGCCAAATTACGTGGGGTCATATATAGAAAAATTCTACCCCCTTTATGCAGTGCAGATAATACACTACACGTGTTAGACAATTGTGTCTCAAAGCCAAACTCTAAAACGATAATTTTAAGCCAAGCCATGTATATTTATCACTGTCATCACAAACACATTTTAAGGTTAGGCTATCCGTACCTGTTCAAAAATAAATTGTTTGGTTTGTACATTGTAGGACTTTTTCCCACCGTTTGCAAAATCTCTTGTCTGTTGTTATGTCTCCCAAACAAAGTTTGGTGAGACATATTGTTTTTGTTAGGTTTCTTATTATTAAGTTCCCGAAAACATGTTAAGGGTGACCTGAAGTTTTACAATCCATTTTTTTAAATTTTTCTATTGAAGCCGGGGTCATTATATAGGACATTGCATTATCTTGCTAAAAAAATCTCTTTAGGTGGTTTACAACATACACACTATTATAATGGCAATTAGGTTCGTTTGGAAGACATTTTGTGTTGGCATCCCAACACAGTAATTACTAGTTTAAGGTGCTTTTGTACATTATGTAAAAGAGGAAAAACGGACTTTGTATCCATATTTAGAGATGCTGTCTTTCATTGTTATGTTAAGATGTAAAGACTTCACTATTCTTGTAAAATTTTTATTAAAGTTCAGAGTATATAACAGAGGCTGTAGTTCAAATAGATAAAAAAACGTTGTACATTGGATTGTTACATGTAACTTAATATAATTTTAATGCTAACGTAAATAGTTGACGTGAGTCAAGTTGGATACTTGTTCAACGTGCAACTTCAACATTTAAAACAATTCCAAAGTTTTTTTTTCAAGTCAACATTGGCAACTCATTTCCGCGTTCAACATTCGAAATATCTAGTTCAACATTAGATATTTCAGTTCGTAGGTCCTAGCTTAACATTCGCAGTTTCTAGTTCGATATTTAAAATTTTAATTTGATCGTTGAAAATTTACAGTTCTTTGTTCAACATTCGTAGACCCAATTCAAAATTCGTATTATTTAGTTCAACATTCGCAGTTTCTAGGTTAACATTCGTAGTTCCTAGTTCAACATTCTCAGTTGCTGGTTCAATATCCACAATTTTTAGTTTTTCTTTCGACAATCGCAGTTCCTAGTTTAACATTCGTACTTCCTCGTTCAACATTCGACTTTCAGTTCCTTGTTTAACATTCGTAGTTCCTACTGCAACAATCCCAGTTTCTGGTTCAATATTCACAACTTTTAGTTTCTCTTTTAACAATCGCAGTTCCTAGTTTACCATTCGTATTTCCTCGTTCAGCATTCGACTTTCAGTTCCTAGTTTAACATTCGAAAACCTTCAGTTCCTCGTTCAGCATTCGCAGCTCCTCGTTAGTCATTAAGGTTTTAAGATCCTAGTTTAACATTCGTAGTTTGAAAATTGAATGAAGTAGTGGGAAAGTTGACTGACGTAAAAGTCCCACCACATTTGAAAGGGAAATATATAATTGTTGTAATTCTATTTAATAGATTTTAAAGGGCCAACAAGTCTTAAGATAGGGGATTAAATATGTGTGTTCAGTAGGCGCCAGTATAGTTTTTGGTCCTTCGTATGGTATTGGTACGTTATGGTTTACGTTTGGAAGATGCTTTGTTTTTAATAACTGAAGTCCCTTCACCGATTCCTTGCTATTTCAAAAAGGACTTGTCAATGATTACGATTTATACCTTTTGTTAATTGGGCTTTAAAACAACGATAAAGTTTTCAAACGAGGCAACAAATTTGTTTTAATTGCGGATCTCAAACAGTCATGTCAGTACAATATAGAGATTAAAGCTCTTTCAATTTGTTACATCTGATTTTATTTTAGAAAACAAAATAATTTTTATAATAAACTGAAGTCTCATTGCAAGTATTTAATGACCTGACACTTTTATATACAAAAGGATTAAATAGCAAAACTTTTTTTCAAATTGCGATCGAGTCTTTAACATTAATTTATATTCTTCTCGTTAGACTTAAACGCGTTTATTTAATTTTTTGAATTCAAACTTTATTATTTTGTCATCTTTAAGTGATTCCGCAATCAGTGGTTGCACCGTACTACACGCTTTTCTTGACGTCACTGAAAAAATGTAATGCACTGCAGTACAACAAAAGACAATCCTATACAATAGTCAAACCTTGGAGGTGTCGATTGTTTGGGTATTAGCCACAGCAAGTGACACGGTTATAAATTTGTATTGTACTTTCATTCCATATGGGAAATCTTTTAAGAAATTATAATCTCGAGATAAATTAATGAAGTGTAAAGACAGATATTGATGTTATGATTAAAAACGTCATGTGATTCAATAAATTGTGTTGTATCAGCGCCAGCAGTTCTCACCTCTGTTTCATTATATCTGAAAATCAGAGGTTGGTCGAGTTATTGTACCAGCATCCATGTTCACAGTGTGAATAAAAGTAGTCATTCAAACTACTATATTCGATCAAGAATACCACTGTATAGGCTGTTTTCAATTTGATTAAGTTAAATAAAATTATGTTTTTCATATACTATCGCATTTCGTATAAAATGAACTAATATCTGCAAATATAAAACTTTATATTGCGTATACAGAAATGTGAAAGGTTCTCCAATTGCTTTTGGAAGAAGAGAAACTATTATTTACAGAAACAGAATTGTCTAGCGTATTTAATGAACCATTGTCTTGTATGCTGTAAAAGTCGAGTAGGTAGCAGAGTACCTGATGAATTCAAAATTGTTAAAAAAAACATTCAAAATAAATTTCTAATATTGAGAGTAAAAAGTATTCTTGGATTTATTAATGTAATAAAGGGAAGAGTATCAATATTCTCAATGCCAGTAAAAAGACTTGTGTGGTCAAAAATCTTTGACATGATAGTTTTCTTTATGCCAATAATCAAGTTCACATATAATCTTTTTAAACGATATGCTGTCGGGCCGTTTTATTTCTTAAACGATCACATTATTGTATAAGTATCCGTTTTTCATTCTTCATTATACAAATATCGCACTATAATTACTTTATGGAGGTATACTTGGCAAATAAATCCCCCTGAATAAAAATAAGTGAGGTCCAATATAATGGTGTGCAGACTTTAAGCTGGTTAACGGCTGATTTTGTTAAAGTTACCAAGCTTTTTGTACCATATAATCTTACAAAAATGAAATGTTTATTATTAAATTAGAGTGGCTTTTTGACAAAAGAAAATACAAACAATTATGTTGAGTTAATTAATTGATTGTGTTTGGTGACAGGTTTATTTATAATTGATTGATGGATTAATGGTGTTTAACGCCCGAGTAGCAATATTTCAGCTATATTCAGGCGATGAACATGATATGGATGATAAAATGAACATGAAATGATGATGAACGAAAATGGGATGGGACACAAGGAAAAATAGGGGTAACGGATTTTAGATTGCCACTGGCAAATGGGAGGATGGATAGGGTCGGGCAATTTAGCCTCCTGTAGCGGGATCGAAATCCCTACTCATAGCGAATACTACAGAAGCGTTCTTTAACGTGCGAGGAACGTGGAATATTTCCCAACACGGTGCACTAATATGGTTTGCGGTCAGGTTTTCCGTATTATGGCCTGACAACCCCAGCTTGCCAGGGGTACCCTCATTCAACCTCCTGGGGCACACATCCCAGTCGGTCTTTAGGCAAACCGACCTGACACGCCGGTCAGGGTACTGGGCGCTATTTAGTCGCCTTTTACGACAAGCTAGCGCGACTGCGGTCTATTCTTTTAGCCACCCGGATCCCGACGGGGCCAGGTTTATTTATAATAAATATATAAAAAATAATTTTTCTGAGTAATGTGGATTGCTCAAATAAGATTGCAGACAAATGGAAACCAATGACACAGAGCAAATTATATACTATAGTTTTGTATATGTTTTTTTCCTGTAAAAACTATTGATTTATTAGAAACTGCATTCATACTCCTATTTTATTTTAACATCGCTATTTAAATACTTGCTACAACAACAGAAATCATTTTATCGCGAAATTTATTTCACAAGCAAATATACAAATTGATTAATAAAGCCTATAAATTTCGCCAAAGCCCAATGCGATTATACGACAATGCAGATTCACATCACGAAGTAGCTTACGATAGTAATGAAATTACCTTGTCTCTACTTCAATCTAAATAATTTTTAACTGACCTATCCTTATCTTGAAAAACCTACAGACGTTTTATTATCTGCATAATTGTTTTCTAGCCTAATATAGCTTTTGCTGGTTGAAAGAAACAAAAACCCTAAAAATTAGTCAAACAATCAAGCACTGTTTGAACATTTACCATTTTACAAGTGGCTCAGTTGATTTAAGCAATTAAGCATACTGTTTCAGTGTGCCTGCTTCCTGTTGTTATATTTGGTACCTTAAGAAGCCCAGATATTTCATTGGTGAGCGTCGAGATACTATATGACACATCAATTTCTTTTAAATACTGATCCAGGCCAAAATCTTCAGGATTTTATCTTAGATTGGGTTGGTGGTTGGGGGTTGAAGTTTTGATTGGGGTGAGGTAATTAGTTGCTTGATTATGAATTTTAAATTGTTGACTTGTACTTAAACATTTCAAACCAACCAATAGAAGGCAAGGCATTCTGTTCTACGTAAAGGCAAGTAATGTATGTTTTTACTGCTATTCCTAATATACTGTATCTTAATACAGTCTGCGGAGTATTAAAATGTATTAAAAATTTTCCTGCACTATAAAGCTAAAGACTTTATTATGTTACTACTCGAGAACAGCTTTGTTTTTATTCTGCCGATTCAAAGCACTAAATATAAATTGAATGACAAACGTAAGTACAGTTCATGAAAGTTTTCATTTTTAACTTATTAATTAGGCCATTGTGTTGACTTCTTTCTTTGTTTACAAATGCAAGTTTCACCTTTTCTAAGGTAATGTTATTTAGAACAAAAAGCCCACTTATTTCCTCCGGGTACATTATCAGTGCTCGAAACACGTGCGCGCTTTGGCTCCACTCACATACCTGCCCAGTGCGTTTTCTGTTAAGTCTAAACGCGCAAGTGCTCAGCCCACATACCTGCCCAGTGCATTTTCTGGGAAGCCCAACCGCGCCAATGCTCGAACCACATTCCTGCCCAGTACGTTTTCTGACAAGACTAACCGCGCCAGTGCTCGACGTACATACTTGCCCAGTGCATTTTCTAGGAAGGGTAACTCGGACTATATTTACAATATTCGTACATTGTCTGAAAATATATAAAAAATTTGTACGAGCGTTAGAAAGAGGTAGAAATGCCTAAAATACATTTTAATACACTAAAAAACGTTCCATTCTATCCGATTTCTGAGTTTACATTTTCGTCGCGTATTCTAGTGATACTGACGTCACAAACGTCGTAAACCAGAACAGAATACTTAATATCGTAAAAACTGATGTCAAGAGTACCAGGATATTTTATTCGGCACTGCCGACTAAAGCAAACATTTATTCGGCTACCTTTATTGTACAGCAAATGTGACGATAGCAGGATAATATAGGTTGCCAGGGGTAAAGTGCAACTTTCTTTTCACCATAAAGACCCTTTGTATAGATTTCAAAAAAGCAATCTCGTCGATACACAAGCCTACATTCTTTGTACATACTTCATACTTTTTATTGTCGTTGATGGTCCATCCCTTAACTTCATAGATTTATTTTTATTTAAATTTGATCTCAAACTGAATATAGCTGAAATACTGTCAGGCCGTCAATTAACCTGTGAACAATATGAACAATCTGATTAAAAGAATCAATTAGTTTAATGTGTTTGCTGTGTTAATAAGCATTGCGTTTCAAAAGAAGCACTGATGACCTATCCGCGTGTTGTTTTTTTAATAGTTTCATGTATAGCAATCAATATATAAGGTTATTACGTTAATTGTATCAAACGAAGAACAAAAATTCATACACCAATGTTTAAATGTTTAAGTTTAAACATATTTTATTTGCTCAAATTTGCAAATAGGATAAGACACAAGTTAGACAAACTTATGAAGTCTTCTCCAAATATACAATATGTTGCAAAGAAGATTTATAGAGTGTGCATACAATATAATACAAATTATATTATATGTGTAAGATAAGATCTGTACAATACATGAGATAAATGGAATGTACCAGAGAAAAATAATAGCAAAGATATACGAATAATTAGCGAATAAGTGGTTGTGATGAATTGTGTGCTTCAAGAACCCTGTGTACAAGGTATTAATCAACGTGGAATCTTTCTGACTCTTGATATACTCCAATACATAACGGGTAACCACATGTTAAAAGTTCTATATTTATTGGACCATAATTTGGCAGCCAGGAAAGGTTCTCAAATAATCTATCTCTAATGATGGTATATTTAGAACATGCAAAGAAATAATGATACTAATCTTCACGGTTAAATCCACAACGACAGGATGGATCAGAATAATATTAACTCTGTATAGATCATAGTTTAAAAATGAAGCTAAGCATCTTAGCTGGGTTAGAATAATATTGAATTTACGCTGTCCATATTCATAATGCTTCGGAGCTTTTATACATGGGTTCATGTTTTTTGGTTCGGATTTGAATTTAAAGATATAATCGACATTACGGATCGGCATATTCAAACTGTTCCACTGTCGAATAGTTGATGGTATGAATGATTCGTTAGTCAGGGACAGTCTACAATAGGGAGTCATAATGTTATTATCGTTACGCAAGGGATACACCGAAATGCTTTGTATAGTTGGTTGTATTAGATTACAAAGATATGCTGGTGCAGAGCTGTATTGTACATTATAAAACATTTGTAGCTTTCTACGTTTCCTACGCTCGGCTAAAGGCTCCCAACCAGTTTCAGTATAAATATAAGTTGTATTAGTAAAACTTTTAATGTTCTACACGTTTAAACTTACTTAGTGTTATTCTGATGTCTTTTGGATTTTGTATTTAAAACTATTATTATGGCAATTTTTGAAAATTAAATGGCGTTTATTTACATTTTCTTCAAGCAAAGTGTTATAATAATCTTTCGGTCTACTCAGAAAACAAAATTTTGCTTCAAAAAGAAATTAAATTACTGATGGGCTTCCTTGCTAATTACTGTCTATAGCTGAACTAACAAACGATGCCAGACAGAAAAAAAGCCTACTACATAATACTGAAGCGTAGCTTAAGTAGCTGTCATAGACGGTATCCCGTTATATACAATGCTCTTGAATTAAATTATTATTTCAGAATCAACCAGATGACTCTTTAAAAACTATAGATCTGTGCCATTAACACGTGTAGACTCTGCTTAAGCGGATACAGTTATCGAACGGGAAACAACAGGCACACTGGTTTGACTGTCTGTCTGAATATAGTATTCTCATAAACAGGAGACAAATTAACATAAACTGTCGGTTTCGTTCCGGATCTTTTATTCCTCGCACTACTTAATAAAATAATCATCCGTGTATTATATTGTTTTACAAAAACTAGATACGAATAAGTACAAAAATATTGACATTTATTAAAAATATAATTTTTCATGCAGTTTTAAGAGTCACATTACCACAGTAAACTGACCCATAAAATATGTAAATCTATAATTATGAATATGTTTTAATTTTAAAGAGTTTGAACAAATATCTTTTTTCATTTATTACATTCCATCTGTTCCAAATGGAGTTTAGGTTTATCAACTGATACGCTTGTTGGGAATATGTATTTGTTGTTAAAAAGTTATTGTATTCATTAAAAAAATTATGGAAGACATCATGTACACAATATGTTTGTCTCTAAAATTAGTACATATGTAGGTTTAGCGTAGATTTTGGGTAGTATCTTTCTTAACCGGAGAACACGAGTTCTCTCAGATTACCTTTAGAGTACGTGTCGCTGGGTTTTCTTTGTGTATTGTTTTGTTCTGTGCTTGTTGTGGTTTATCCGATGAATTCGTATTATTGTTTTGAACTTTGAAATTTGTTGGCCAATTTACTTTTTAAATTCAAATTTAAATAGGTGAAAAATAAGTTTGCAGCGTACTTGTTTGAATTTCTTGGTATTTCTAAAATTTGGACGAAGTTTATAGGGAAAACTCCAGCTTGTGTGGCAGAAGTGCAATCTCCGGAACCGAGGTCATATCCGCTCCGATCAATACTATGTGACACTAAACTGAAGACATCCCCTCTGCCTAACAAGCTTTCACTATCTTTCACTATCGGAGAATACTCCGTTCACTAATCGCTCCAAATTAAATATTCAGTCTTGTAAGCTGCTGAATAGTTAAGCTAAATTAAAATTTGTATTGTTATGGAGTATGGAACAGAGAGGATATGACCCCGGCTCCGGAAATTGTTCTGTTACTCCATACTTTTCCAGTTGATTAAGATCTCACACCCCTTTATTTCGTTGATTTAATGTTTGTATACTTGTTATCGTTCTGAATCTAGCTGAACATGTGTTCGCTAAACGTTAACCAAACATTTAAATCAATCAATCCAAGAGCTCGACAAAACTACTCAGCGCGTCCACTCGTTGGTAGTCATGAGAACAACTTAGGTAATGTGTTTAAAGGGTGCTACGTTAAAGCCAGACTTATTGTCTTGAAATATTCCCGCTAGAAGTTAAGAATTAAGATAATAATAATTAATTGCCTACATCGACAACGGTTCAAACTCGAATCAGATATCAACATGATCAATGCTTTCGTCCTCTAATTGTTTAATTTTTTCGGAAAAAGCAATTTGGAATAGACATGTAAGCAAACAATATGACTTTGTTTACTAATAACTTAACATTTTAAAAATCTTTTTTTCAGGTGCCTTGTGTCGTAATTGCATAATACCAGAGATTTTATTCAAGATTGCATTCTGGCTGGGATATTGCAATTCCATGATAAACCCAATTATTTACGCATGCTCAAGTAAAGAATTTAAAAATGCTTATTGTCGAATAATAAAATGTCGTTGCCGACAAAGACAACGACATCTGAGGCACCGTCGGCATTGCTCTATGAATACATCTTTTACTGAATTCAAGAGTTCATTTCATGGATCTCCGAGACACCAGAATGTTCATCAGTATAAAAGTTGCGTGCAATACACAAATGGAGATGAAAACATTAATTTGTATCAATATACGAATGGCGAAACACACAACTCGAAAGAGGTGTCTTCTACGACATTGAAAAGTGATTATGATGATTACAATTCTGGCAACTATGATCAGGACCAAATTGATGCTTTACGAAATGAACAAATAGAGCGAAATTTTAATTCATTTATAGTTGTGTCAGATGTTTAACATGGTCTGGTGGTAAAATTGCATGGTGAAAAACATAGCAATTTATTACAATTCTTATATAATGGGCATTGAAATGACAGTCTCGACAGTAACTACAAATTGTTCTTGTTTTAAAACGCAAGTAAAGTGTTTTTTAATAAAACATTGTGCCTTTAATGCGATTAAACTATTACAATTTCAGTTGTACAAACATGTAATTCACAAGAAATGAGATTAATAAAAATTAACGAGCAATGCTTTGTTAAATTGTTACATGACTATATTTTCATATATAGATTTACTCTTTTCATTAGAAAAATTGTAATCCACCCATTGCCTCGACCTACAAAGTTTATTAAATGCATATATATTTTTTAATCTAAAGAATTGATTTTATGGAGAAACAAACTTAATGATTTTATACATACTATGAACGTAAAGCGTGTCTCGCATTTTGTGTACAACATCATCGAGTTTATATTCTGTGAATCCAATAGACAATTGCTATCAATCATTGAATTCTTATTGATCATTCCTTTACCAACAAGATGTGAAAATACTTCAAAGATCCCTATTGTAAGTGTAACAATTAAATATTGTTAATTGGAGTGTACACAAAATTTTTCAACATAAACGTTTTACTTTAAAAATAGAATCAGAATCAGAATCAGAAATTTTATTGGAATAAAATCCAAACAATTGGATTGTCACCAAAACTTATATACAAGTACATATATAACATATCGCAAGACCATGGCAATGTTACATTAATAAGACATACAATTATAAAAAAAGTTCACATATAGATAGATTATGATCACGTGATGATAGTATTATATAACAAGAGAAGATATGGTTGAACCATATCGGGGAAACTCAATTAAAGTAAATGGAGGATTAAAACAGGAACCCATTTTGTATTGTAATATGAGAGATTAATACAATACAAATACAAATACAAATATAAATAATTTTATTGGCTCAAACTCATCTACAATAAATAGTGTAATGGAAAATAATATATAACATCACATGTAATGTAACGTAAATTACCGTTACATACATTAACATTACGTACATTATATGTTACGTACAATAAAGGCACTGCATTTTAAATTATTTTGCCTTTAGGTGCTAAATATAAGTAATATATTAATGATGTTCTGAAGTGCTTTTCAATGTATTTTAGGGGGGGCCTCGGTGGCCGAGTGGTCAAGGTAGTTCGTCTACTATTGATCACGTGGTCTGTCAACACTGAGATTGCGGGTTCGATTCTCACTGCAGGCAGGGTGTACTCAACTCCAATCTTAATTGACAAGGATTGCCAGTTTTCCTACCGCAGGTCGGGGGTTTTCTCCGGGTACTCCGGCTTCCTCCCCCAATAAAAACTGGACGCCATGATATAGCTGAAAAATTGCTGAAAGTGGCGTTAAACACCATCAAACAAACAATGTATTTTAGCAGTTATGACACATTATTTAAATGTCTTTAAAACGGTGTTACGGACCTTAATTTCTTAAACGTGACGCAATAAATTTCGCTGTTTTATTCGTTGCTGACAACAATTTAAATGAAACATAGATAAGCATTTGTTATGATGATAATTGGATTCAACTTGATCTAAAACCAATAAAAGAACGTCAATAAACGTGTATTGGTCATGCTTTATAGAGAAAATAGATTGATTGTTTGATAAAGGTCATCAACAGTTTATATTGTTGAAAATAATTGTAGAAGTTAATAATCTCATCAATTGTTTTGCAAAATAAGACTCTTCTTCTAATTGTTTTTCTTTTTTTTTTATTTTAAATTCTGCAAATTTTATAAAGTTCTTAGCAATCGGTTTATGCACATGAATGCTAGTTTGACGTTTAAAATACATTTAATTGCAAATCTTTTGAAACAATTGTAATTACAGTAAAATTAAATCAATAAAAATTGTAACTTGTCGGTATGTTTTCTTTGATTTTCCGAGGACGCGATAACTGCCGATCTTACATTCACATTTTCCCCCACAGAACCACTTGACTATGGTCAATGTATTTTTATTGGTAAACAATATATATATGTTCTTCGAAAACTTTGCTTTTTTTATTACAGTACTCTTCTCAAAGTTGAGATATTATAATCAAGATGATTATTTCTTGCCTTTCACAATCGTCTATATTTGCATCCCTTTCAGGGGCGTAGCTGCCTATACGCGAGTACGCGGCTGAATCCACATTATTTTAAGAACAAAATTGCAATCTATCCCTGTAATCAATAAACTGTCCATTTCAGTTCTAAATAAACCACTTTAGAATTCTCCAAATTGCACCATTGTTTTCAAAAATATTCCGGGGTGCATACCCGGACCCCACTAGTTCTTTGTGAATCCACATTGTAACTAGTCTAGCTACGCCCCTGCCTTTACAGCATAAGATAAAATTTTAAATAAAACAAATTGAAAAAAAAACTATTAAACCAAATGGGATACACCTATAACATATAAATCGAACATCTCTGGATATGGGTTTAACGCATACCTTTTCTTGTTATATAATTAAATTCAGATGAGAGCAGATTTAATGTGCATTTATGATAATAGTACGAAATGTTTATTTGTTCAACACATTTACAACACGTGATTTACAATAAATGGTTATGACACATAATCACGTGCACATAATGTAATGAATACAACACTAGCCAGCTTGATCGCGTACGAATATATGAACAGAATTATATTTTTATTCAAATGCAAAGAACAAAATTATTACATTGCGCACTACAAAACATACTGTTTTTCACCTGAAAAATAGTCAAAACAATATTACAGATAGAAAGTACTTACTTCGGTAAATGCAAACATCGAACTAATTATCGCGCAAATAGCTCAGTAAACCGTACCTGAAATTAGTTATAACGCCACGTGTGATACAATGCAATGATTTGAGTTATGAAAATAAACTGACCATTTTACCATTTACTCGTTGCTTGCCTCCTACCAAGAAAGTTGAAATAAAAAAAAAGACATTGTGAACGTAGCACCCCATTATAGTTGAATAAATTTGAAATTGGTATCTAAGATTGCTTTGCTAGTTCACATCTCTTATTGTACATTATATAAAAAATAAGATTATTTGACTGTACACACAAAAAACTTCGGTACTGACAATCAGAAATATAATCGACCAGTTCATTATTGATGTTTGATTGATTACAAGTTCCTGTAGCGTTAATCACAATGTTTTTTTGAAAACTATCATTGACATTTGATATGATAAAACGTTTTGTATAAAAATCGTCCTAACACAATATTTTTACCCTGGCGTAACGTACACACTGTCTATTGGGCGTGTAAAAAATTTGTAAGTTTCTGATAAATTTATTCCGAATGTTTTGTACATATTATAAATATGTCTCGTTGGTGGATGACCCTCTTTTTATGTTCCAGGTTTAATTACTAAATAAATTCTATTTTTTTATGCGATATCGATTAACATGAAACAGAAACAGCATCGTTAAAATGTCTTAATCCGTTTACACACTTCGAAATTATTTTCCAGTGGCGGTCAAAATTACTTCGTTATTCCCGTTTAAAACTTCCAACTTATTTTAATGCTTTCTACATGTTTTTGGTCATTTACGCTGTCGAAATATAAAAGTATTTGACCTGTGGGTTGTTTACCGTTTCCTAGATTCTCCTTGATAATGGTCAATCGTTGTGATAGGCAGATGTGGAATAAAAAATTACTTTCCAGACAGGTCATAATTTTATCTAAGACCCTTTAGCATACACCTACAAAAAGCTTTTTGACATATATAATTAATATAGTGATATTAGTGATCATCTAACGATATGAAAAAACACAAATATCCTCACAAAAACAAAAGTATAAATCAGTTTTACAACAGAATTAGATAGCTTTGTCGAGAACAGTAACATGCAGTGACATTTTTGTTGAAATTGAAGTTTCCCGTACAGGCAAAGAAAGAGCTGCGTAGATGCGGGGACTAAAAGTGAAGAAATGAAGGTTATGGAAAAGTAGCTAGAAATGATCTAAGTTTCCAAGATCATAAATAGATGTTCGAGTTAAAAGTCATATATGAATAATGCTAGATTTCTGAGTTAAACGTCATATATGAATAATGCTAGATGTTTGAGTTAAAAGTCATATATGAATAATGCTAGATGTTCGAGTTAAAAGTCATATATGAATAATGCTAAAAAGCTTAAAGTGTTGTATGTGTGTAAATTTTCTCTTGTATAAGTGTCAATAGAGCTTGGCTACTAAACACATCAATTAGAATATATTGGCACGAAAGGATTAATAAATGTATCTGTTTGTACAAAATATGGATGTATGTAATTACTTGAAGTGTCATGATCACACAAGCAAGCCATTGTTTATCGTGTAATACTAAACCTTCAACCCTATTTTGTCGCGAATAGGGTAGAAAATACAAATTCAGTGTACATAAACTTACATTGTACTCCCCGTCAATCAATGTTACTGTTACAATGCCAAAATACCAACTTATTTAGGTACTCCGAAAAATCATACAAGTATACTGAAAAACATAGCATCCTGAAAAATCCTAGCATAAATCTATACTGAAAAGCGTAACATACAAGTACATGAAAAATTAATAAAAAAAGTCAGATAACATTTCATAATAACATGCTATTCAAACAATAACTGGCAATACAAATACATTAGTCCACTAGTAATACCAGCTCGTTTATTGCACGAATGAACTGTGTTATCCTTCCATCCTTGCACACACACAAACTGACTTTTCGAACTAAGTCGTCGTCACTGCGGAAAACATCGGATATGATGCCTAACGGCCTTTCTCCTCCATGAGTGGATTTCTCGCGAAGTAAAACAACGTCTCCAATTTTCAAATTGTCATTCACATTTTTTCATTTCTGTCTATTTTGAATAGAATGTAAATAGTCATTTCTCCAACGTTTCCAAAAGATGTCGGACATTACTTGTTTCCACTGAGCGCAGTACATATCTTTTAAGTCGTAGGACGCCACAATTACAAGTAGGTATTCCTCTATTCACATGATAAGCATTGACGGACTCAAAATCAGAAGATTTTCGGAGTCTGTTTGAAATTTGTTTGTTTGTTTGTTTGATGGTGTTTTACGCCACTTTCAGCAATTTTTCAGCCATATCATGGCGTCCAGTTTTTATTGGGGGAGGAAGCCGTAGTACCCGGATAAAACCCCCGACCTGCGGTAGGTTTGAAATTTGAGCAATCGGTCTAGAGTTAATTATAGCGACAACTTCCGCAATAAAGGTGACAAGACATTCGTGAGTCAGAGCTTTCATATTTGATGCTAAAATGATTCAATCCAAGATTCTCCTAGTTAACCCAATCATCCTCTCCCACACGGGCGGAGGTTGAATTTCCACAATGAACCGCAGTCACAAAGAAACATTTTTATTGCTTTTCCACATTGATTGGCTCAACATTTAAATCATGTGTGGCTTCTGTGAAATTTGTTCTCCAATCTGAGAGATACACTTTTACTGGACCTTGTAAAGACTGAATGCGTCTGAGTGCATTAATAAAAGATGAACTGCTAAGTGTTTCAATCACTTCAGCCCCGTGCGGGATCCGGGTGGCTAAAAGAATAGACCGCAGTCGCGCTAGCTTGTCGTAAAAGGCGACTAAATAGCGCCCAGTACCCTGACCGGCGTGTCAGGTCGGTTTGCCTAAAGAGACTGGGATGTGTGCCCCAGGTGGTTGAATGGGGCACCCCTGGCAAGCTGGGGTTGTCAGGCCATAATACGGAAAACCTGACCGCAAACCATATTAGTGCACCGTGTTGGGAAAAATGTCACGTTCCTCGCACGTTAAAGAACGCTGCTGTAGTATTCGCTATGAGTAGGGATTTCGATCCCGCTACAGGAGGCTAAATTGCCCGACCCTATCCATCCTCCCATTTGCCAGTGGCAATCTAAAATCCGTTACCCCTATTTTTCCTTGTGTCCCATCCCATTTTCATTCATCATCATTTCATGTTCATTTTATCATCCATTTCATGTTCATTTTATCATCCATTTCATGTTCATCGCCTGAATATAGCTGAAATATTGCTGCTCGGGCGTTAAACACCATTAATCAATCAATCAATCACTTCAATATGTATAGCTCTAGTAGTCATGCAAGTGAATAAAAGGGCACAACGTTTACTATTTGACAAGCCTCATTATGGTTTTACGGATGAAAACGTCCCATGGCCCAAAAGTATCTACACCCACATAAGTGAAAGGTGGCCCAGAGGTCAATCGGTCAATGGGCAAATCTGCCATTTTTGTGTTTGTAATTTTCGACGTAACTTCCTGCAAGTTACACATTTATGAATAAACGATGAAATAGATCGTTTTGCTCCTATCAAAAAATATCCTCAACGTCTCAACACTCCCTCGGTCAATACTCGACCTTGGTGATTCACTGGTGATATGTGTATTTCAAGGAATGATAATTGGGTTTATCTCACCCTTAGGAAGAAATTCTTTTGCTCAATTGTCTACCAACCCTCAGCATTGCAGACGAGTCCAGGTAAGGTGAAAGGTCAACAATGCAAGACCTTTTCGATAGTCTTTGACCTACACTCAAACACTCAATCTCTTCGGCAAAGGCCTCCAGAAATTTCTTTAAAATCAATGCTTCAGCTAGTGCGTAAGTTTTTGCAGACTTGTGGTCTGGACAAGCATGCCATCCACAACACTTTGAATCGTTTGTGACATTACTCCGATGACATTTTTTTTGGCCATATGATAAAGAAATGTCATAAGCTTTCAAAAGTTTCTTCGAGTTTGAAAACTTTTCGAAACGTGACACCATCAAAGGTAACACACTTGTATTCATAGTCTTGACTTCAATCAGAGTTTCCTTGTCTAGCTCAGGGTTAACTAACGGAGACCCTTTATTATCAGAAGAAAACGTTCTGGATGTTCCGGTCAACTAATTCACTTTCTTTCAAATCGATACTGCATGTGCTACCTAGTGCTACAATCGGCAGGATTTAGATGTGTTGGTACGTAATTCTATTGGTCAGTTGATGTGAGTTTCAGGATACGTGAGACACGGTTGGATACATGTGTATGAAAACGTCTTGTCATATTGTTCAAGTATCCAAGCACAACCTTGCTATCAGAATAATACTTAGAGATTCTGGTTATACTTTCATGTATTCTGCTACAAGTGTTCCTCACACTGATGCCAAGACTGCTTTGCAAAGATCAAGTCTATGAATTGTGTTCCCACTCTGCTGTGATAACTTTGCTTTTCCTAAAAGAAAACCAACATAACATCTTTCATCATGATCTATAGTGCGCAAATATGCAGCAATTGCCTGTTCAGATGCATCTGCAAATATGTGTGTTTTAATGAATCAACGTCACTGACGGAGATGTCAAAGTACATGCGCGGAATCAACATATTCGTAAGTGATAAAATAGATTCTCACCAATTATTCCACATAATTTGGAATCTTGGTTCCAATTGATCATCCCAATTAGTTCCTAAAGGACAACTTTCTCGGAGCAAAATCTTTCATCTGATTGTAATCGGAGACAAAAATCAACGAGGACAATATACCTCTACGAGTGCAAGGTTTTTCGTTTGTAAATGGATGAAAAATGAAGGTATCAAGTCC
Organism: Limnoperna fortunei; assembly: GCA_944474755.1. Classification (NCBI taxonomy): domain Eukaryota; kingdom Metazoa; phylum Mollusca; class Bivalvia; order Mytilida; family Modiolidae; genus Limnoperna; species Limnoperna fortunei. The sequence continues at coordinate 90,025,761 of OX104116.1, forward strand.
CATGTAAGACCAAGACTAGCATGTGGTGGAAACTTATTTTCTCCTATTTCCAAAGTGCTTAAATCACTACTAATGTCCTGTTTCGGAAGAGCCTTCAACACATCTGAGCTATTAGAAGCGATTTTATGTAGTCTGTCCATGAACTTTCAGCGATTCCTGTGTTCTTTTAAAAACGTCAACCACATGCTGGGAACATGTAATGAGATGAGCTCATTACCAAACTTTTCTGTTACGAACAATTGTTTAACATCAGTGTTACAAGTTTCAACAGTTTTGCGCAAACCAAATGTTGCGATAGCTGGTGAAGGAGACTAGCCAAAGACGTGTATTCGCATACGATATTCGATTAACTCGTTATCTGGATTGTTGTTGTTATACCAAAACAACCGTAAGTAATCTCTTTCCTTTGTATAAACATAAAATTGGTAGAACATTTGTTTTATATCAGCAACAGCAGCTACTTTGTCCCATCGGACACGGAGCAAAATATCAAGAAGATTATTAGTGATATCAGGACCGGCATAAGCATCTGATTTAATGAAAAACCTTTAAATGTTGCGAATGAGTCGAAAACCCCTCTTATGCGATCTGGTTTGTTGAGGTGATAGGCACCAAACACAAAAAGGCACCTTGGTTCCTTGTTGTTTGAGATCAGAGGCGCTAATTTGGCTGCACCACTGTCCAGGACTTTCTGCATAAATTAAAAAACAATGTTGTCGTTTCACTGGATTCTTTCGAATCGACTTATCTAAAATTTGGTCTCGGTGCCACGCTTGAGACCTATTTCTCTTATCTGGGCGAAACGGAAGAGGAACTGTCCAGTGCCCATTTACACCTTTTTTTTTGAATTCGGAATTCATGAGATCCAAGAACTTATTATCCTCAACTGATAGTCCTACCTTATCATCATTCTGTGTAACTAAGTCATAATGTAACTCATCATCTGCTTGCTCATTAGTACAGTGTTTTATGCATATAATGTGTTAGGACATGGCTCAGATATAGTTCATGATACGTGGAGTTCGTCTTGGTCATTTTCAGTCCTATTCTGTGCTTTCTCAACGCCATCGGCTGTATGGGGATTAGAATGCATCAAAGTTATATGAGTGTTACTACCACATGTGTCATATGCTTTGTCGAAGAGCAACACTTAAAGCATATTTTATTTTTCAAAGCACGGTATGAACGGCATGACGTCAATGAATGATTAGCATTGTGTACTGGACAACGATTTGAGTTAACAGACGTCTCTTTAGCTTTTGTAGTTTTATCTCCAGTTACCTCGGTTTTCCTGTTGAAAACAGTATTTGACGCTTGATTGCGCTTCAAATCATGTGGTTTTCGAACCGATGTTGATTCAGTATTCTGATACATGAACATACGATCGTTCTTAACAGTACTTATGTCTCTAATGAAATCTACAAAAACGCTGAAAGGTGGAAACGGTACATTATTGGTCATTTTATATCTATAGGCATTATTTGTCTATTTCTCCTGAAAATTGTACGGCAGTTTTTTCAATAATTGGTAAGACATCTTACGACGAATCGTAATATGACATCAAGGTTAAATATTGTACGTTCTTCTTTGAAGATTCAATTTGTGTAAATATGTCTAGAAGATCAAAATACCTAGTACTATCCCTGTTGGTTGGTTTTTGGAATTTACTGAGTTTTGATTTTATTTCATTTTCGACCAATTCCAGTTTTCCAAATCGCTCTTCCAGACGTGACCATATCCTCTCCAAACCTCTTTGCCGATTGTTCACATTAGATGTTTGAATACGTTTAAGGGAGTTGGCTTTGTAGTAATTGCAGGTCTAGGATTTTGTGTTTTCAAACTGAAATTATCTTGTTGCCTAGCTTGTTCCTCCTTAGATTCTTGAATAACATCCTTTTCAACCTTAATTCTCAATTGATCAACGACATATTGCACTGTCAAATTCTGCTTGATACTATTAAGTGATTCTTTTTCTATACGAATCAGACCTTCTCTATTACTATAGAGGCTTTGTCCATCCTCCTGTTCTACGGCTTTTAGTTTGACTTCTGCTACTACTTTTTTTATTTTTGATTTATTAGAGAAAGTTCCGCTTCAATTTTTGCCTTTTGTTCTAATAGGTTTGCTTGTTGTTCAAGATAGTGAAGTTTTGTACGCTTAACTTCAGCATTCATACGTTGTTTTTTGGCCAAGCTGGAACTTGTTACAGACCTTTTACTACTAGACGCTGTAGATTCAGCTGAATTCCCCAAAAATCTTGACAAAGTTTCTGCTGCATCAAGCTTTAACTACTTTATCTGTTCTAGGAAATTGTCTACTATGACAACACATTTTTTTAATTCAACCTCGAATACGTGTAAAGTCTGTACACTTTCATCTTTGCCAGTACGATTTAGGAAATCTACATATTCTTCTGATTTTTTCATGTAAGTGTTTCTATACAATTTGATTTTTCGGTTTCTCTTAATGATTTTAAATCTTTTGAGTACTCATTTGTTTACAGAGGTAACATGTTCTTCTGATTTGATTCATGAAGTTCCTTACCCTTTTCGGTTAGGTTTCTTCGACGTGGTGGATCACCAGCACTTATGCCTTTACTACTAACACAACTCGATTTCTCCAGGGACAATTCATTTACAATTCTGCCTTGGAAGTTGCAAATAGCATAACCAGATAAAATATCATTTTCAAATTTTATTTCGAAGTTCATGAAACATGTTGAAGTGGTATATCGAACATCAAGTGGTAAAAGACTACAAGAAAAAATAAAAAGGTCTTAAGTAACTCAACTGATATTTGCAAAAATGACATATACATGTACAAAAAAAGACACATAAGAGATAACCTCATATCAAAAACTATACCTCAAAATTCCAATTTAAAAGTCTAGTACTATAACTTGACCAAAATTAAGCAACTATATGAATTATGCTAAAAAGCTTAAAGTGTTGTATGTGTGTAAATGTTCTCCTGTATAAGTGTCGATAGAGCTCGTATACTAAACACCTCAATTAGAATATATTGACACAAAAGGATTAATAAATGTATATGTACACAATATGGATGTAAACAAAGTATGTAACTGCTTTAAGTGTCATGAGCACACAAGCAAGCCATTTCTTATCGGGTAATACTAAACATTTATCGCGAATATGGTAGCAAATACAAATACAGTGTTCATAAACTTAAATTGTGAGCTGACATGGTTAGGTACAACTTTACTTTACAAATATCAGGGGACTTCTACATACGGGGAAACGAAACGGGTAAACAAAAAGTATGAATATACTAAAACCTAGAGTATAAAAATTTGATTGCTACACTGTACAAAAAGCTTTGGTAGAAAAAAACACATTTAAAGAATCTAGCCAGACGCGCGTTTCGTCTAATCAAACTCATAAGTGGCGCTAAACCCCAAACACTATTTAAAATCCAAATGATTAAGATATTGTTGAGCTTTTATCACTACAATTCCAACACGTTATACCAAATCCGGCTAAGGCTATCTACAACTTGAAAATAAAAATAAACCTTGGAGTTAAAATAAATTTTTAAAAGTTCAGGGCAGTGACTATATCACAGAAAGAATCAATGATATTCCCGTCAGCACCGAAGTGTGACTACTGAGCTGGTGATACCCTCAGAGACTAACAGTCCACCAGTATAGGCATCGACCCAGAAAAAATACATAAACATTAAAAACATTATGTGTACATACAACTACTTGTATCGCGTCGAGACAGTTGTGTACATTCGTATCACTACAAGACTCGCAGCTTAGAGTTGCGATGCAGAATGTATGCAACTGTCGAGACGTAATACATGCAGTTTTACTTACACTTAAATGTATGAAATAAGTTTATCTAAAATTAGGAAGTTTAAAAAGGGCAAAACAAAATTAAATGTTTAAAATTTTTAATTTAACATTCAACGAAGTATTTGTTTATAAAATAAAGTCCCTAACGTCACGCGTATAATCATAGAGTCATTTACCGAACAATTGATTTTACCATTATGTGTGACGTCAAGAAGTAGTTTCGACAAAAGTACATCTTATATCACCTATATAGATGATACAAGGTTTTGTATCACACGGATTGTATCAATCGCTAATTTTACAGATTTTGACAAAATACATACTCAGTTTTATATAAAATACTATAACTATAATAAAAAAAATGTACATTGGAGATTCTGGAAACGATAAGTCAAGGAGAGATAAAACCATGGTTAAACAAATCAGCGAACAACAACTAAACAGAGACATCAAAAACTAAACTCTGTTAACACAGAGTAATACAAACCTCGCTAAAAACCGGGAGTGTGTCCGAATGTTTCGGGTAAGCAACTCCTGCTTTTCACGCGTCGCACCCAACTTATCACTCAGGTTAAAATCCGCTTCTTAGTTATATTGAGGCAAAGTCATAATCAAGTAAGATGGAGAGATAGTGGTTTCGACAAACGGAACAAATCAATGGTCACTCGTCAACTAAGTCATGATGACGATCGTAAAGTTTTCTAAATCATGACTTTAATCTTGCCACTGTTAACACAGGTTCTTGTGGAGTATCGAATAAATTGGAGATATGCTGCTAGAATGTGTCCACACAAAAGTGAAAAATTCACAATAGTACAGTTAAAATCATACCTTTGTCGAACATTTTTGTTTATTGTCAATTTTAATATGTATATGAAGGTATGAGGCAGACCCAGCTGTCTCTGGTGTCAATTATGTAGATGCGATCATCATAGTCAGATTATGTTTGGATTATTAAATGAAATCGCGTCATCCATAAAGTGGAACGTGAAATTGAAGGAGATAGATAACCTTTTGCTTTTGTTTCTAAGAAGTCATTGTATAAAATTTGCCTCTAATAGTCTTCTGAAAAACACGTCCCACCAAACATTTTTATTGAGTAGTTATGACAGTGCCTTTATTGCACTTAGTTATGTAAATTATGTAAATACGGTGATTCTGCTGGTGTTTGTGTCATGACAAAAGATGATTAATTTGATCTATTTTTGCCAGCTATTTTACATATCTGCATGTCAATCACTTAAGTACGAAAAATTGAAAGAATATTATACGACAAAATCACTTGATCGTTTTTCAATTAGAAGCTACATAATATTATCCTGAAGGAATAATGCATGGAGGACGTCCGCAAAATGTTCATTTTCGTTCTGATGAAACTTCTAAAAAATGTATTTTAGCAACTCGGAATAAGAATCAGACAGTCAATCAAAATCATTCACATATAATTCCAACATAAAAACGAAGGAATTAAAGATAAAATTGATAGTTAAAGAAACTATATACATATGGAGGAATAAGAAACACAATAATAATTCTCATTAGCGAATTGCTCCCAGTTAGTAACTTCTTAACTGTCAATCATTTTTTATTGATCTTTGCAGTCTCAACAGACCTAAATAATAAAAAATTTCTTAAACATTGACATATACTAATAAATGTGTAAGAAATGGCTTTTACTGATTATAAGCGTTTATGTGTTTTTACGAGTTGTTTGAACACCAGAGGATACCTACAAAACAACAGACAAACAACAATCAACAATCTAATAACGATCCACATGAATTACAAACATTACTAAAAGTAATGGTCAAAGTATAGAAAAAGAGGTTGCGATAATACCAGCAGATCAGATTCATCTGTAAAGCAATCTGCAATTCATGTCGCAAACGTAGAACTAACAAATAAGATAATTCCATCTACAAATGAATCCCTGTTTAAAACGTTTCCTTGTGATGGGCAATCCAATAGAAACAGCTAGGCCACACAGAATTATTATTTAAACGCTGTTATATATAGATATAGAAACTACCTGACACGGTGGATCGTACTGGATGAAAGAGCTATACCTACAAACTGCCCAGCGCGTCCCCAGGCTGCGGATAGCCTGTCGTTGTAGCCGCTACAAGAGGATAAATTTTCTACCCCTACCCTTACTCCATACTTTTCCAGTAGCAGTCATAATTTTAGCCCTTTGGTTTGTCTTTTCAGAATTGATTTATTGCTTGATAACTTGTTCTCGTCTTGAATATAGCGGAAATACTGCTCGCTGGACGTAAAGCAAACCTGTGATCATTTCCAAAATGTGAATTTTACTAATTGTATGCTCACTGTCATGCATGTGATTAACATAACTGCTGAAAAAGTAATTAAAATTTAACGATTTAATGTCCTTCAAATTAGATTAAAAATTAAAATAAATTTAAAACCTGAGTTTATAAACTTATCCAAAGTAAATCCTTTAAAGTTTGATTATAAGTCATTAAGTTTAGCAGCAAAACAACACATAATGATTAGACAATTTTTAATGCGAAGAAAATGTCTGGCATCACAGTTTCTTTTCTGCACAATCTAAAATATTAGATGCAAATTAACATCGCTTGAAAATTTAATTTTAATTTTTTAATAAGCTAAACAAATTCTGCTTTAAAAAAAATTTCATATCTTTCTTCTTTTCCCTTTTTTAGTACCATTTAATAAATCAATTGCAAATAATAGTTGGTTGGAATTTTTCATAATTCCTTTTTTATGCAAATAGTTATTTAATGCACCGATAAACTGCTGATTATCATAAATAGCATCTGGACATTGATGCTGAATAAAAAGACAACGTCTTCCATTGTTGTGGAATCTAAGCAAATCCATGTTCGCTATAACGACAAGTTAACAATGTTTAATTTGGTAGTGCATAATCGATTCATACTCCGCTAAAACAACTGAAAGTTACTAGGCCAATGTTTTTTTTGCTTTTAATTTAAATGAAACGTTAACTAGCATCACATTTCATATTGGCCTCAGGATCAAGAAAAGTTAATCTCTGATACACATGTTACGGTTACCATTATATATTGTACCCTATATCAACCATTGGCCTCAGAGTAAGAGGCAAGATAATGCTATCAGTGCAGGTTTTATGTCGAATCTCATATAAAACTTATCGTGGCATTTGTTTTCGATAAACAGTTTAAATACCGTCCTTTTAAATTCACGGTTGTGTCTGCTTTGTCAAACTGCAATGCTTTGTTTTTCTACCAAACAAATGTATTAAAAAACCAAATGACTGCTACAAATTCTCAAACTGATGGCACTTAAAGACAGGCATTAACCAAAGACGTGTTTTATAAAGTGACTGTACGATTATGCTGTCCCAGCACCTAGAATCATTGGAAATAACATTTCTAAATTGATATGCTTAAACTGTAAAACAATCTAATTTATTTTTTCTACGTTAATCAAACTTCATGTGTCTAAAACATTAGATTGAATTTCAAATCAAGAGTCATAGTCAATCCTCAGCTAATACTTTGTAATCAGCACTGAATATAAGATTTCATCTTGTTTGTTAATTCTGACGAAAATTGTTTTACCTCGATAAAAAGTAAAAAAAAATGAAAATGAATGAGGGAGGAATACATAGACGATTTATAAAAGAAACCAATTTAAATTTAATATCTGCTTCAATTCTTATATTTGGGCATCCATGGCAGAGTGGTTTAAGGTGGCAAAGTTGATTAAGGTGATTATCACTTACTATGTTTACTATTGCTCACCGGCGTGTCCAAACTGAGGTTGTTAGTTCGCAACTTGACATGGCGTGTTCGACTCCAACTTTCGTTGACGAAGGATTTCCAGTTTCCTCCGATGGTTTTGACTCGATCTTTCTACTCCAATAAAAACAGAATACCATATTGTAGCTGAATATTGGATGAAACTCGATATTAACAAACATTTGATACATTTGTTGTTTAATATTTACAGGACGAGTAGTCATTTATCAAATTCAAGGAGACTGCATGTTGATAGATACAGGTAAGTGCCACATGGTTGATTCCAAACTTAATTTCATTTAGACGATTGAAAAAGGAGGAGTAGGGGGATTAGTGTACAAGAAAATAATTCAGAGTCATGGATGTTATTTGACTTATTTTATTGCAACAGTAAATAACTGTCAAAAAAGTTTGTATTTAATGTAAGGGCAGAAAAAAAATTGTATGTAATATTAACAACATTGAATTAATTTCATGGCAATTGTTATGACGTTATTAGATGTAACATTTGTATTAAATGAATAAAAGTCGTATGTAGGCGTTACTATTTGGAGCAATTTGATACTTAACCGAAAAAACATTCAGTGCTAAATGAAGACATTTTTCTATGATTTGTCGTTGATAAGATTTTATGACTCTCCACAGTCCGTCACACAACCGTTATAAGACAAAACAAACATGCATACAATAACTGTTTTGTTCCTGAATGATTTATATCAATACTCAATTTATTATACAGATTCTTTTAGTTTGTCATCATTTGTTCGATTTTAAAACATGATTATGGCAAAAAGTCTTAGCTCCAACGGGTAAAAATATTTACAACAATATGAGTTAAATATCCACAGCTATATAGACCAATTCATGGTGTTATAAAAGCTGCAACAAGCATTGTTTATATAACTCAAGAAAACAAATCTTAAAATCATCAACATATTTGTTGGTTTTGTTATATTCGCATTCCTTGTGCTGAATGACAACAAACTTTATAAAACTATTAAATCAGTAAAAATGATTTAGGTGTGTTGCATATTTTAATTTCAATGTATTAACTATATTTTTATATCTTGTCATTGTGGTGAAATACAAATTCATAGCAGCTTACGACTCTGTAACACTTATGATCAGATTAAAAATGGAAGTAATTGTTGTATAGATACGGTCATGGCTTAAGTTTGATCCTAATACAGATCTTCGTGTTCCTTCCACTGTATAATATTATACTAACATATTTGTGTATTATTCAATTGTTGTGTTTATTTTTCCCGTTATGATTTGTTTTTATGACTTTGTTTTGTTACAAGTTTTTGTATTCAAACACGACTTTTCGTTTTAATCTCAAACCGACATTACTTATTGAAACAATAAATTACCAAAGAGAAACGGTCATTGATACTTCTTTTGCTGACAAAAGGGTTATTTTTTGCATTAACTATCATTAATTTTTAGATAACAAAGTAAAATACGATAGCAATATAACAAGGCATGCTGTAATAAAAGTCTGATTGAATTGTTGTCTTGTCTGAAAAAGGCACAATGAGCAAGATTGATGTTAATGTTTTATGAAAATTAATGACAAAATATATTTCAAGACTTTGACAAAACATTTTCTTCTCTGTGAAAGAAATTAAATTCAAAATATTTCATAAAATAATCGTTTGTTTTAATACAGCATAACATAGAATGCAGTTAAGTAGAAATTATTTAAACCAGATTCTACTTTGAACATTTTCTTCACCATTAAGTCGTAATAGTTTTATCCCTGTAAGCACAATTCTTCCAGTCACGGTGGTAACATTTACTGCATAGTTACTGCATCGGAGTGAAATCACTGTTCTTCATACATGACGTTCAAAGTTTATTTTCCAATAAAAGTAGTAGTTCAAGTTTTTTTTGGTTACCATTTTCGAAAGAAATGTTTCATATCACTGGAAAGGTTATAAAGTATACCCTATTTGACAAATTCCTGATTATTTAATTTAAACTATTAATGTTAACATTTTTAATTGTAAAAACGTTGATGACGTCATGGTACAATTTGAATTTAAAGGAAAAGGTCATATGACGAACGCAAGTTATGAAGTATAATTTGAGTAGTTCGATTTTAATTAGCCAATCAGATTTCAACTTAAATAAATAAACATAAAATATGACAATAATTAGGAGAGTATTAAAAAACGATTCCCACGCTTTTTGCTTCTGTGAGCATTTTTTGAATTTGGTAATTCTTATGACTTTAGTCTGTATAAATTAAAAGGTAGAATGGTAGTGATTGTTTTATATTGGCAAAAATACTAACAGCTTTGTGATAAGCATACCTTTCTTACATTGATAAGCATAGACTTTGACTAAGAAACTTATAAACTTTTATTCAATATTTTAAAAATACTTGCCATTATATTTTCCAGATACTAAAAAATTTACAAACATTTCAACATTTCACCATTTACCACTGTTTTAAAACTTTTTTCATACTGGAGGTTACAGACAAAAATTATACACATGCTACTACTTTGATCAAAACACACAATAGGTATTCACCGTTATTCTGAATGTATGTGTGTTGATTCGTTACTGATACTTATACAGTACAACTGTACCTGAGTATGCCTGTAATGACTTAGTAATGTTATTGTATCAAATGTAAAAATCAGAAAGATATTCCTGTTAATAAAAAGAATAAGTAATTGAAAAAAATTTTTTTTTTAAATCGTGTGTCATGTTTGATTGTACGCAGAATTGTAAATCCTGGTTCATATTACAAAGAATGTTTATTGAATTGCTTGCTTCCTGTTTATTTTTCAAACAATAGGATTCTAAGAATTATAAATAATCCACTATAAATGTTGATCTATGTTAGAACAGTATGCCAATCAAAGAAATGTAATTTCGCCAATGTTAAAGGAAATGAAAAAATTCCTCATTTGTACCTGTAGCTAAGATGATTTTATGCATATTTTTAAAGTACATTAAGTGTAGCTTTGTATAACACTAAAAGAGGTACAGGTACTCAGAATGAGAGAATTATGAGGCTGAGTTCCTAGAAGGCCTCCTGAAGAAGAAATAAAAGACTCTGGCCCAGACCTTTAATTTTACATTCCGCTATATTGATGATGTTTTGTCCCTCAACAATGCTAAATTTGGTGACTATTTACATTCAATTTACCCTATCGAGCTTGAAATTAAAGACACCACCAATAAGTTCAGCCTCTCACTAAGAACTACTTCAAGAAATGGACTCAGTAAAACTACAAACTAGACTCTACGACAAGTGTGAAACTTCAACTTTCCAATTGTCAACTTCTCGTTCATCGACAGCAACATTCCAGCAGCTCCTGCGTATGGTGTGTACATTTCACAACTTATAGATTATTCTAGATCCTGCGGTCGTTATTCCCATTTTCTAGACCGATCCTTGCTGTTGACTTCTTAACTACTCAAACAAGGGTTTGTTGTACCTAGTTTGATGTTATCTCTCCAGACATTCTATGGTCGGCACCACGACTTAATTGATTCGTCCGGAGCACCTGTGTGCTTCCATGGTTTTTATTAGGTTCGGGTTACTCTCTTTCTATGTTTTATCTTTTTGGTTTTTGTGTTGTGTTTGTCTATATCCGGATTTGTAACTGTCCCTTGACTTTTGCCTCTTGTTGTTCGGTCAGTTTTCTTTGCTATTTTCTTATATAATACACAATAGAAACTACTTAGTCAATATATTTTGCATATGTTCTTGGTACAAATATAACAAATCACAAACAATCTGAAAATTTGTCTTTTTCTATTTAATTTATCACATTTCCCATAGGAAGTGATATATTCATTTGTATAAAATTTAAACGCGATAAAAATATTAGATTAAATAAGGAAACCCTTAAACTGTAATATTCAGTTTTTTCATTTTTTTCAATTTCTCCCAAAGTTTTAGTAGTTCAATTGAAATCTTTCATCACAACTTGCTGAATTTGGGGACACACATTATGTTAATAAGTCCCTATCTTTCTTTAAAATGTTAGTTGACAGTATTCTGAAATGAATCTAAAATGTAAATGTGTTGTCTACTAAAGTGATTATTTTGCACGTAATTTATCAAAACCTAGTCAACTGAAGCGCTGTAAAGGAAGAATAATGATCATCATATTCAAATAAATATTGATACCCCACTCCGTTTACTACAGTAGAAAAATATCTACTTTCATTTCATCCAATAAAAAGTTTATTACAGCTCAAATGAAAATTATTCATATATATGTACTAACATATGAGGTCCGCTAGTAAAAATGGACTGTAATGTAAATAAAGTCTAAATGCAATTAAAGGGGACATTTCCACCCATATCCAAATCGGATCATAACAAAATGGACCAATTTCAATTTCGAAATTAGTTTGTGAAGATATTTATTTACAGATAAAAAATGTTGTTTTGAATACAATTTTCAAATTCAATTGTTAAAAACTCATTTCCACGCCGAACCATATTCACACGTTGCAGCAATCTTAGAGTTGGTTTTGTGATGGTACCTTCAAGGTTCTTCAGATTATATTGTTTTTTTAACTCATGTCCAGCCGTTATTATATAGCCGTAAATATATTTTTTTAAAAGGATTGATTTGATCTTCAATCTTTTACATAATTAAAATGTAAGTGTAAGCAATTTAATGTTTTATTACTATAAATTACAGTTATATTTCTTATTCTTTATTGACTTTATTACTAATGCTTGTTTGCTTTTATAGGTGCATGGAAAGCCATTCGCCAAGAGCCTTGACACGAACATAAAAGTTTTGCCTTCCACTTATTCCAGACAGTAGCAGCTTCGACAACATATGTCTAATAGGATATAAATAAAAATATATAAGGTCTTTGATGCCCTTACATGATTCCCTTCTGCAGATATCAAACCAGCTTTCAAACATCACTAAGAGCTAGCTCTATAGAACTCAACATGCAGCTATTTCGATACACCGAAAAACACATATTTGGCATAAAATGGTCATGGCTTTAATATTTAAACATTTAAATCATATATTTTAGCCGACAATAGAAGTAAATGGCTCACCTTACACTCAATTCGAGTGCAATTAACAATTAGACAACATTAATCATTAAAATGTTCATTCTGCAAAAGCAAAAATCATTGTTCAATAAAATAATTTGTCCAATATTTCAATGAATTTAGAAACTATAATCAGAAAGGCTTATAATTAATAATAATGAAAGCTAGAGAAAACGTTACAGATCCCTAGACAAAACGGTAATTTATAAAAAAAAGCCCATCAGTCTGACCAAACAACATGTATACATTAGCAGACACGCCTATCAGTCTGACCAAACAACGTGTATGCATCAGCAGACAAGCCCATCAGTCTGACTAAACAACATGCATACATCAGCAGACAAGCCCATTAGTCTGAACAAACAACATGTAAACATCCGCAGACGAGCCCATCAGTATGACCAAACAACATGTATGCATCAGCAGACAAGTTCTTCACTCTATTATTTCTATGAAAATATAGTTTCTGTCATAAAATGGTCAATTTTTATATTGGTATATTTTAATTGATATATGCATGGATTATGGATAAATGCACGGTTTAGAGGAAATAAAAGAGTAAATACCCACTTAAATTATATTCTCTGCTGTAATATTAGAAACCATATAACTGCGGGATAATCGAAGCAACATTTCACTCCATTCTATTGGTATGCAAGCCATTAGAGCATTTAGAGAGATTGTAAATTATATACAATTCCTCAGTTTTCCTTTCCCCACTGACCAGTTTTTGACACCCTGATTTTATTTTTCACTGTGGCGGAATTACTTAGCACAACATTATTGAAATGTAAAATCTTGTCTACACTCGTCCTTAATGGAAGTGTCAATGCACATACACTTAAGAACGCAAAGTACACAAGAAAGAATGCAGATAAAAACAAGAAAATTTCACATCTATTCTTAAACAGGTGCTCCGGACGAGTAAGCAGGGCCTGCCTCTAATTAGACACCCGTCGAGTTACTCATTGTCATGTCTCGGGAAAAGTCAAATCCAGGAATAGGAATCACTACCTATGCTCAGCAAAAATGTCAGATGGTATTTGAGACACTGATTTTCCATAACGATCAATTAAGTCATGGTGACGACCATAGATCTTCTGGACAGAAAACATCAACCTATGTGCAACAAACCGTTGTTTTAGTAGTTTATTAGTCAACAGCAAGGATCGGTCTTGAAAATCGGAATACCGATCGCATGATCTAGAATATCGTATAGATTGTGAAATGTACACACCATACGCAGGAACTGCTGGAATGTTGCTGTCGATGAACGGGAAGTTGACAATTAGAAAGTTGAAGTCATCACGCTTGTCGTAGAGTCAAGTTTGTAGTTTTCTTGCGTCTATTTCTAGAACTAGGTCAAAGTAAGGGGCTGACCTTAGTGTATTGGTGGTGTCTTTAATTTCAATCTCGCTAGAGTAAATTTAATGTAAATAGTCACCAAATTTAGCATTGTTGAGGGACAAAACATCAGGTTATGTCGCTGCAAACATCCTTGGTAGGTTTTAATCTCCTCATCTACAAGAACTCAGTCAATGGCTAGAACTATAGGTACCAATTCAAGAAAAGTAATGTCTCTAAAAACTTCACTCCGTTCTATAATCTCTTATAAGAACTTGATTTGTGTTGGAACGCATTTTTGAGAAATGTGTAAATCAAAATTACACCTTACAAATAACACTTTAAAGTAGAGTAAGATAAATTTCTGCTTGACAAAAATTCTATAAAATTTGTACAACTTGAGGGGCTATGAATTAATAGTTATGTATGTTGTTCGAAATTCGTTTAAAAAAACCTGTATTGTTAGTATTTGAAGTATTCTTTGAAACTGATGCTTTTAACAGCTTATCAACTTCAAGTTTTAGAAGGGGTCAAAACTTGAATGGAATTGTAAGTGGGAAAGTGTCTGCTTCTGGCACCAGTTGTCTACAACTTTACCACTGAAATTGTGAAATAGAATCTGCTATTTCATTTGTTGAACCAGCAATGTGAGAGCATTTAATCTGTATGTTATGAATGTGATTGTTAGCACCAAGCACCAAAGGATGCATTAAACACATCACTTTATCTGACCTGAAGACTTTGTATTTAATATGTCTACCCAATGCAGAGTTATCAACTTAAAAGGGAACTTTCTTATTTGTCAGCGTTTTACACTAACTTACAATGGCTAGAATAATAGGTAACAATTCAAGAAAAGTAATGTCTCTACAAGACATTTTCACTCCGTTCTACTGGCCATTTTAATACCAGCCTCATTTTTGAAAATATATTACAGAATTTAAGGAAGCAGAAGCAACAGCAAGCAATTCAAGAACTTTATTTGTTATTCAAAATTCATCAGAGAAGAGTGTACAGCCATTTAATTTGTCTACAAAAGTAAGCCATACTTCAATTTGGTACCCGAATTCGGTTAAATCGTTTTGAAACTCCTGACATTGCTCCACAAAAAATTATTTAATCAACCTTTAGGTGTTTTGTTTAGCTGTGCCTTTAGTTTTATCATTTTTTCTTCCGTAACATATATTTTAAATTCTTCACTATCGATACTTAAGCCTAGAATTTGTTAATTTTTTTCCCGCAATAGAAACTTCTAAATTTTTACACAAATTATCAAAAGCCTGTATTAATAATTTACATTACAAAAATACTCGTCTACAAAGAATAAGAAACATTTTTACAATGGGCATTGCAGGAAAAACCTAGATAATATAAATGGATCATTACATTGGTTATTTCTATGATGTTTGTGATGTAGTCTTCTTGTTCGAAATACCCAAATTACATAAAACTCTGTATAATTGCAGGATCATCTTGCAATTCCGCCAAATTGTTATCGAAACTCTTGGGAATATATAAATTGCTATAAACAGCTATAAAAACGGGCCTTCAAAACAAAGTGACAGTTGTTATTTCATGAATGGCAATAAATCAGATGTTAATATGAAAAAAGACCCTGTAAACATGTTCAAGACAATGTCTCTAAGCATTTTGTGAATACCATATATAACACAATAATTCTATTCATGCTGTTATTTATTTATATTAAGTGCTTTGATTGGATAAAAACACTTAAATGGCGTCTTCTCAGATAATTTATATATCGATATTTCCTCTAAGCGGACTACTTTCAGTATCCATTGTAAACAAGATGGCGTCCTCCAAGCCTATCGTCAGGGAGAGGGGACAATGTTTCCTCTGCCCTAATGATTTCCAATTAAATCGATTGAGATTTCAAATGAAATATAATATAAATACAGTTTAGTGTTTCATTTTGTTTTTTTCCTATCAATATCTACAGAACCGCGATTCCTTTGGTACTATGTTTTGCATATCCCTTCGCTTTCACGTCTAGGTACGTTTTGAGGTCTAGATGGGTTTCTGTAACTGTTTTTGCTGTTTAAAAAATCGCAACGATTATTTCACAGAATTATAAGGATTAAACACTGGGTTTTAGGAAATTATCTATGTGTAAACTCCGGCGACTCACTCACAAACTTCTATAATGTGCTGATTAAAACTTGGCTAAACGATGTCATTAACCAACTCCTATTAAAGAAAAACGAAATAACATGATATAAATATAAAATATTGGTAATTACTAATACAAGAATTGTAAATCCCATGATTACTTTTTTTAGTCATATAAAATCTATATTTTTTCTTCCATAAACAAATAAGCAAAAATGTAAAAACACACTGTTTACAAATATTCAGCCGTGTATTAAACTGAACTGACTACTTTGACAAGGATCGTTTCTTCTCAAACAGTATGCTGTATTAATTCAGTTTTTTAAGTTTACATTTATGTATTTATGTGAAGGTATTGTATGTTTAAATTTATAAGCATTTTCCCACTCGAAATGCTAAATCAATGACCCCAGGATGAAGAAAGAACCACATCATATCATTGTGACAAGACTAAGAACCAATTATTATAACTTCGAATGTAAACAATTCATCTTTGACGGAATAATTTTTCACAGTTAACCATATTGCTGTTCGCCGTTACAATATAAAAGGGTCAAAACCCTGATCATTTATAACCTTAAAACGTCAAGATGTTTGTGGTATTTGGGGCTTTTGTTAACCATCTCTCTGTTTGCTCGTGAAAGGAAAACTTCGCAAAAATAATGAAAATTTAAAATGTTATTTTTCAAATAAAATGAAACATTTGGCTTTTGATGTTTCATTATATCCTAAACCATAACATTTCTAGACTGGATTTAAGGTGGAAAAATTTTGTATTTGGGACCGCCATTTTGACAGTATTTACCACGAGATTGTATGGTAAATATGTTTTCTGTCTTTGATCTTTGCAGAATATAAAAACTGGGGCAATTTCTTATGACCAGCTGACAACATAAGAATACAAATAAGTCTTAATGTTGAAATGATCTTTTTATTCATAAAAAATACTTTAGACATAATTTTAAACCTGTCTTTATTTATATCAAATAGAATTTACCTAAAAACATAATTGTAAATTAAAAATAAACATAAAATAAAATACCGTAGACATTTTGCACGTCTTGAAATGGCAGTTGTACCTGGACGTGTAAATTTTACAGGTAAATTATTTCTCATTTATGGGTAATTAACAGAATTAGCAAGTAAACTAACAGCACGTTTATTGCAATTACGAGATCCTATGACGCCGTTTTTACAGTATGAATATTCCACGTGGAATATTCCGACATTTTCAAAAAGATAACCAGATTAAAGGTAATCATGTAATTCGAAATTAGAACGGAACGCCCCTCTGCTGCCAAGGACAGGTATGATTTGAATACACTGAAGTTTCCGAGAAGAGGATGTATATGAGATTTCGAATACTTTTTGATGCCAGGTCACAGGAAACTTATAACAACAATTACATTGATCAGATTTCTCCAATTTACCCCAAAAGAAATTTAAATGTTTAAACACATTATAGAGACAAACTAAAAAACATATAATAACATATGTATTTATTTCTATTTTTTCTAATTGTTCATTTTGATTTAGTCCATTTTTGATATGGTTCGTTTTGGCTATGGAATGAACGTCGTGTAAAAGGGGATGAAGGTGTTAGTTTCATAACTGTTTGAATCATAATGGTTTCGCTACCATATCTGCCATTTTCCACCACTATTAAAATATAAAAAGTAGCTACTGAAATTGGAAAAGATTTATATTATTTAGAAATGAGATTGTTATTTTGCATATGCCCTTGTACTTCCTGAAAAAGAAGCAATAAAACACTGCTATCCAATAAGACACGATAGAACTCTAGAAAAATAAGAAAACATCACTAGAATGGAAAAAAAAAGAAGTATGATACGATAATACTTTTTCCGTCTTAAATTTCTTTGAGTATATAAATAAAAAGGAGATAAGAATGCATGAACAAACAGCCAATCCAGGAAAACTAACAAGGTCAAATTCAACCTTCACTGACGAGCAAATGCTTATTCATTCAATGGTGTGTTCTAAATGACAAAGACAACGAGTAGAAAGCCAAATGTTCAGTTGTATGGATATTTTATACAAAATGTCAACATTTATTAATATTACATAACTTGCCACATATCAGTTTGGTTATTTCTAGATCTGTTACACACAAATATCTATATATTTTTCAGAAAGTTAAGCAGATCATTAGTGCACTAGACACAAAATGGAGATCAGTGATATAAAGACGATAAGACCCTCCTTAGATTGAAAAGCCAAATCAACGTGAGCGGACGTGTGCATTTTTTTTAAACGTAATTTCCCTTACCCTTTATGCCAATTTTGTAAATGTTTCTTGCAAATTATTGACTTTGTAAACCGTTTGACCATAATTTAGTTTACTACAAATAACCTTTTGTGCATCTTTTTGTTATTTATTTAATACAAAATGAGATCGTTTGGCTTTTAATTTCGTCGAAATACCATATTGCCATGGTGTTTTGGTTTTTAAAATAGCATCTGTGGCAAACCTTCATCAGCTTTTTGGATATTATCTTTCAATTTTCTTTTTTTCTACAACAAATTATTTCATTATATTTTTTCTACAATAGATTATATTTTTAAAAAAAGATTAAACAGATTTTAGATTTGGAAATGTAAACTGTGCAACACCGTTTATTAAATCAAATGTGGGCCTTTTCGACTGACATTTGAAGTTAAAAAGGGATGCGAAAAGAGCATATGTTATAATTTTTGTATTTTAAACAAAATGTGTTCAAAAGATAAAAAATGTAGTCAAAATTGGGACTTTTTTCTAACATGCTTTCAAAGTCAAGGTCATATTTAAAAATAGTCTGAAAAAGTAGAAATGGGGTTTCCAGATAATAAACCTAGAATTTTAGAAGTGACTAAAACCAAACTTGCGTATCTCAAAGATCTTAGCAAATTCTTAGGTCAATAATCAAATGCAAAAAATGGCTTCCACATAACTCCAGGACGTGACATTGGATCGAAAGCAAAGTTATGTACACGGTAACATATAATAGAAATAAGATTGTTCACTTATGTCCTTGTATTGCTGATTGGCTAACATGAAAAAATTCTCTACGACCCAATGAATTGACGAACTACAAAATGAATTAATAGTTCTTATTTTGAGCTGATCGGACTTAAGGCTGCTATGGCCGATCGTCTTTTCCGACGCAATTCTATGTCTTTCCATTACTTATGTTGTAAAAGATACAGTTTTCTGTCCTTTTATTCATAGATTAACTATTCGTTAACTCAACTGTATATACCTGAACTATAATTAATTAAGACTTTTTAAACTCAGGGTTGGATCCAGAAAGTAGTTGGACTTATTAAAGAGAAAATTCCATAATTGTTATAACATCTTTAAAGATTATAATTGTTTTAGAACACATAAAAGTAAATAATTAAGAATTGTTTTCACTTGTTGTTTAGATTATTTGATAAATACATCGAGGTGAAATGGGATGGACAAGATAATTTTGCCATTTTGTTTATCATTTTCTTTTCTAATTAATGAGACAGCGTGGTACCTATTGTTAGCCGGTTAAGATATCCTTGTCTCAACTCGTGGTTGAGATACGAATTTCACGCTTTTTTTCGCGTAAAAATGTATTGTGACTTCAACTGTCGGTTCAGCAATAAAATCATAAAACCACAAAATAACGTAATAAAATAATTGCGTTAGTTGTGTTGGTTTACTATGCCTCTTTAAATATTAACATGAAAATAACATCTCTGAGCTTTCATGACCCAATGTATGCCGCAATATGATAGCGGTAAACATCAAAACAAACACTTTGACGCAAGAAATGTGTACTGGAAATTAAGTTAAGTAGATAACTCTATTTGTTGACATCTTCCAAGCAAACAGAACCAGATTTTTTTAACGAATACGTGAGAAATAGAATCGAACATCGGTGGTAGAGCAAGACGGAAAAATCTCAGACACCCAAGTGAAACAATTTCTGGTTTCAAACGAGGCTATGATGAAAAGACATCTTACATCTATGTTAACGATTTTATGTCATTATTTTTAGGATTCCATGATGCGGTCTCGTCATTTCAGTTAACAATAATATACCAGTTAAGCTCAGTTTAACTGATACATTGTTTTAATCTTGAATATATATTAATCTTAAGTGCAAGTTAACGTTTACCGGTTGATTCTGGTTTAGCACAGTTCGAATATTAATGTTTTACCATTTAGTATATTCGTATACAGCTCTTCCGCCATTCTGTAAGATTCAGTGCCAATACATCCAATTAATCCAAGGCGAAACACACAACTCACAAAAACTGATAAGGTTTCCTGACAGATCAACTAATAAATTGTCACGACGGAAGTTGACTAAACAACAGAATAGAATTCTAGTTCAGCTGTATGTAGGATATCCTTTCATAAATGTATGGCTTTACCACAGGTAAAATAATATTTCATAATTGCCGTACAATTTCCGGAAGCGTCATACACAGTAAAGTTGACCACACAATACAAACAAATACCAAACGGTATTTAAATTGTGAATCTTGTAAGACGATATAAAGTACATAAGAACTATTTAAATCATGGAAATCAAAATGAAAAGTGTCGAATTAAATAGGATATTAGTGAATATTGTGTTATTACTGTAGCAATGAGAGATGTTTGGGAATATTTATTACTGTATGAACGATACCAACGAAGACCGAGGGGCTTCATATTAAGTTGTGATAGTGTTTTGGCGACTTCATACGCCGATGAATTTCGTCAAAGCAGCTGCCGTTAATAAAAAAATGAACAATAACGGTCGACCGAGTTAAAAAATGAATATTGGAATTATTGTGTCATAATTAAAAAAAATATTTTCAATGCATTATTAATATATGCTTTTATTGTCAATAAAGCACATCAAAGTATGTTGTTTTTAACGTATTGTCATTATTACCGTTTCCTGCTGAATGTCGGATGCTGGCCCATTCCTTTTATTACTTTATATTTTGTCTTATACAAAGTATTAATATTAGTGTAAATAATCATGTATTTATGAAAAAAATGATGACCTTACGACAGATTAGTACATTATGGCTGGAGAGAGGTATTCATATCAGACTTCAAATTTGCGCATGATGATAAATAAAAATGGGTTGAACTCTATTTTCAAATTTTTTATACAAATAAAATATGTGTTTATTGAGCCATAAAAAACAACTGTTAGCAAAGTCTATGAAATACTGAACATTTCCCGAGTTCTGACAGTATACTAGTAATAACATGTATGTGTCCAATAAACAACATGTACTTTGTTGCTATTAAACATAGAAAATGTAACCAAATGTGCTAAAAATAAAGTATTTGCCTTAAAATGATGTTGACGTGCACTTTTTTATGCAGTAATTTTAATACATTTCTGTATATTAGTATTAAAGTATGGGCAGTGTTGACAATTTGCACCAGTCCGGGTTTTTTTGCTTGGATCGGGAATACAGAACGTAATCTTGTCACAACCTCGTCTTTTAGTACAACCTTATGTCGATAATGACCGTTCTGCTTTCCTGTCATGCAACGACTTTTAGGTACTTGGCTGTCTAGTGATATCTACTATCGCCATCTAGTGACGAGATAGTGACAAGAGGGCGGATCTCCATAAGATTTACTTGGTAAATTCAATGTGGAAAAATAACCGCTGAAAATATAATAAAACATCAAGATGCAAAATTGTTTCTTTTTATTAAAAAAAACCGCATCAAATATTTTAATTTTTTGTGACGTTTATATTCAAATGGTGCGCTCACCGCCACATTCAGCAACCTTTCAGCTATATCATGGCATCCAGTTTTTTTATTTGGGGAGGAAACCGGAGTACCGGAGAAAATCCCCGACCATAAAACAATTACAACCAATGTCAATTAAGATTGGAGTCGAGTAAACCCTGCTCGCAGTGAAACTAGAACCCACAACTTCAGTGTTGACAGGCACGTGATTAAAAGTAAACTAGCTACTTTAACAACTGTAGGCCCCCAGCATCTCTTTAATCCGTAGCAGTTGCATTATACTCACGGCGGGTAACGGTAGGACGTACTTTTAAACAAATAATTTGAACAAGATAACCGACACAGGTAAAATAATTGATCTACTAATGGCCTTGTCTTATAAAATATCATTCCGTTTAAATTTTTAGGACGTACGGACGGAAAATATTGGTAAACTTGAATGCTCTGACATTTTGTCCGTGTGGGCATGCAAATATTTTCAACGGTTTAAATGTAAATGTACAAATGCGCTTTTTATATCATAACGATTTTGCCATGAATATGCATAAAAATGGTCACAGACACTGATTATTCACCATGTTTCATTGGTATTCAAGAACAGGAAATTTTGGTACTGCAATGTCTTGGGCAAACAATGAAAAAACCCAACAATATAATAATATACATTTGGGGTGATTGTAAATATAAATATTAAGAGGAGACATTGCCTATAGTATAAGACCCGCACAAACGTTATAGTATTCGCTAAGCTTTATAATAGAATTACACCTCATATAAAATGCTGGCTTTTGATTGGTCAATAGACAGCGAATTTTCTCACATTTCTTAATTTTGCATCGATTTCACCGGGGTATTCGGCAAAAAATTACCCTTTGTGTCATGGTATTTGCTAAAAAACTAACCCTCGCATTTAACTATCCTAGAAATATTCATTCGGAAGTTTTGACTTTTACCTCAAAGTAAACGTAACATGAGTAATTGATTTGGAAAATCTGAAACGTTCCTATAGTAAAGTGTCAATAAACAGCACGCAAGTGGTCTAGTATCACCGCTCTTTGAAATCATGAAATTCGGTTTAAATAAACAGATATATCATGTCTAGGAGGGGTATTTGTGAAAAATACCAGTTTCGAGAATCGAATTTTATCTCTCGACTAGTATTTTTCACAAATACCCTTTCCAGACATGATATATCTGTTTATAGTACAACAAGTGTCTGGTAGTTATAATACAGATGCGTTGTTGGCTTGATAAGACTTCTTTCTAAATATACCTAACAAGTAGAGTGTTTACGATTACTTTTTTTTAATCGATTCCTAAGAAGATTGTTTTTCACTTTATTGGATTACAAGTAAAATTACATATTTTCTGCACAAAATAACATTTTTGTATCTTAATAGGAGAAAAAAACTTGTGTTTATAAAAAAAAAGAAATAACTAAATATTTTGAGTTTATTTCGTATCCTGATTTTGTGAAAAACTGTCCCTCGCAGTGTATCGATTTATACGAGTATTTTTGTGTTTGCCTCATCATAACGCAGAGCTATAACTTGTATTCTGTATTTTGTTCGTAATATAACATAAAATACCCTGATAATTTGTCTTTATGAATACCGTTTGTCTTCTACTTTTGAAATTTATTACAAATATATTTTCCTTTTGTTCACAATAACCTTTTAATCACATTCCACAAAAAAACTGCAAAGTTATTTCCAAATTTTCATTATCGTAAACTCTAACATTTACAGCAAATGATCAAAGATCACAAACAGTTATGTGACATTTACTGGCATAAAAGATCAGACAGTCATCAGACAGGAAATTAATATAAAGTAAGTTAACCCCTGGTCAAGTCAAATATACACAAATTTAGGAAAAATATTATAGACTTAATTAAATTGCTTATCTCTCAGACTTGTCAAGTGATGTTCTATTTTTTGCCAGTAGTGTTACATTTTCACCGTTTATATATTTGCTTTTTAGCTGTATTTTCCGGCTCTTCTCTCTTCGTTTAACCTATTTGGTTTTCATTGAATAATGTAGAAATACGGTTAATTAAAACATAAATATAAAATCTTGTTGATTCTTGTAGACACCACATTGTACAAAAATTGTCTAATTACCGAATTTTTTAATAATTAAAAAAAATAGGTATTTAAAAAAGCACACCACAAATAACTATAAACTTTTCAACCTAATCGAAACACAATTTTAATAGAACCAAAACAGTTGGTCACTATCCATATTGTCTGATTTTGCCGCACTGCCGTGAAGCAATATACTGCTTCAATTGTGGGGGGTCACTCCTTTGAAACGGGAACACGACAGAAAAAAAAAAATCAAATATCGAAGCAGACAAACCAGGTTGTGAAGTGATCAGTAATGTTGCATTTTTAACAGAAGTTAATGACATTAGCATAGAGCAATAAAAATCCCGTTATTATCTCTTATTATGAGCTATGTTTAACGAAAATATATAAACTCAGTTGTTCAGACCTAGATAACTATATATATTCGTTGAGCTGACGATAATAACATTTTCAGAATTTAATTAAAGATGGAATATAAACTAGCTACATATATGTAATTTAGTGCTTTTTTGCACCACAATTGATACCAATTACTCAGTTTTAAATTGTCAAAATTTCTTTCAGATTTTTTCGCTTTTGTAAATCTTAAATAAAAGAATGATACGATTTATTTTAATTTATTACATAAATTTAACACAACAATAATTAACTGGACTAGTCGACTGTCACATCAGACGAAATTTGACTTTATGTACATTATATTTTTATGTTTTGGAGCTTTGTTCCCTCTTCCCTAGTGCTGACTTTCACTTAATTAGCTAACACTGCAAGGAAACAAACACCAAAAAACATAGCGCCTAATGTTGTGTAATTTAAACGCATTTTTATTACTTTAACTATAATATCTAAAACAACTAAAACGAAATAACTTTCAAAAGACAATCGCAAACCTGGTCTAGAAAAATCAATTTCTACGTAAAGAAAGAATATTTTCTATGCTAATTTGAAGCATTCCTTCGGTTATTTTCTTAGCAAAATATCAAAACTGCTTTATCCGTGGGAAACTATTTTATGTCATTAGACCTGTACATTTCCTAATGTCTAATATTTCATGGCGATTGTCCAAAAAACATACATTTTACGGAAAGTGTCTGTAAACACGTACTTCAATATAGTTTGTTTATGTGACGTGTTGCAATAATAAATGCTAAGTTTAGTCTTCTATCATATTAGATTGATTTTTGCGTAAACACATAAAAGGTCTCCCTGAAAACTTGAGACTATAGAACCTGCATGCAGCGTAGTTTATGTCCGATTTAGTAGCCGTTTTTAATAATGTTTCTATGGATGTGTGCTTAAAATGTCTCTACCTTTTTTCGATGGCAAAAGATTTCTCCTATGCC
Source organism: Limnoperna fortunei (assembly GCA_944474755.1). Taxonomy (NCBI): domain Eukaryota; kingdom Metazoa; phylum Mollusca; class Bivalvia; order Mytilida; family Modiolidae; genus Limnoperna; species Limnoperna fortunei. Next base: position 90,051,047 of record OX104116.1, read on the forward strand.
CGTTTGCTATCGATATATTTGGCCGAAGGCACAGCATCTTTGTTACGTTCTACATGAATTTAGTGCTTAACCATAAATAGATCCATAGCTATTTGACATGCAGTGCTATACGAATAGAATATAATGCTTTGGCGTTTTTATTGATGACATCTGTTGTGAATATGTATATTCAAGATTGACTGTACCAAATGTGTTAAAGAATGTCAGTAAACACTAAACCGAATACAATATTATTTTTTACAAAATTCAAAGGGTTGTACATTGTTTGTGACCAAAATAAATCTCAGATTAGAATTTATCGTTAATAAGAGGTCAGATTGTGGAGTATTATATTATAGAACTGGAACATGAAAGAAAAAGCCGCAAACCATTTATGTCACTGTCTATGATCTGTTGACATAAAAAAATACTACACGTAGCGCACCTTACACTGTTCCATCACAAACGTTTGATATTGAATTCTAAAAAATAAATCAACAGGTCTATGTAAATATGTCTGCGCAATATTGATATTTCTGTCTGGAACCTTTATCCGACAGGCAAATAAAACAGTAAAGGCATGAAATTAACTATGCCGTTCATACTTTCAATATATCAATATACATTTAGACCGTCTATTAAAGCCTCAAATGTACCAACAATATCTTTCCCTTTATAAATGCTGTATGTATAATGTTGAACGATTAATATCGAAGAAAATAACCAGACCATTCTTAATACAAGTACCGATTATACAACAGGGAACATTTTGCTTATAAGCAGATCAACTATTTATTATGGTGTTCGAAATTTGAAAAATAAGGCCTGTAATGCCTTAAAAAATTACCGCTGGAACAACCAAATTTATAGATAAGTGCAACATTTGTATTGTTCCACATTATAAATTGAAGCAATTATTGAAAAGATGCTGCAATTTTGCAGTCATTGAAGTATTGTGGTAATTACAATTTTAAAAAGAGTTCAGATTCAGATGTTTTTGTTATTGTTACTACAAGTTACTCATTTTTCTTTTGTGTGTAAAACAAATTGTTGTAGTTTTACTGTCTACTACAAGCGGTAGAAACAGCTAAAGCTATGTAGTGTTTAGAACCACATTTTAGTAGTTCGGTTAGTATTTGTAATAAAGTTTTTCTGTGTGTAGAAAATATAAGAATTAACGACATAATGGAGATATGTTTAGTCCAACAAAGGATTATTATAAACGGTGTTAAATACAATTAGGTTTCTCTCTTAGTGAAAGTGGAAAAAGTTAAATTATTGGATAAGTATTTACAATAATTTATCATAAAGTAAACGTATGTCTGCCAATAAAAATTTACCATCTTCTGTACAAGGCTGATTTCTGATACAGATGACCATGTACAGATGATCTCGTGCGTATTTGTTACATCATTCAATTAAAACGCCTTAAATCAGAATGTTTCTATGATACCCATTTGTTTCCTATCATGCTTTAACTTCTATAGGTTTTTTTTCTTTGTCCTAAAATTGACTTGCCTCTTTATATTTGTTCAGTTTCATGCATTTGTTTTTGTTACTGATGTCTAATCAGTTGCCTCTTTTTTTTTAATTATTCTGGGATAATTTGAAGCACGTATTCTTTGTTCCATATCATTTGCTACAAATGTAATTTTTAGGCTCCATACTGTATTAGTAGTTCGGTTTTAAGTCGTGGATTTTGATTCAAAAGCAGATTTACATTCATATTTACTGCGTCACCGCTTATAGTACAAAAGTAAATTATTCTAATGCCTTTAAGTTTATTGTGTTTTATTGTAATGTGTTAATCATTATTTTATTTACTTAAAATACTTTAGCTAACGTTTGAGTTGTCGGTGTTTATGTAATGTGTTTCATCTACTACAAGTTTTACGTCATTGAGAATTTGTGTGGGCAGACACATTTTTAAGTTTATCTAAAAACTTCAAACCACTTCGTACTTAACAGCTTAACACTTCCGCTTATTTCGTGTAGTTTAGATATTCTACTCCTAAATGCCTACAAATCTATGAATAAATCAACCAGATACAATTTTCGTTGGTGTTTAATAGCGGATATATTTCTTAGAATGTCATTCATTAACAACATATCTCAGCGCATTTGTAAATGATTAATAAAAAATACGGAATATTTAAATTTTGAATACATGTACAATTAAGCGACATCAGTCGGTGGATAACACATAAAAAAATTTGGAATATCTGTCGCGCAAGTAAAAATAAATTTTATAAAGTTAAATGCAAAGTCATTAGCAACCTAGAAAATATTCAACGATTTATTGAAATTCTTTTATAATATTGATATAAATAAATAAAAAATAGGTGTCCACATTTAAGGCTATAATGCGACTACTATTTTCCGACATCTATAAGAAGGGTCTTTATCATGCAAGGAACGTGAATTCTATCAATATATATAATCCGCGGCAAGCCGTGTTATAACCTAACAACATTTAAAAAATTAGAATTTTCTGTTATAACTAAATCATCATTAAAATTGTTTTTGAATTAATGCGATGTTTTTACTGGAAAACAAGTTTACGTGTCGGATTTCATTGCCTTCTATTTGCAATACAAATTGACATTATCTATTTACCACTCAAAAGACATCAAAACTAAATACTAATTACATTAGTCTTTCCGAAACGTGTAAACAATATATTTTCTCAACTGGAAACATTACAATTAGTTTAGTAAAGTGCTAGTGACTGGTAAATTCGATATGTTAAAAAACTACAATTTGTGTTTGTACAAGATGTTTTGTCTTTTAATTCCAAATAATTCCTGGTCATAATAAAGGGTATACAATAATTTCCCGAACTACTTCAATAAGATTCTGCTTGGAAACATAATAAACAGTTTGACATTCTGCGTTCACAAATTTTTAAACATTCTTGTTTGTGATATGTGATTTGTTACAGTTATTAAATTAAATTAAAAAAAATTATTATTTAGGATGATAAAGGTAGCGGTATGTTTGGCGTGCCATTAAACTGGTTTAACCCACGATTTCATTTGTATATTTTTGTCCTAAGTAAGACAAGAACTTGAAATCTGTACGACGGATGTAAGGCAAACACGTCCCAGTTGTTACAGTATGGTTTGTTTTTGTTTGAATGATGTTTTAACGCCACTTTCAGCAATTTTTCTGCTGTATCATGGCATCCAGTTTTTATTGGGGGAGGAAGCCTGAGTAGACAGAGAGACCCCCCGACCTCCGGTAGAAAAACTGGCAATCCTTGTCCATTAAGACTGGAGTCGAGTACACCCTGTCCGCAAAGAGAATCGAACCCACTATCTCAGTGTTGACACACCACGTGATCATATTCCAAAAGAATCTTTTAACTGAATTTGGCTTCCAATTACAATTTTCAGAAAAAACTCAAGATACCAATATGTGGTAAGAAAATAGATCTTAAAGTAGGCATACATCACTGCAAAAGAAAACAACCTCTAGCAAATCACAATAACCTCCTTTAACAATAAGACAGCAAACAAAAACAGTATTTATTTGTCATTTCGAATAGGTATTTAACAATGCCCTCTACATTACTTTTCGAAAATCGTCGGAGGCGACCACGAAACACCTAGAATAATGGCTGAACTGAGCAGTACCATATCCATGATTAATGAGGGAATAGGTTGGTCTCGGTACGAATGGCGTATTTAGACAAACGAGTTATGTTATGATTATGTTATGATTTGACGCATGTTGTCAAGTTACCCATATATAATGAAACTATTTAAAGTTTTATTTTCCTGACATAAATTAGCGATCATACATTCACTTGACCACTGGAAAATTAAGACAGTTGTACTTTAATAGTAGTTCAATAGTTGAACTTATTTGAAGTATCCTCAAACTCTAGCTTTCTGATGTACAGATTGATCTGTGTAAACGGCTGTATTCGATGTTGTTTGGTTGTTGAAACATCAAATACCCTTCCTTTTAATTATCTCTCATTTTTGTATGAAAAATAGCAAAGGAAACTGACCTAACAACAAAAGCTTACAGTCATGGGGCAATTACAAATCCGTATATAGACAACAATTTACAAAACGTAAAACAAAAACGAAAAACACAAAAACAGAACTTGAGTAACCGGAACCCAATAAAACCATGGGTGCACTCAGGCGCTCCGGACGAGTGCTTGACTCTAATTAGCCAACCGTCGAGTTACTCATTGTCGTGTCTAGGAAAAGATCAAATCCAGGAAAAGGAAAGATTACATATGAATTAGTGAAAATATCCGAGCGGGTTTGAGAGATTGATTTTCCATAACGGTCATGACAATTAGATCATCGTGACGACCATAAACCTTCTGGAGAAATAAAATCAACAATATACACAATTAATAAAGCATTTTGACTGTGGTAGACATTAAAACGTTAAGTACAGTCTTCGTTGTCAGACATCCCCTTAAAAGTACACATAATAAAAATTCATTTTACCCATTTATAGCTTCTCCAATATTTTCAATAAGCAGTATGAGCTCCACGAAGAAGATTTGAGACAATCTTTCCATTCTTCCAACAATACAGTAGCAAACTGTAGACGGTTTATGAAGGTACCAGGCATAAAATCTGGTGAAAGACATGGTCATTCCATTCGATTGATGCTTTAGTTTTTAAGACATTCAGTAACTACACGAGCGTTATCGTGCATTAAAATTAAATTAGCTATAGCATCGTTATAAGGTCTTACAATCGAGTCTAATATCCATGTATGTGACACCTGTGATTTTTTCTTCGGTAGCATGCAAGTCAGTATATTTGACGTTAAGAATCCAGTCTAAATCATCACTCAACCACATCCAAAAATAGTAACACAGCAGTCAGCATAAAGTTCACCTGTCATGGGGCAACAATGCCTGTGTTTATCATGACCGTGACTCATCAGTAAAATAAATATAACTTCTGATGAGATAATATCAACTTGGAAACAGCAAATAAATTCCTGTTTGCGTTGCTTTATACTCAAGAGCATAGTTCGGTCTTGCATATCCAAATTGCCAGATTGAGCCTAATGTATAAGTTGTAAAGAGTAAACAACATAACATGTTGCGGCTGGAATGTTGATGTCTATAGAATCAAAGTTGATAATTCACAAGTTGAAGATATCATGTCTGTCGTAAACTTAGGTTTGTGGTTTTTTCGTAGCCTTTTGTAGGAGGTCCCTGTAACAGGCCGACATGAGGTATTGGTGGTGTCTTTTACTTACAGCTTCATATAAATAGATGATCTACAAATTCTGACTAAAATAAATATTGTTATGGACAAGACATTTTGTGAAATTTAACATTTGAACCCGTTTCTAACATCAGCTTTAACACAGTGCAAAACAGGTCGGTGAAGAGAAGAATGCACATAACCTATTAAAAATCGTTCGCTAATTGTGGAAATATGTTAACAATCTTTTTTTACAGATTTTATCTTCAGTATATTGGGTTTTTTTTATAAAAAATCCTTGATACCGAAGTTATTTTGTCAGGACCAATTACCAGTTGTTTATTACGTTTTTCTTGAAAAAAAAACAGCGTTTAATTAGATTCTGAAGGTAATAAGCATAAAGATATGTACCTTGTTAAAGTTAATTGCGTCCTGCAGTGAATACTATTTATTAAGAATGTTAAAAATACATGGATTTACAAACAAAAGAAGAATGTTGTTAACGGAGAGATTATTAGTCGATATGTTCTTTAAAGTCACTCAAGCCCTATAAAAGGTATTATGTTTAAATTCATGGTATTAGGCTATACATGTCTTTATACACCGCTGTTTTGTCTTGGAGAATGTAACCATGTATTTTTAATAAGTCCGAAATTGACGGTTTGCAAACTAAACCATTAATAAAAGGGGATGGTTTTTAAGTCCCCAAGTCAGAACGTAAGGAAAAGTAGGAAATCATCCTTGAACAATTCCATAATAACAGGTGCACAACTTAAATACATATGCAATCTTTCTGTGAAGTGTCCGAGATCTGGGTTGAAAACTGTAGGAGGAGTAGATTACACAAAATAGAAACCCATTTTCCTCGCCCGCCCGCCTTCACCATACTAATCCAGGTTTGCACTTCGCACAACCCGGCCAAAAATTACTATTTTCTTGATGTTGATACAATATTGATATCCATAATTAAAACAAAGCTTATTTAGGTCATTGTGCGTCCGCAAATTATGGAACATAGAAGATTTCAATTTTTTTTACCAGATTTTAAATGCAATAATGAATTTGTAGATTTGTAAGACATAACAAATTAATTTGTCCTTCATAAGTCATCCCCCATAATATGGAAATAACACAGTTTATAGAATAACGTGACTGTCACAGTAAGCTAAAATAACAAATAAATGCAAGATTTATATTGAACAAGCGTTAGGTATAAGTAGGCGCAAAAGATATGTACAAAAAGTGTGTGATATTTCTTTTGAAATATCATAAATACTAGTATGGAATATACGTATTATGTAATTAGGTTATTCGGTTATTGGGTTTAATTCTCAAATTAGAAAGATAATCATTTTTTTGTTTAATGTTTGGAAAATTTTACTTCCGCCACTTCAACGAATCCTTGTAACGAGAATCACTACGATTCGTCCATAGTTGGTCAGTTCTAAGACGACATATGCTGCCAAGTTTCTTTATAACAAAATGGATTACATGACACGTGACGTATACTAGGTTAATGTTAGATGGGCACTTCGATATAAGAGGGGCTGTTAGAGGGCATTACAAACATTAACATATCAAATTTGAAGAACATATTTGTGACCAAGGGCATTAATGCTGGTCGGGAATTGTAAAGCATGCAAGATTACTAGTTTGAGCTATTTGTATATGCTTCAATTAGCTGCAGTCGAAACATATTTATTAGAAAAATTAAAATATATTTAGGCAAAATTTAAAAAACGCATGAAAGAAAATAAACAAGCATATTATGTAGTATCTCAAATAAAGTTAAGTGATGCTAAAATAGTATACACAAACTAAAACAAACCCCGTACACTAAAATCAAATGTTCTATTAGAATTTTGTAGACTTAAGTTGTCAAAAGTACCAACATCCTCGGAATCTTTTTGAAATTCTGTTTAATTTTAAATATATTTAATTGTTAATCGACCGTACAACAAGTACAATTTTGAAATAATTGAAAATATTTATTGTTCTCTGTCCTTGGAAGAAATTTGGTTTGCTATTTTCCTGAGAAATAATTTTCGTGAACAGCTGCATTTGAAAAATCTATACATGTGATTAACAAGCTTTTTATATGGTGTAAAAAGTAATACTCAAAAGAGGAAAATATAATATTCTTAAATAGAATAAAAGACTATTACGTATATTGCTACATTATTCTTTGATCATATGTCACTAATCTTTATTTATTATTCTATACTTAGCATGCACGATTTTAATATATCGTGATTTATGAAAACTGCTTCTTGGTAGGTTTTACAACTCTTAATATGCCACATTATCTTGTTATGAGTTAACATGTTTGTTCAAATTTAGTGTAGTATAGAAAAACATATTTGTAACTGTGGATATAAGTCTGTAAGTGTAAAGAATGCAAAACAGAATACATTTTCTTTTGTTAGCTATAAGAAGGTTTTCATTTGTACGAAAACAGACAAAAACAGTGCAATTTTATATGCATCTTTTGGTGCATCAATATAAATTAATTGTAAAGTTTGTTGAAGTTAAACAAAGTATTGGGTAAAGATGGACAATCCAACATTTTGATGCGCCTACTGCTTAAAACAACTACAAAATGGGTCTCAAGGAAAGTGGCACGGCACACACACACCGGGTCACGCTTTCCGTATTATAACCTGACAAAACGCCGGATAAAAGGTCTCCCATATCCGGGAAGTAGCTCTGTTTGTCGAGCCTTGAGAAAATTCAATTTTCTACTGCCATAAATAACATTTTCTTTGTTGAGACCAACCAGTTAAATCTTGCTGTTTGGTTTCAACTCGTTCAATAGTTTCAGATACAAAGCTATTTAAACTTTATCCTGTATGAAATTAATCTATAAAAACTATGAGTTTAGTATAAAACTCTAATGTTATCATAGATACAACAAACGAATTTCAGACGGTTATGACTAGGATCCATATTTTCGTAAAACTTCACGATAAACTTTAATTTCGTTTGAGATTCAAATTTAAAATAAAGGTTTAATTATATTTTCAAGAATAAAAAATCTTGAACCGAAATTCGCTTTTTGTACATCTTACATGAAAAATTGTTATTCGCTTAAAAAATTATGCATCAATGGTTGATTAAAGGATTTAGTTTAGATAACATTTACTTGTCATGTTATCGATCTTCGTCGTGTGAATATTTTGTAATAAAATGATATGTTCCGTTTGAGTTTGTTTGTAGCGCAGTTCTTGTTCCTTGGTTTCTGTGTGAGCATAATAATACTCTTGTTGTTCTTTTGGATATAGCACTGACCATCGCGAATGTGATTTCATTCGTGCTTTGTCAAGAAACAACTATGCCATTGCTGAACTTCAGCATTTTAAAAATAAAGATCACGCATTAATGCCATTGCTCAGCTTCACCATTTTAAAAATAAAGATCACCCATTAATTTGTCTCATATTGATATTGCGATTTTGCAGAGTATCTGCAGTATCTGCAGAGGGTTTTGAAGAAAAAATGCATTCCAATATTCTCTCTCGGAAGTGAGGGTTTCTTCAGAAAAAATCTTGCATTTCGACGCGATGGAGAAGTTGGTTACTCAATGAGACTTTAAAAACATGGGACCTTGAAGTCAAAATGAATGTGTCCGTGAGGTTTAACCAAAGCATAATATAAGGCCCATGTAACTCAAACACATTTTCCCGCTATACAATGATCCTGCTTGTTAGTGTTTACGTACCTTTGCCTCACATTCTTTCCAAAATAACCGCTATAGTGATTTTTTCTAATCTTAATTAAAACGTATCACGTTAAACAGTTCACACTATGAAAGTCGATTTAACTTAATAATTCTGGTTTATTTGTAAACAATATTCCTGCAGCGCAGGTAAACAAATGCGTTTCAATTGTGTTCTTTATAGTAGCTGTTTTAAGTGATATAAGATATCAATGTCATTTCATTAATTGCTCAGACATGTCAAGTGTTATGTCCCAATAATGGCCGATTATTTAGAATTATGTACGTGTGGAATGTGAGGTTTGTTCAATTGCTCCATTTTCCTTTGGCAATATTATACAGTCTATTAAAAGTCGATATGTAGTCCTTAAACAATAAAAAAAATGATGGCATCTATTGTTTTGCTATCTTTATAGACTAAACACTTGACCTTTAAGCATTGTGTGTTTTGCAGATGGTAAAGAGTCCGTGTAATATATATATCCCTATTTGTTCAGTCACATGTACAGAATGCGTTTTCTTACAAAATTACGGAATCCTTATAAAACACTCATGAAAATAAATAGCAATTCCACTTCAACTGATTTTTAATAAATATCTGCACCGATGCAAATATCCATCTATTTTGAAGACTGCAAATGTTATTGCAATACTCAAAAAGGGCGACAGTTCAATACCATCTAATTATAGGCCAATATCACTCATTAGCTGCGTAGGGAAGCTAATGGAACGTGTTATTTATAATTTTTTTTTAACCACATGCAAATATATAAATACCTGTCAGGTTTTCTTTCTTACTGTTCCACAGTTCATCAGTTGTTAGAAATATACAATTGTATTCTAAATTCACTCGAGAAAAAGGAACTAAATTGCTTTGTTTTTTGTGATTTTTCTAAAGCATTCGACACAGTTTGGCATAAAGGGTTATTACATAAATTGAAATCGAAAGGTGTAAATGGAAATTTATTAGAATGGTTTAAAAACTATTTAAATAATAGGCAGCAAAGAGTAGTTATAAATCTATCATCTGCTGTGCTTTGTAATGTGACTGCTGGTCTTCCTCAGGGATCGGTATTAGGTCCATCTAGTCTCTCTCTGCAGACTTTTTGCTGACGACACGTCGTTCAGCTGCTCTAGTCGGGACGTTTCACAGATACAATCTGTGATTGATCACGGTCTTAGAGAGCTGAACGATTGGTCAAGAAAATGGTTAATGTCGTTTAATCCGGAAAAAAACAGAAATTATGTTATTTTCAAATATATCACAGCCAGAAATGAGGTTTTCATTAAATAATATAGATATTCCAGTTACTACTTTTCATAAACATCTAGGAGTCACTTTTAGCAGTGATGCTAAGTGGAACATACATATTGAAAATATTATATGTAGTGTTTCAAGACACCTAAATGTACCAAGGAAGCTTATATAATCGAAAAATCTAGAGAAACTCTATTTAGTCTTTATAAGACCCCTTTTCGAGTATGCCTGTGAAGTTTGGGACAACGTTGGTGTGGGTTACTGTAATAAGCTCGAGCTACTGCAGCTAGAGGCTGCTGGAACTGTCACAAGCCTACTAAGTTTTACTAATACAACTAATATTTATACTGAAACTGGGTGGGAGCCTTTAGCCGAGCGTAGGAAACGTAGAAAGCTACAAATGTTTTATAATATACAACATAGCTCTGCACCAGCATATCTGTGTAATCTAATACAACCAACTATACAAAGCACTTCAGTGTATCCCTTGCGTAACGGTAATAACATTATGACCCCTTATTGTAGACTGTCTCTAACTAACGAATCATTCATACCACCAACTATTCGACAGTGGAACAGTTAGAATAATTATGTCGATCCGTAATGTCGATTCTATATTTAAATTCAAATCCGAACTTAAAAACATAAACCCATGAATGAAAGTTCCGAAGCATTATGAATATGGACAGGGTAATTTTAATATTGGCCTTTACCCAGCTAAGATGCTTAGCTTTATTTTTAAACTTTGATCTTTACAGAGTTAATATTATTTCTGATCCATCCTGTTGCTGTGGATCTAACCGTGAAGATTCATATCATTATTACTTTGCATGTTCTAAATATACCATCATTAGAGACAGATTATTTGAGACCCTTTCCTGGCTGCCCAATTATTGTCCAATAAATCTAGAACTTTTAGCATGTAGTAACCCGTTATTGTCCACTGAGCAGAACAAACAAGTTTTTAAACATGTATTTAAGTATATCAAATGGTCAGAAAGATTCCACGTTGATTAATAACTTGTACACAGGGTTGTTGAAGCACACAATTCATCACCCCCCCCCTTTATTCTCTAATTATTCGTGTATCTTTGCTAATTTTTTTTCTGGTACATTCCATTTATCTCATGTATTGTACAGATCTTATCTTACACATATAATATATATTGTATTAAATTGTATGCATGCTCTATAAATGTTCTTTTGCAACATATTGTATATTTGGAGAAGACTTCATAAGTTTGTCCAACTTGGCTTACATTGATATGCAAATTGTATATGATACGTTTTTAAATGAATCTTAAATCATTTCAACAGAACTGATTAGTCGTCATTATCAATGATTTAGTAATCTCCTTTATTAGAAGAATCCTGAGCCCATATTGTGTGAGCGGACAGTGCTCGACGCACAGTGCTGCCCAGCGCGATTCCAGGCGGCGGATAGTGAAGATACTGTCGTTGAGGTCATAATACGGAAAGCCTGACTACGGACCACTCTCCTTGAACGATAAATACCCCACTTGTACATGTCGATAAGAGAAGCTATTTGTAGCCCTTAGCCATAGCCCATACTTTTTTGGTGACAGTTGTTTGTAATTTTACATTTGTCTTTTTGACGCTAAGTCAAAACAGTTAAATTCTTAGCGTCAAAAAGACAAATGTAAAATTACAAACAACTGTAAATTTGCATAAACCAGGACGCACAAACTGAGTTTTATTTTCTGTTTAGTTTATCAAACCATTTTTACAGGGAAAATAGAAAGATACTAAAGGCGAGGCCAGTGGTCGTAAAGAAATATATAATATTAGTATTGCCTTTACATTAACAGAATATTAGGAAGAGGCTTAGAAATGAGAAAAGGCAGAGATGCTATGCCAAGCTTTCTTCTGCTCTTGCGGAGACCTTATATAATATAATACTATTAAGGGTGAATTATAAATGCAAATACTTAAAAGATTATATCGGCAATAATCCGCACGTACTAATGTCTCAATCTAGCAGCAAATGACCAGTATTTTACTAGAGGGTATTTGTGAAATAAAACAAAATTGTTCAAACGCGGGGCTTGTAATGATGTTACTACTTATTAAATGGAAGTTAATTTAATTGTGTCTCTCATACATTTAAATATCGTCAATCTCCTTTTTGCAAACAACGTTCAAGCTAACTGAAGTGACTATCTAACGCCTTTAATGGCCTTCCTTACATGTGTCGATACATGACTGCTTCGTAGTAAGCGGCATAAATAGTCATCGGAATTAAAATCTAAATGAATTATTTGTAAGTTGATGATACAATCATTAGGATTATGACGGTTATTGAGGACATTTGTTGTTTTCTCTCCTATTTGTTTTTCTATTTTAGTTGAGATACGAGTTTTTTGTGGATAGAGGCTTTTTAAAGTATAAATGTGATAAACGAGGACTTTGATATGTTACGCTGCCAATTGGGCGTTACATTCGTACACTCAAGATTATGGCGTCACACTTAACTACAAATATTGTTTAAGCCTTGGGTCGCATGAAAAAAGGGTGTCTAGTTTTCGCCACACGCCTAAGTATGACACAGAAAACCAGAACACAGAATGTAAACCGTTGAAGTGTATGGAGAATGATAATAAAAAATAAATTAGAAATACACTATTATTTTTCGATTTGCCTTGTGCATGACTTACACACATTTTGGGTGGTTCCTACTGTCTTAATTCCACAGATTAGTCCGACAAATGATTTTAGAATCTTACAACAATTAACTTTTAACCTTATATCGGCATTACTTCACCCAAGTAATGATTTCGATTGACCTAGTATACATCATACTTTGTCGTATCTACAGTTTATTTTAACATGAATTATAAAACCTATACATGCAAGAGTTATTTTATATTAAAACTGATGAATTCTCAACACAATAACTGACGAAATAAAAAACGGTGTTACACCACTTAATATTAGCACCGCCAACACCAGTAGAATTAAAACTAGAAAGAACATTGAAATGCGACAAATTGACGTATACAAATAGAATGAACAAATATTGGAAATTCGTACTTATTGTAAATAATTGCCATTACTACATTTTCTCCACGTGAACCATGGACACATTCCTCTTAAAAGATACTCCATTTAGCAAAATTAGACAATTTATTAAAATTATATCTCACAGGCATAAATAAAGCAATATTCGTCAATTGAAATGATTAATATCACTATCAACAACAACAACCACTCATACATCTTAAAGACCACAACAAAAATAAGGAATCGTCCCGATAATATAATGTAGACAGCAATACTTATACTCAAAGGAGAAAAATATTTTATTTTTAAATAGAATAAAAGACTATTAAACATAGTGTTATATTATCCTTTGATCATATGTCACTGATCTGTATTTATTACACCATAATTATCATCGTGACACATGCAATTCTTGATACTATTTTTAAATGTGATGAAGTCTGAAAACAGGAATTGTTCCTCACGTTTCTCATCTAACTATACAGTTGGTATTTCTTATTGGTTTGTTTTATTAATTCAGTAGAATTTGCAGATTTTTTTTAATCCATAACGCACTGTTACTCTCATGTACAAATTTTCTATTTAGATTTTTCTCCACCCCGGAAACGCAGGATATAGAAAAAGAATCTAGATCTCTAAAATGCAATTGTAAAACCAGGATTGTTTGTTTGATGGTGTTTAACGCCACTTTCAGCAATTTTTCAGCTATATCATGGCGTCCAGTTTTTATTGACGGAGGAAGCCGGAGTACCCGGAGAAAACCCCCGATATGCGGTAGGAAAACTGGCAATCCTTGTCAATTCAGATTGGAGTTGAGTACACCCTGCCTGCAGTGAGAGTCGAACCCGCAATCTCAGTGTTGACAGACCACGTGATCAATAGTAGAAGAACTACCTTGACCACTCGGCCACCGAGGCCCCTAAAACCAGGATTGTCTAAGCTTTCCATTGAATGAGATAGCTGTTCATATTATATTCCTGTGCCGTAAACTACACTTGGTCCGTGGGAAGTCAGTTCTGACCTATCTAAAAATCCTCCCTTAACATTGCCAAACAAAAAAAAAATTCCAATACCTATAGCTTAACTGATCTTTTTATGTTCCTGCATATAACTAAAATGGACATTTAACGTCATGCTAATATGACGTCATTCAGACGCTTTTTAAATAAAATCGTATTTTGTAATTAAATATTAATCCTTCGCATAAAGGCCAATAGCAATATTCTAATTCGCATAGAGTAAATTTGTGGTACAATAAATTGACTAGAAAAATTAAAATAATTTACGTAAACTAAAACGTTATTGTTTAGTTTTGCTGTCAACACGCCCTTTATATAAATTTTATGTCAACGTAGAGTTTTGTATTATTTTATTTATGCACTCAATATTTCTGATTATTTCAACGTATTAAAGGTTTCTAATAAAAAGCAATTTAAAATGTCGATTTTATTTATATTGGATATTTTTAGGTACAATATAATAGGTAATATAAAAAACTAGATTGCCATATATTATGGCATATCCACCAAATATCGGCATTGGGATATCAATTTACAAAATCAAATGTATTTGGAAAATTTACATAATAACCTAAACTTCAAAATAATTACGTAAGGACTGAGCAATACAGAATTTGATATCGGCTGTCATTTTCCTATATATATGTAATTGTGTCTCTGTAGTGTAATACTTTCCGACATTATAACCATGATTTACATATATTTATCATCACACATTAGCCTTTCAATAGACAGATATGATTCCGTGCTTTACTTTAGACATTTGAAACCTTTGTAGCACTTTAACGAAAAATGGCGTCGTTATAAAATATTACGTTATATGTTATGAATGTACATCGAATAATTTTCCTGTCTTCGCATTTAACAAAGTGTTAATGGATTGCAAACAATATCCTGTAAGACAGCATAAATCGTTATTGATTTGTGTCAATATCTTATTACATTTTTGAGGGCCTTTGTTTGAATGGGGTTAACGCCACTTTCGGCAATTTTTAGCTATATCATGGCGCCCTGTTTTTCTTGGGATAAAAAACTGGTGTACCTGGACAAAAAAACGATCTTATGCATGGTTTCCACTATAGTAATATTTGTTAATTCCAATAAAGCAGCAATAGTGATATTCAAACCATCCAACATGCACTTCCATTACTCTCAAACAGAATTTACAATAGTCTCAAATGACTAATGCAGCATAATTTTGCGATTTTTGTTTGTTTTTTGGAGTGCATTAAAATGTCAACCAATAATTAAAATTACATGGTGTGTAGAGATCTATTTAATTGCGAGTGAACAATTTGAATACACAAGAGAATTTCTTCAATTTTATAAAGAGAATAACTTATCCAATTAAATTAGTGTCAAGCCAATATCAGTGTTTAATTATTGTTTATATCATGGTAAGCGAATATGTTTGTATGAATAGGTTTTAACCCGACTTTCAGAGATTTTTCAGATATAGTTTGGCGTCCAGTTTTTATTGCATTAGGAAGCTGGAGTACCCTGTGAAAACTCCGACATTCGCATGACCTTCTTATTTAAAACGTGAAGAAATCAGTAGAGGGAGTATAAAAATTTGCTGGATTATAAGTTCCTATTCAATAAAAGTTTATCTACAAAGCTTAAATAGCCTTTAAGTTTGCTTTGACATTACACAGTATCATTATAGCCTAGTCTACTGCTTACTGTGTAGAGGACACATCTATACTGTTTCTTTTTATTCTCTCATTCCTCTTCTTACCTCTAATACTTCTCACAGCTATCAGAAATTAAAATGAATATTTTTGAGCCAGTATTTGTTATCTGGGACAAAAGAGAGATTTATCTATTTCACCTGTCTAAATAGATCCTTGCTGTACAATGTATATCTTCTCTGATTGGTTTCTAAGAATGATAAATTCTATTACTATGACATTAAAATTTGAGTAAAAACGACTAGAGACTTTTTACTATAAATCAACTTTGTGAGAAATAGATTTTTCGCCTCCACATTTATAGATTGAAGAATAAAAGAAAATGCAATTTCGTACTCTTTAATAGTATGCCACTGGGTCTTAAGTATAACATCAAATATTGTATAAGCATTAGCTCTCCAAAAACTCGTATATATTAACTGATTACGGTGGTTAGCAGCATATTTTTTGATTATTTTTAAGGCGTTGAGAGTTATTTTAACTTTCTGTTGTCATACTATTCTATGAAAAAAATAAGTATATTGTAACATTGTTTTGTGATGTTGTTGTTTATTTGTCGTGTGATCTTACTTTGTTTTAGTCTCGGTGTGTTTCCTTTGAAAAAAAGAAACACAAATTAAGTTTTATTAATATAACATTTTATAAGAAAACCGTGTGTATTAAATGTTCCCACCTAGAAACGTTCAGGCAGTGTTTAACTAATGCCTAATGAAAATGCAATGAAACATAAAGTTCTGTGATATTGTAGGCAATTCAATCAATTTAAAAAAAACGTTTGCAGATCAAGCAGTCTGACGGGGTGTAGATTTGAAACCCACATCAATCATAGATTGCACTATTAATAAATTCCATTTCCTTTAATAACCCAACTGGTGTCAGATAATTCTGAAGTTGATAAGGAACGGTCTATTCCTCTAATTTCAAAGGATGAGTCTCAGTTGTCTGTCATTGATATGTACAGCTTCTATATTATAAATCGGCTTCTCATATTTAGTTTAATTTGTTCCAACCATGTACATTTACAATGGAATTATTTTTTACAAAGTTAAAATTAGGATCGAAGATACAGAGGATTAATCAGAAAGTGACAATGACAGAGATAACCCTGGTTAAATGAAAAAAGGGACAATAACAACTATAACAACAAAACCGCAAATACCAAAAATGAGTAACACAATTCACAATAAAAACCAGAAGATTAGGCAACTGCTTTTCCCTTGGGACTCGTCGTATATGGTATAAATTAAAATTCAGTAATTAGTCATATCCAGTGGCCATGAAGACAAACTGGAACAGATCAATGGTCATTTGTGTATCCTAGTAGTTCTTGTTTTTACATTTTTACTCCTTATTAAGATTAGGAAGAAACAGGTAAATGGTTATTCTTACATTCCTAAGTAACACAGAGCTTTGATATGCTCGTTTAGCAGTTTTATACTAATCACTGTCACTGCCACGATGCTCCCATTTCATCTAACAGAGAATTTAATTTTAATGATATCAAAATCGTTGATTTGTAAAATTAGATTTGGTAATGTGTTTTGTGAAATATTCGACGGAGGCAATACATCATATTTAAGTTCAAGGATGGCAAAGGGTGTGCATTTAACAACGTTGGTTTATTATTGATTTTAGTTCAAATATACGTGTCTCTAAAGTTTCGGATAAATATCAAAACCAGTTTCTTTAAATTTCAACTTTTGTTAGAGCGGACATTGAACTTTGTATTATTACAAACCATCATCTTTTTATCATATTTTTTATGAATATAAATACTTAAGTTTACCAAAATTATAGATGCCAAGTAACGGTGCAATTTATTTCAAACCTTATAAATTAAAACAATAAAAATTAATGTAACAATAACAAGCGAAGCAGTCATAAAATAACTATTTGTATGATAGAACGTTTGCCCTTTGTAAACAAAGCGGAATTTAATACTTGACAGATCAACTGGTGTGGTAGAAATTAAAGATGAACGGATTTTAAAACAAAGTTCCAACGCCATTCATTTCATATCTATTGAACTGGAACAGCTAAAATCTCGTTGAATTTTAGGAACGACGACATATAATTATTGCTTATATTTGAGCGGTGGTGTCGGATACAGAACTTCTGACAACAAGACAGAATCAACTTGAATAGCTTAGTAGTCAACAAAATTATACGCCCAAGCTGCTGGAATGTTGCTTCTATCGATTAACGACAATTGGAAAGTCATAACGATTTTTGTAAAGGAAGTATGTATTTTTCATTTTCAATATATTTCCAGAAAAGGTGTAAGTTAGATGCCAACTTACGTGTATTAGTGGTGTCTTAAATTCCAGCCGGGGTTAAAGGCAATAAGGTCTGGTGTTAAAACAGCCCCTTAGGAGTATAAAACGGATACCTGTGAAAAAGCTTGTTCTTGCAAGTCTTTTTGTAAGGAAAAAACTTTTTACATGACACGAAATATTATGTGTGCAATTTTTTTATGCAAATTAGTACCAGTTAGTTCAGCATATTATGTCTACTTTGTGTGCGGTATAATCACATCTCGCTCTACTAAAGTGAAATGATCTCATCTCTCCTCGCTGTGAAGACTTCGTAATTAAACGCAGCGACGTCACAATCTTACATAACAGCAATAAACAGACTACTTAGTATTTTCGTTTTATGAAACTCGATGCATTTTCTCGTAATCTCATCTCACGGATATCGCCGTTCGATGAGATCTGGAAGAGAAAATGATCTCGTTTCAAAAGACGTCACTAATGTAAAAGTATGAGATTAATATCTCCCGACTTCATAAATTGATTAGTGACAAAGAATCAACAGAGTCATTTTCTCTTACCGTTTTCTACGATGAAGAATTCATCCGTATAGTATTAATGAATTGACTGGTCTAAACTTGTGACTTTTCATTGATATATTTGTATGTTTTATATTAACGGTTTTGAAACTTTGGTCAAGGTTTAAAAGACCTATTTTACCGCTTGAAATTCACTGTACTGTTTACAAATAGTGCAAGGTGCTTGTTAACGTTTTGACATCAATTTAGAATCATTTGAGTCTATTTGACCTTGTTTTGAAGTCTTTGGAGCCACTTACCTCTTCTGATTCCGCGATTTTGCTCGGCGCCAATCATAATGTGACTCCCTCTTTAAAGGCGATATAGCCAAAACCCAACGTTAAACTACGAAGACCAGAACAAGTCTTTTTAACCAAATGTCTCCGAAGAGTAACCGTATTAAATGATAATAAATACAGAATATTTCTACGCCACATAAAGACTCACTGGACATGAAGTGAATTTCCAAGAATTTATGCACAGGTAAAAACAATCCAGGGTCAGGGTTGTATCATAGACTCAATAGGTAAGTGTAGATGAAAAGATAATATCTTGTACATTATATTGTCACAGTCGAACGTTACTTACGAGTCATCGTACATTGGGTTGCTTTAGACTGTGCACAAGTTTTATACAAGCTTTTGAAAAGCCAGTTTTTTTAGAGATGTAAAAAATACTGTTAAGTTATCGTAAGTCATTCGCCTCTCAGACATAAAAGAATTAATTTGTAATCATACACAGCATCAAAAATATTTCACAATCTAGTACAGGACATGCGTTTAGTAAATATGCAACTGAAATTCGTTAACTTGAACTTATAAAGTTATCATTTGGTCAGGTCTATCCGTTTGCTTGCTTACTGTGTATTAATTGAGACTTTTCACGTTGTATGTTTGAATATATTTTTATGGTTAACTCAATTAAATTATTTACTTTTATATAAACAAGGGAGACTCATTCTATAGTAACAGACACAGCAACTGCAATCGTCTGGATAGTCAATACAGGTATAATGACGTTGTCCATACTGGCTGAGAAAGTTAAATATGGCCAGTCTCTTCGTACCAATAGCTAATATCGAAAACTTCAAGCAATAGTGATATAGTATTCATCAGAGATCAATTTGCATAAATTTTGCCCTTTTTGGTTGTTGTTTTTGGTTTCTTTGTGTTTCTCCGTGGGACGTGTACGACTGTTCCTGTTTTCTTTATTTTCTAACACATTATTCATAAAAATAAGTGCATTTCTACTATGTAACTATAGTATCGAAAACAAGTGGAGATCAAATTCACTGAAACGTGAGATAAACGTCAATTTATCCAATAGGAAATTCATCTTCTAAATGTGACAGACAGATATGTAACTAAACCCACAGCAACCAATTCACTATCAATCAAATGGTGAAGAGCAATGGGAACAATGACAATACGATAGCATCACGACTATGCCTTCCGGAAATAATCATTACTTATGTTTCTGTAGCCGCTTTGTATAACATATAATTGATATAATTTGCAAAACTAATTGTGACAGGAATAGATTGTTTGTGTAATCAGTGCTACATTATATCAGCTTTGGTACACTTACAAAAGTACAATTAGGTAATTTATCTGAACAAGATGCAAGCGAGGATTTGATGTTTTCTTGTATTTGTAATATTTAATGTCATTATCTATGTGTTATTAGATAACATCTAAATAGTGAATTGCAGCAATAGCACCATAACTGGTATATGGTTTCAAAAATACTTTGTTGTGTTTGCCGTTTTACAGATCAGATAACATCTAAATATTGTATTGCAGCAATAGCACCATAACTGGGTATATGTTTTCAAAAATATTTTGTTGTGTTTGCCGTTTTACGCGACCTACTGCAATTTTTTCATTCCGGTGTTTTATTGATTATATAAGAAGACGTTAGTACCCAAAAGAACACCAGAACTTTGGCTGGAAAATAGCAATTCTGGTCTATTAAGGCTGCATTCGATCACATAGGGCTTGGACTTGCAACCACAGTGAAGGTCTGATCTGAAAATATCATAGACATTTTTTTTCGAAACACAATACTGCATTCAGAGCACATGGAGCGGATGCAAGGAGGCCAAATAAATGCCAAAAAGGAATTATGTCAGTTAGACGGGTTTGTTATATAAGGGATTTGACTGGAGATACCGACGTGTAAAAACCAGCCTAACCAAGAACAAGCGTGTTTCGAAACAGGCCATTTATTCTCTGTTAATATTTACAAACCTCGGCATTACAGTATGACATGCATTTGAGCAAACTGGACAGGTTTGGCTTGTAAGTGAGCTTAAAATGAACAAATTTGAAATTTAAACTAGTACAAACATTGTACACCCGATAACTTGGATGCCCTTACATATCGAACGCTATACAAGATTTCCTTTCGTATTATTTATTACGATCCTTGTGTAGACACCAATTGAATCGTCTGCAGTGAACACCTAATTTTGTTAAAAGTAAAACTTTTGTACAGATATAAAACTTTTGTCATTTACCTTTTCATTAAGAGTGAATACTTCTGGCTATTTGATACTACTTTAGAGTACGCCATAAACATATTGGATAATTTGTTTTCCTTAAAAACCAACGTAATTATAAGGAAACACCCCATCCCAAAATAGCTAAAATAAAATGTAAATAAACGAACTTAATTCAACCTTCATGTTAACATAATAATTTTGTTGTTCTGACCTTGTATTAAATTTTATTTTTATAGATCTTAATATTAATCCTAACGCGTAAAAATTTACCACAGTAGAACGAAATGATACAATTTATGGTGATAATCAAGTACAATTTGCACTAATGTTATGACATACACAAGTTTTTTGCTAAAGACCGCATAGTGCAAAATTGCTAAACGGGTTGAATTTTTTGAATAGCTATATGCTTGGAAATATTCATTGCATCCATATTAATTGTGTTCTTGAAATAACTAATAAATGATAGCAAAATTATTTTCGGTGTTTTCGGTGTTTTGTCAGCAATAGTCGGACTTCTGAAGCATAAAGGTCTTCGATCGTACATTGATTTATAAGAATTGCCCTTAGGATTGCAACAGACGTGGTATGTAGCACTCTATATCAATAAAAGCAGGCATTAACAATTTTTGAAATTAGTACTTATATACACCCTGTGTACCAGTTAAGTAACATCATAAAAATATCTTAGTACATCGCTCGAATGATGGCCTCTCCTGTCTCGTCTGGTTGTGCAATAAGCCTTATTGTCACTCATTAATCAATTCCAGAATGACAGTTTTAGGTCACAAAGTTGGTGACAACAATTGTTTCAGAAATAATGATGTCAACAAGCTTATATTGTATTAACTCAAGTGTTATTACAAGGAACTATACATTACTTACGAATTATTTTCTCAAAGTGGACTTGGTCAATTTTGTTTCAGGCAAAACATGTGTTAAAACTCCCTTTGTGCGTACCTTTGTGATTTTAATTTAATTGGGAGTTTTCAATCAATAATCTTCTTTAATTGATGTTATGATATATTTAACTTGTAAAAATATCGAAGGTTACATTAAGCTAATTGTTTTAGAACTTTGTTTACATTATGTCTGTTCTTAACTAATTTGATAATCTGTTCAATACAGAGGCAGATACTTAAGAGAAAATAACTAAACAGATACGTAACTGATAATCACAGATAATATACTTAACAGAGATACTAAAGAGACAATAACAGACAGATACTGACCATACAGTAACCAGCACAAATACTATAGAGACCATAACAGACAGATACTGATCATACAGTAACCAGCACAGATACTAAAGAGACAATAACAGAAAGATACTGACCATACAGTAACCAGAACAGATACTATAGAGACAATAACAGACAGATACTGACCATACAGTAACAAGCACAGATACTAAAGAGACAATAACAGAAAGATACTGACCATACAGTAACCAGAACAGATACTATAGAGACAATAACAGACAGATACTGATCATACAGTAACCAGCACAGATACTAGAGAGACAATAACAGACAGATACTTACCATACAGTAACCAGCACTGATACTATAGAGACCATAACAGACAGATACTGACCATACAGTAACCAGCACAGATACTAAAGAGACTATAACAGAAAGATACTGACCATACAGTAACCAGAACAGATACTATAGAGACAATAACAGACAGATACTGACCATACAGTAACCAGCACAGATACTATGGAGACCATAACAGACAGATACTGACCATACAGTAACCAGAACAGATACTATAGAGACAATAACAGACAGATACTGACCATACAGTAACCAGCACAGATACTAAAGAGACAATAACAGACAGATACTGAATATAAAAGTAACCAGTACAGATACTAAAGAGACAATAACAAACAGAGAGTGACCATACAGTAACCACCACAGACACTATAAAGACAATAACAGACAGATACTGACCACACAGTTACCAGCACAGATATTAAAGAGACAATAACAGACGGATACTGACCATACAGTAACCAGCACAGATACCTTGGAGACCATAACAGACAGATACTGACCATACAGTAACCAGCACAGATACTATAGAGACCATAACAGACAGATACTGACCATACAGTAACCAGCACAGATACTATAGAGACCATAACAGACAGATACTGATCATACAGTAACCAGCACAGATACTAAAGAGACAATAACAGACAGATACTGACCATACAGTAACCAGAACAGATACTAAAGAGACAATAACAGGCAGATACTGACCATACAGTAACCAGCACAGATACTAAAGAGACAATAACAGACAGAAACTGACCATACAGTAACCAGCACAGATACTATAGAGACCATAACAGACAGATACTGATCATACAGTAACCAGTACAGATACTATAGAGACAATAACAGACAGATACTGGCCATACAGTAAGCACCACAGATACTATGGAGACAATAAAATACAGAGAGTGACCATACAGTAACCAGCACAGATACTATAGAGACCATAACAGACAGATACTGATCATACAGTAACCAGTACAGATACTATAGAGACAATAACAGACAGATACTGGCCATACAGTAAGCACCACAGATACTATGGAGACAATAAAATACAGAGAGTGACCATACAGTAAGCAGCACAAATACTTAAGAGACAATAACATAGTGTGTTCATACAGTAACCAGCACAGATACTAAAGATACAATAACAGACAGAGACTGACCATACAATAAAGCGCAGGTACTTAAGAAACAATAACTGACAGATACTGACCATACAGTAAGCAGTACAGATACTTAAGAGACAATAACAGACAGAAACTGACCATACAGTAACCAGCACAGATACTAAAGATACAATAACAGACAGAGACTGACCATACAATAAAGCGCAGGTACTTAAGAAACAATAACTGACAGATACTGACCATACAGTAAGCAGTACAGATACTTAAGAGACAATAACAGAGAGATACTGCCCATACAGCAACCAGCACAGATACTTTAGAGACAGACAGAGAGTGACCATAGTAAACAGATAGTGAACCGACAAATTCAAAATTTCCTCACAATTGCTGCATCACATTTCTTCCATTTGATTTATTTTCTAACTGGAGCTCGAACTTAAAGTAGAGGCTTGTTGTAAATAATCAATTAATCAATGAGTCAATCAATCATTCAAACAATCAATGAGGTAAACATCTATAAATGTTTCACGTAAGCTTTTTTACGTCATTTAGCAGCTTTGAAATTTTAACTGTGGGGAATTTAAACTATCATACAATCAGCCCAATTAATAATCAAATGAAAGGTCATCAGTACAGAGCTCAGATTCCAGTTGACGTACATGTAAAGAATCGATACGTTCAGTATTTGCAACTATGATTTACATGTAATTTATAAGGTTTGTTAAAGAAAATAGAAAATGTCGTTTAGAATGAAGCCATATTCTCAATTTCTTCAAAGTTATATGAATTGCAGAAATCCCTAAAGGCATTGTTACATTTTTGCACTAAGCTAATTATTTTAATGTTAAACAGGATTTGTGCGTCTCTCTTTATATTAACGTCAACAGCGGCATCAGTTTAGAAGGTCTGGATGTCCTTTAATACACATAATTACGACATGTAAGCAGGATCTGTGCGTCTGTCTCCATGTTAACGTAAACAAGCGGGTTAGAATATCGGATTGTCATTTAAGACACATTTTGACATTTTAAGCCGATTTTATCGCAAATACCGTCAAGACGTTTGAAAATGATTAACTGGCTTTTCTACCATAAGGTTACAGAATTATCAAATGACTAGTTGATCTAAAATCTCTTTTATGCATTGGTGCTGAAGAAGATTAAAGTCTTATTACTGTATTGAACTAAATTAGAAATAAATTTATTAAATCGGTAACACAGGCCTGCAATCATCAGTGGCGGTCCACAAGAAGATTATTGTTTTGTTTAGTTTTCCAGAATAACTTGGAAATTGGAACTATATTAAATATTTTAATAAACAGAGATTTATCTGTTGAAACTAAAGATATTTGATATTAAAGGAAGAGATATAAAAATATGAGTGTATGACCTTGACGTAAAACAATGTAAGGATGATGTTTACAAACGGACTTACAAGTATCTGTTTGTTTTTTCCTGTCTTGTGCCGATTCCTTATATGTTTTCATGCCAATTCATGTTATCCTGCAATATATTGTAAGACACATGGTTAAGAATTCTGGAATTTGGTTTCCTTTTTAAACGACTTTAAATATTATGATACTCCTATCAGGCCTCTACGCATTTATGTTTTAAACCAATTATATTTGAGTGTGTAAAAATCAATTCAATAAGTTACAAGTTTAATCTGTATTCATGGAAATCCTTACGTGGCATCAAAACCATTAAAACAGTAGAGTTCTGATACACAAGCTTTGGAAACGTGCGGTTTTTGATCTTTGGTCTTGGGAAGTGTTTCATAGACATTATTTTTCTATTATATAGCTAAAGGCGTATTATTTATCGGTTACATTTTGATGGTAATATCTTAGTCCTTGTTACATTTTTGATGGTAATGATAATATCTTAGTACTTGTTACATTTTTGATGGTAATGGTAATATCTTAGTACTTGTTACATTTTTGATGGTAATGGTAATATCTTAGTCCTTGTTACATTTTTGATGGTAATGGTAATATCTTAGTCCTTGTTTCATTTTGATGGTAATGGTAATATCTTAGTACTTGTTACATTTTGATGGTAATGGTAATATCTTAGTCCTTGTTCAGAGTTGTTCCATTGCTTTTGTTTGGGTTTTTATTTTTTGATGTCGCATATCGGTCGATTGCGCGTATAAAGTTGGTTACCGAGTGTCTGAGATAAATTGTTAGATGGCATACAACTGTATGTAGAACGCCAATCAATAAAATCAAAATGGAATTACATCCTTCTAACAAAATAACAATAATCACTGCTCTCACTTATATTATATAAAAAATTAGTGGCTAACCAATTATTTCTATTAAATATATACAGTGTAAACATTATACATGAATGTATAAATAATTATGTCACTGGATATTAATACTAGCCTTATTCATCAGTTACAACACCAATCTCAGGCAATCTTTACTTGTGTCTGTATATATCGGACAATACTTACTTATCGGGTTTTTTAACGTCCTTGACTACCGTATAACCGTCTCGCAGGGACTAAAATATCGGACAATGTTGACTTGACTTGGGGGAGTTTTTTGCGTCCTACACCGACAACTTAATGCCCTTGGTCGGACGGATCGGACAATGTTCACACTGCATCTGCTTGTATACTACTGGGAGAGTCCATTATTATGGATGTTAGGTTGTTTCATTGTGAGGTGCGTTTGATTAATAACTGAACGGATAAACATAAAAGTATCTATTCATCGACTAACTGACACTTACAACTTTTTGGTGAAATGTAGTATGACACGATTAAAAAAGATCTAAACACATTCAAACCTACAAAATTGCAGGTAAGTTTTTCAACTTTAAAGAATAAAATATATTAAACGACGATTAAGCATAGATTTAACAATCAATATATTCATTTCTTTTATCATAAAATCTTTTCTTTCAACTTATCTTATTAAATAAAAAATAGAGTTGTAGACATTAAAATGATAAAATAAACTTTTCAGACGGAACTTTTTTTAAATCCAGTTTTCATCTGTAGTTTAAGGATTAAGGTGCCAAAACTGTATGTTTATCTTAATGCATTATTAATATTGATTTGATTTTACGTGGTCAAAGAAAGTACGTTACGATATAAACCAGTTCAACGATACGATTAAAGTAAGATTTTTCAAAATACAAATGTACTTTTACATACTGCTTATCAGATTGAATAAGAATGCGTTTTATTGGTCTATAATTTAATAATATATTTGAATATTGGTTTTCGGGTCTATTTAAAGCACGAAAAGGAAGATATGCAAATTCATTTTTATCATTGTAGATAAAATTTGAAATGTACAAATCGCGATTAACAATCACAATCGCAGAAATGTTTTAACTGTGCTTAGTGTTTGTATATATAAGTTAAATGCATACACCTCCTATTTTATTGTGTCTCTCAAATGGTCATTGGTAGAGCTAGTCTGCTGGAATCTATACCACAGCCGAGAAAATGTGCTGTGATTTACGTTTTCAATTCGTGCAATATCACGGCCTGGAGTAGCAGAGTCCAACCTTGGCATGGCAGTATTTTTACGTTGTGATGAATTCAAGCTTCAAACCACGTACTTTTTGTATACACTTTAACGTAGCGGTTGAATTAGCAACAAAGTTCACTTGAAACACGTTAGCTTAATTTTATGTCGATAGAATTGATGTGCACTTTGAGAAAGTCCACGTGCTCAGAGAGCCAAATCAAACGAACAGATCTTTAAAGTTGAAAACTTTCCCGAATACATTACAATAAATTAGCAGCTGCATTAAATCGTATCGAGGAACTTTCACTTATCATATCATTGTGGAAATATGTGTTGTTTTTTTTTCGTATAATTTTTTGGATAAATACGTAAACAAACGTTTCAAACTCCTAATAAATTTGGATTAGAAGAAATTTTTGGCATTTGAAGAAAGTTAGATAACTGTCCTTTTAAACAACACATTTGATATAGAAATACATTGTGCAAAAGCGTATATTTTTGCATTTATTTGTTTAAATGTTCAAGTATGTCAGTATCTTTTGAACATATGTTCCGATTAAAAATGAAAATATTAGTTAAAATTGAATATGTTAATTGTCAAATATGTGTTGAATCCTTTTTTTCACCACACTGTATTTACTGAGTTTTTAAGAAAGCAAACCGGAAAAACCTATATACTTGTAAGTCTTAACTTGCTTATATCTTTGTTCCAGCATATGAATTCCTTTTTACGGTTAAATATTACGCCTTCTAGTTCATCCATTTGTAATGGCTCATTAAACGAGTTTTCTCCCATTTTCTGTCTTTGTTGAACTTCTCCCAAAATATTTTCATCGGAATCTTTATCAATTTTTCATCTAGGTGCTGTCCTTCAAAAAAAGTTTGATGCATTCATATTTTTTTAAATTTCCTAACTTGTAACGTGAAATTAATGACATCGGAGATCCAACATGTAGAGCTATAACTAAACTGTTTGCTTTGTGGATCTATAGACGAATTTGACTCTTTATGGCATACAGGTTTAATATACAAGTTAATGTTGAATGGTGTGGGGAACAAATTATTTAAAATCATAAAAGACATGTACATTCTGAACCAGTTTTCTGTTAAAATAAAAAATAAAGTTTCTCTGTTTCCAAAATTTTCAAGCTCTGCCATTGAATTGAGCTTGTACATTATTTGATATATGGGTCAGACCTATATTATTACATGTATACAATTGTGAAATTCGGTTTATGGATGATTATTTAGCTACATTCAAATCTCTGGAAAGATCGAAACATAATAATTCATTATGTGATATACTTTCCATTGAAGACAAATCTGCCTATGAAAAAATACACACTAGATTTTGTAAATCTGTGTTGGACCTAAAAAGAACTGCTTGTAATATCTCGGCAAAATCGGAACTTGGTAGATATGTTCTTGTATCCTTAATTAAATGTCAAACTATGTAATAATTATATAAAATCAACTCAGAAAAGGTAATCCTCTAGTCAAAGAGGCATATACCATTAACAATGAGGGAACATGTAGTATCTTTAAAGAATTTGAATTAAATATCCAAAATTCAGAAAATCAGGCGAAACCTTCAAAAAGGATAAATGCTTTTTGAAGAAATATTTTAATACAGTTATACAAGAGAAGTATAATAACAGATTTTTTTAATAAAGTTAAATCATTAAATAATAGTTCTAAACTCTTTCTTTATAATAATTTAAAAAATTAAATCAAGTGTTAGGATTTTCTACAAACTTTCAAGTAAGACAACTTATTTCAAAATTAGGGTCAGTGATCATAATCTAGATAGAGAAACTGTTAATAAAAATATTCTAAGAAATAAACGAATCTGTAACTTCTGCGATTTAAAAGAAATTAATAATGAGTATCATTTTTGCTACGTTGTAAAAAAAACTCGACTATTAGAAAGGAGTTCTTTTTTTAATAAAAATGATCTTTAACCAACTTTTTTTTGCAAGATCAACTCCTGGATAATTTGAAGTTTATACTTTTTCCTTTACATGGGTGTATTTTGCAAATTCAGTTGAACTTAAAGCCTGCAGTGGTTTAGAATACAAGAGACAAACGGTCACTGACCGTATTTCACATGAAGTATTACGACCATTCATTTCAAGCATCTTTCATAGGACGATCTCAGAAGGTAGAGATAGTAATAGTATTTCGGAGGTTAGTATGAGTGCGTAAAGTTCTCATTCAAGCGTCAATTCAACTCAATAGTGGTTCAGTTAATTATGTTGGGTCAATGTAATATAGACATAAAATATAATTATTACAATATCCTGTTTTCTGTCACAAGCATTTACTTCCACGTGTTTACAACTTGGAATCGGACAAAATTTTATTTCGACATGCTGCTAATGTAAGACAATTTAACACGAATATCTCAAAACACAACAACACGGCTGGTAATCGTGGCTTCGTTGACGGTTTTTGATCTCGGATGTTGTGACGCGAAACATTCACTAGCCGTCTGCAACGAATTATATTTAAATAGTCTTCACTTCTCCATGAAACATAAGCACGTAGTTTCATGGCCATTTTCAATCTTTTTCCTTTATTATTTGTGCATGTTATCGAAAGTCGACATTTAATATCAATCATACCATGTTGTGACAGTTTTACGTGGTTCCTACGCTACAGTGGCTTATTACTTTTAATCTTGGGTTGTACGCTAATCCGAATTATACATTTAAATTGTTGCATGCATGCAACACAAGCTGAATAAGTGTATGACTCTACATGTAAGTAGTATTTCTTGTTTTGAATGGCTCGACATGAAAACTGAAGCTGTGAAGCACGAACAGTCAATTTATCATGCACGGGTTAAGAGATACTTACATGTCTTCACTTCTAAAACAGAATTCTATAATGATTTAATATTTGGTTTGTTCAGTACTATGACTGGTTACTTAATCGGTACTCTACTAGTATCTTGGAGTAAACGTGTTGACAAGTTGCACAGCTTCTGTACTCGCTTCTTTAAACGAAATTAAAAAAACGTACATTTTCCAATAATTATTACTCATACATTTTTGTTCCCCCCAAAAATGTCTTCGAAGCACAACAACCGAATGGAAATAAATAGTCTAAATAATAAGACCGTGGACATAATACTTTTGTGTTTGCATCCCAGGCAAAAGTATTATGTCATTGAATATTCAATTCTGCGACTCTGTTAATAGCATCTAACTCAATGAACACCACAGCAACAGGTCTGCCTCATATCTCGAACTACATGTAGAAATTCACATGGATGTTCCGTTGTGAAACAAAACGAAGGAATATTTTTAAATTTCCTATTGTAAACTATTCATTTATATGTTGCAAAATTCCAGCAGCACCTTCATATGGAGTATAAATTAATCAAATACTCCAAAGTCTGTATTCCTATTCCAAGTTACTTGATAGAGGGTGTCTGCTGACAGGAAAGTACTTAAAACTGGCAAAATTGAAGTCATCACTTAGAAAGTACGGTCACAATCATGACTTAGTTGACCGTTGCGGAATATCTACGACACAACTGAAAATTGCTTTATTCCGTTCGTCGCAACCATTGTTCCTCCTGTTTTCTGGATTATGACTACCATCGGGTATGACTAATTGCCAGAATCTAACCTTACACGGCGAGCGCCACGCGTGGAGCACGAGTTGCTTACCTTTGCGGGGCACTTGGACTCATCCCTGGTTTTTAGTGTGTGTGTTTGATTTTTCGTTATTCCGTCTTGTTTGACCATATTTTTGTCTGTCTCGACTTAATGTCTATATATTACTCCATGGTATCTTTTCTTTTTATCCAATTTGCAATCTGAATAAAGATCAAACAGAAAGTCGCTTTGCAATACATGTTCTCCGGTGGCAATTCTTTGTATTATTCTAAAGTTACCTGAATGAGCATTTCTTTATGGAATCAATGTTAGAAACATTAGAAGTTATCCCTATCAAATACTGCTTTTCAATTAAATTAGATTCGACACCACGTACCATCGTGTATCCGAGTGGCTTCATCCATTTTCGTCACATTATCTTGTGTGTCATCCGTTGAAATAGAGAAATGAGTTGATAAGGCGTTAACTGAAGTGACCAGACGTTAAATTTCAATTCACAAAAGCAGTCACTTAATACTATGGGGTAAAAACATGTTTTCTCGAGATTAATTGCTACAAAATCATTGAAATTTTAAAAAGTGGTTGTATTGCGCCACGTTCAGCTAAAAATGGCATCTGGTATTATTTGGAAGGCTGTCAAGTACTCGGTCAGAAAAACTGAATTCTTCTGTCTTGATGATGCAAATATTTTACAGGAGTATGCGGCTGAATCCATATGATTTTGACAACAAATTGCAATCTATTCACTCAATAAACTGTCCCTTTCCAGTAGATCTCACAAAATGCACCATTGTTTTCTAAATAAACACCAGTTATTTTGTGACTCCACATTGTAACTAGTCTAGCTACGCCCTTGTTAAACTAACGCCAAATATGATTGTAAGAATCAAAATCCAATAATGTTATTTCGAAAATTTTTAAATATAACGCGCGATACCGTAATATTATTTCTTATTAGCGAGTTTTTGTATGATTCGTGGTCAGGTTTATTTTATGTCAGAAGCAAGCGGGCATTATCGTCATCATCATGTCATAATGACTAATGGACAATATTGCCCTTTCGTAATTCAGAGTTAAACCCTCTTTTAAACTGAATAGAGGAACAGCTCGGGCAGCCATTTCAATCTCCAATTTGCAGTTAAGGTCAAAAACATATAGGACTAGATAAGAAAAATGCCCCGAAGTCGAGAGTTGGGTTAAGTAAACACAAAAAATGCCCGGCCTGACCAGCGACATGAGGGTGTGTTACAACAGGCGAGAATTTTAAGAAAACTTGATAAAACTAAAATTCTGTGGTCATGCACACGTTCATTATGTGTATAAACACCTTACTAAATATAAATGCAGTACCTCATATAATTAAGGAGAATATAGACAGAAAATACATGTGACCTTACTTAAGCTACTGGTTACAAACTGATTAATCCAACTATCTCAAGATTGTTTAAAGAATATTTTGCAAAAATCCTGCAAGCCTCCATTTTGTGTAGAAACATGCTACTAAATACAAATGATGTACCTCTAAAAATGAGGAAGTATATAGACCGACCAGCCATTTAAACCTCAATGGCCTGCAACATGCCAACTGTCTAAATCAAACAGTCTCTAGTTTCACAAGCCAATATGGACGGAAACGTTTCTGTATGACATTATTTAAATGTGTAGGAGAGTTTCAGATAAAAAGATGTTTGTAGGTTATTTTCTTATAGGTCCAATTGTAAGCTATGTTCTAAAACATCACAATTCTTTTGCTAAGGTTTGTCAGAAAATATATTTTTTAATTTCAGCTAATAAAAATGCATTACACCCCTTTTTTTTAAATACAATTTTTGTATAAAATAAAAAAAATAACATCTAATGCTGAATTTGCTCTATCTTTGAGCTAAAATGCCCTGATGTCAACAAAAATGATGTAAGAACTCACATTGAATGTAATAAGCTGATAAAAGTTTATGCTGATTGTTAGCTTCTCTGCTGTTTTTCTGTTTTTTTGGAATCAGTCTATTATGTATATTTATTTATATAGTACATAATGACTAAATGCTGTGTGCTTGGTTGCAGATTTTACAATAGAAATCAGCTAAATCTCATCACAAATAATTAACAATTTGTACAAAGAAGTAAACCAGACTAGTAAATGGAATGTCAAAGTCAAACTAACATGGCTTGTCTTTATTTGTCCTTCTTATAAGTTTCAACAAATTCTTTCAACTTTTGCCACAGGGCCGCTGGATCATCAACTCTAGGGATCTGAAATATATGTGCATATAAATTTCTTAATAATGTTATCATTTACACAAACAAAAGTGATTTATCAAATTATTGAGTTTCTGTTTAATTATCTAATTGAAATTAAATCTTTCATTTGCTCCCCTACCAACACAGTGACCAATAACAAAAAGGGGGGAGCAAGTGAAAGATTTTAATTTAAATTAGATTGGTATATATCTTATATGACCAATATTTGCTATAATAATGTAATATAATATCATATAATATGGTCAATTATAAAAACTATACATGAATTTTTATGCTAACTTGACTAGATGTTGGGCCTAAATATCTGTTAGGTTCACTGTAGCTGATAATTTCTAATGTAGACGATCACATCTTTTTGTCATCATAGCAGTTTGTACATCACTTTCAGAATTTTTTCAGCTGTAATATGAAGCATCTGTTTGGGAGCCAGAGTATTCCAGTGAAATCATTTGACAGCGGGAAAATTTATTCTCTTTTTCAACTAAAGTTGGACTTGAAAAGTCTGGTCTGAAGTCACAACCCAGTGTTGATACACAGTAATACATATTTGATATGACTACTTAGATCACTTGGTCAACGAAATCCTACTGTCACAACTTTGGTTTTGAATAAGCGCTTCATTTACTATTTTCATACCATATTTTAGCCATATGTTTTTGCAATTATGCAGAGAAATTCTTTTTTTAAGATAGCAATTTCAATTGTTTAAAATTTCATTTGGTAAAACAGATGTTATTCAATCTGCTGAACCAATAGCCAGTTATAGGGTATGTCTAACTGTACCTTGTAGTTTTGTTGAATCTGTCTTCCTGCTGTAAAACCAGCTGCAAAAACGAACTGAAAAAAAAGTAGATTTTAAGTCATTTTGCAATAATTAAGAGACCAATACAACCAGTTATAGATCAGTCAGGTGAATAGCCCTTCCAATGGCCAGTTCTATTGTATCTTTTTAGAGAAATTTGAACTGGAGTCTTATTTAGATCGACAAATATATCTTACAGATTTTTTTTCATATTGGTCGTTCACTTGTACCTTTTATTAAAGTTCAGTATCTGGAAATAAATAAGCAATTAACAAATAAACAGGGCATATCTAATATACAATCACATCACAGTCATATCTCTTACTACCCTCTCGTGTGAGAGAGTTTGGAATTTAGAAATCGTCAATGTGTGGATAGTAAATATTATATGTAGATATAGTAAATTAAATGGGGTTCGATTATTCACAGCTTTAAAACAAGTGTCGACACAGAAAAATATCTTGCCTGCATTCCACATCAGTAACGACAATAAATTTCATCATAAGCATTACAGTAAATAGCATTAAATATCAGCAGCGGCCTGTATACCAAATATTGTCACCATACCATGCATAGTTACAGAGCAACTGTCCTAATACAAAATTTAATATATTCACTGGACCGTGAAATTGAGGTCAAGGTCAGGTGACACCTACCAGACAGTCATGTAATATTCATCAGCAACCTATATACCAAATATTGTCATTCTACCATGCATAGTTAGAGAAACTGCCGTAACCCAATAACCCAAAAACTTAAACATAGTCGCTGGACCATGAAATTGAGGTCAAGGTCAGGTGACACCTACCAGACAGTCATGTACTATTCATTAGCAACCTATATACCAAATATTGTCATCCTACCATGCATGGTTACAGAGGAACTGTCTTAACCCAAAAACTTTAACGTAGTCTCTGGACCATGACATTGAGGTCAAGGTCAGGTGACAACTACCAGACAGCCATGTACATGCACTAGTCATCAGCAACCTAGATACCAAATATTGTCATCCTACCATTCGTGGTTACAGAGGAACTGTCGTAACCCAAAAACTTTAACGTAGTTGCTGGACCGTGAAATAGAGGTCAAGGTCAGGTGACAACTACCAGACAGTCATGCACTAGTCATCAGCAACCTATACACCAAATATTGTCCTCCCACCAAGCGTAGTTACAGAGGAACTCTGCCATAACCTAAAAACTTTAACATAGTCGCTGGACCGTGAAATTGAGGTCAAAGTCAGGTGACAGGTGACTGACTGGCAAGTACTCATCATAAGCTACCTCTGGACCAAATTTGATGGACCTAGGGCTTGGGAAGCAAGATGTCAAGTGTTTACGCTGCTGCCGCCGCCGCCAGATTCCCATACATATGTCTCGCCTCCAGCGAGGCGGAACAAATGATGCTATTAAAATGTATTTTGATCTTGCAGGATAAAAACGATAATTTGCACACTGACTACTGGAAAGTATCAAGTATTAGTTAGCATGAAAAAATGCTAGGCTCATCCGAGTATTTCTCAACTGCTTCATTGTGTGTACAAATGTATAAACTTTACTTTTGACAATATTAATAATATTGTTTTTATCTTGTAACAATAACATATATTTCTTATGTAAAAAAAATCTTTTAAAAACATTTCAGCTTATATCCGAGTTGAAACTTTGGCAAATAATCTAATGATAACATGTCACAAATATTGGCAGCATGGTGTAAACCAGAAAAAAACCCCAAATATCATTGGAAGTAAGGCCAAGAGTACCAGATTTTATTTGTTTAGTAACCAAACAAATCAAACATGTATCGTTTAACAAATGTACAAATTGCAAGTAGTAGATTACTAGGCAGAATTTTACTGCCGTTATAATCTGAAGTTTATTTTGTGATTTGTTGGATTAAAAACGTGAGAGTTTGAATATTTGTTCTAGTAGATTTCATGATAAATATAAAATATTAATGAATAATCAGAAAATAATTGTTTATTGAAACAAGCCTTAGACACAGGTATATATAGAAATGCGAGTCCTGTAGAGCAGGAGTGTGTTTCACAAAAAGTGAAAAGTGTATACATCATAACTGCTGTCCTCACATTGCAAATTTCCTTTCATCTTGCAGTAGATTTAACACTTACAACTTTTTTTTAAATTACATGCATTTTCATTGTAAGTACAAATAAAATTTTCTGACCTGTAATGGGATGTTGTAAGATCTTCACGGCCACAATAACAAAAAGGGGAGCAAGTATATTAAAAACATATATAATCTGCCCTTTAAAGTTACAGGTAACTCCCAACTTCAATGGTTCCAATATAAAATAAATCATTTAGTTCTTACTACTAACTCATTTTTAGCAAAAATTAAAATTAAAACAAATCCTTTTTGTACTTTATGTGGAAAGCAGCCTGAAACAATAACCCACCTTCTATGGGAATGTGAAAAAGTTCAGTTATTACTAGAAAACTTTGAAAAGTGGCAAATGGAAATGATACACTTCCCACTGAACTATAATAAGAAATCTTTTATGTTTGGAATACTTAACTCAAAGAACTCTAAAGTACATAACCTAATTACATTGAAAATTAAACACTATATTTACACATGTCGATGCCTTGAAAAACCATTATCTCTCCAAGGACTCCAAAATTCTATTATAAATTTATACCAGACAGAAAAATATGCAGCACTGCTTGCACAAAACATAGATATTTTCAACAAAGAATGGAATATTTGGCACACTCTTTTCAAGACTGACTGAACAGTACATGACTATATACTAAGATTGAAATTTGCATCTCTATTGGTAGCACCGGTTGGGAAACAATATGTGACAAATAATTTTTCCTGCTCCCCACCCCCACCCCTTTTTTCTTCCAATTAAGCTTCTGTTATTCTCCTTTTAATGCTAAACAAAAATCCTAGAGCACTTATAATAATACAATTTACAATTAAAGACTACAAATACCTACCTATTTTACATGTACGTTTATAAATACAATTAATATATGTGTATACACCTAGATTTATATATGTGTATTGAGTATCAGTTTATTGTCAACATGAGTATTATGATATTTGTATACTTGTAATTGCTTTGGAAAAAACTAATAAATATAAAAAAAAAAAAAAAAAAAAAAAAGGGGGAGCAAGTATTTTATATATTAAATTTTGACCTTGTTTTGAACTGAAGTGTAACCTTATTAACAGCACTGGACTGTTGTTTGTTCAAAACCCTTTGGCAATGTAGTTTTTAGTTTGGTTATATTTAAGTCAGGCATTTTTCAGAATACTATATCTTGGAGATGTAAGACCTCCAACATGGTCAGAGTGGGGAAACGCTTCTACCCATGTGGGGTACTGGAGTAGGCCAATGTTACATCCTGGCAGGGATGCGGCTAGTAGGACTAATGCTGCTAAGTTCTTCCACCAGGTCTAACAAAGATCGCGTTTCTACAAAACCATCAAGTTGTAGTCCATGGATTACTAAAATCTAACAACAGTCTAACCGAGGGCTTTAATGTGTCAGTCTGCTCTCAAGACAAACCTTTATAAATAATGTAAGATCGCTATAGAAATATAAATAGCTGATTAAATATGTAAAATTCCCATAGCAAAAGTCAAGGGCGATTGTGACATATACTGGTCAGAGAGTAGTTCTCGCCATAAAAAAGACAGAAGCAATTCTCGCCATTTTTGTGACTCTGCCGTTATTTTTCCATGTAAATCAATGGAAAAGGCTTCATTTAATAGATTTCACCATCTTACATCCAAAACAAATTACGCTGGTCACTTTTAAAATGCCAATTTTTCACAAAAAACTGTCAAAAGATCGGGTGGCGAGAATTACTTGCCGGCGAGAACTACTCCGTGACCAGTAAACATGAAATATTAACTTTTTTTTAATTTACAGTACTGTGAAGGGCTGTCAAACGGATACTGTTAGACGACCCTTCCTATTGACAGGATTATCGTGGAGATAAGGGATTTTTTCTGAAAAGAGTGCCTGTGGAGACGTGCTATGTACGTGCTGTCTTTATTAACGTATCAGAATACAGAACAAATCTTTTCGTATAACTTTATTGTATTGTAAATGTGGTGATGCAGTTTTATACCTACCGTATTTATAATAAAACCCATATTAAATAGTTGTTTATGTCGCCTACTTTCTTGTCATGGGAATTTAAAGTAAGGAGAGTGAAACGCATGTAAACTACAAAAACAGAATTAGAATATATAACACTCGCCCCACTCTCGAGTCGCCCCATCACGGGTCGCCCCATGTTAATAACGAGTCGCCCCACTCAATAACGTCTCGCCCCACATATGTAAAATAAATAAATTTAAAATATAAATTGAAATATTTAATACTTTATGATATAAATAAATATATTGATAGTATAAATTTTGCGTATATTGTACTGCTGGGTGTTTTAATTGGCGGTGGATCTCTTGAGATTAAAGCGAACTCATGTTCACTTCTTTAATTAACTATAATAATTATAATTGAATGTTTGCTTGTTTACAATCATGATTAACCTTGATAGGATTAACAGTTAGAAATAATTTAAATGTAATTGTCTTTATTTGAATGTTTGTTTGGAGTAAAAGCTTGTTCCTATTCTCTGCTTCTTTGCAGTATTTTCCCGCGTAAATCAAAAATAAGAAACAAGATTGTAATGTTTTAATCAATTTATTATATATTTTCAGAATATGACAAGGATGAAGATGCTTATACTGATGAATATATATAGAACAATGAAATGCAAATTATGATATAGACAACAAAACAGCAATAATGAAAATATTAAAAATGTACATATAAAACAGCAAAAATGATCAACAAATGAATTAACATATATAAACAACTGGTCTACTAATTAAACGGTCCATATAAGGCTGCACACGCGTCAAGAAGCTGGATGTCGTCCATATACTTTTCCCATAAAGCGAATAGTCGTCCTTGTATCTTTGATTGGTAACACACCTTGAACTACATCTTATTATATACACACTGTAATTACTAAAAGTTAATCAAACACAATTAATAAACAAACATACATTCAATTAAAGCCAATTAATTACTTCATTATAATATTAACTACATTGGTTAACTTTTAAACTGTTAATCCCATCACAGTTAATCACCATTGTAAACAAACAAACAAACATTCAGTTATAATTATCAAAATTAATTAAAGAAGTGAAGATGAGTTCACTTTAATCTCAAGAGATCCACCGCAAATTAAAACACCTACCAATAAAATATATATTCAAATTTAATAATTTATGGTATACATTTAATTAAATATATTTAAATATATTTTAAAATATTAAATTTATAAACTTATATTATATATTTTACATATGTGGGACGAGTCGTTATTTAGTGGGCGACTCGTTATTAACATGGGGCGACTCGTGATGGGGCGACTCGAGAGTGGGGCGAGTCGTTACGATACCCCAAAACAACCTTTATTTAGGAATATTTACACAAGTTTAGCTTTTCTAAAAAGATAACCGTCTCTTAGTTGCATTACAAATTTTATGGATTTATTCAAGTATCTGGTTTTTTTGTAATTTATATGTAGGATAGGTAAACAATGTACATTTGTAAGCGTACTTTTATTATTCCTGCGTGTATTTCTTCCTTGCACTAGTGTAATATTTCCTGAGGTTAAATTACACTAGTGCAAAACTTCCATTGGAAATTTTACACTAGTGTAATTTAACCACAGGAAATAATACACTAGTGTAAGGAAGTAATACACCGGTGGAAAAACGACACTGTTAAACATGTACCTTGTAAGAACACTGTTTACGCTAAACTATTATCCAATCCTTACCTTACCGGAAATTCTTTGCCGTGCTTGAGAGATTTAAATGCCTGTCGTCACTTCCCACGTGCTTTTTAAAAAATAATTAAACAAAAGTTGACTCCCTAAACAAATGTTCAAAATGAGCGGTAAAAATATGTTTTGTAAAATTTTCATCAATATCAGAACGAAAATAAAGATACAGAGCATATATTTTTTTCCTAACCCAAACAGCTTTAAAAAGTAAGGAGATTTTGGTACAATGTTTACCTTTTAATTGTTCACTGACCAATTGCACCGAATGAAATAGAAGTCAGTATGTGGAACGTAACATTACTACACTAAAATACTGATTAACGAAAATAAAGATATAGAACATATATTGTTTCCAAAACAGCTTTTAACGTAGGGAGATTTTGGTATGTTTACATTACTACACTAAAATACTGATTCAACCTAAGTCATCCCCACAGTTAACATGACATTGGTGTCATCCCCACAGTTAACATGACATTGGTGTCATCCCCACAGTTAACATGACATTGGTGTCATCCCCACAGTTAACATGACATTGGTGTCATCCCCACAGTTAACATGACATTAGTGTCATCCGCACAGTTAACATGACATTGGTGTCATCCCCACAGTTAACATGACATTGGTGTCATCCCCACAGTTAACATGACATTAGTGTCATCCCCACAGTTAACATGACATAAGTGTCATCCCCACAGTTAACTGGACATTGGTGTCATCCCCACAGTTAACATGACATTGGTGTCATCCCCACAGTTAACATGACATTGGTGTCATCCCCACAGTTAACATGACATTGGTGTCATCCCCACAGTTAACATGACATTGGTGTCATCTCCACAGTTAACATGACATTAGTGTCATCCCCACAGTTAACATGACATTAGTGTCATCCCCACAGTTAACATGACATTAGTGTCATCCCCACAGTTAACATGACATTGGTGTCATCCCCACAGTTTACATGACATAAGTGTCATCCCCACAGTTAACATGACATTAGTGTCATCCCCACAGTTAACATGACATTGGTGTCATCCCCACAGTTAACATGACATTGGTGTCATCCCCACAGTTAACATGACATTAGTGTCATCCCCACAGTTAACATGGCATTGGTGTCATCCCCACAGTTAACATGACATTAGTGTCATCCCCACAGTTAACATGACATTAGTGTCATCCCCACAGTTTACATGACATTAGTGTCATCCCCACAGTTAACATGACTTTGGTGTCATCCCCACAGTTAACATGACTTTGGTGTCATCCCCACAGTTAACATGACATTAGTGTCATCCCCACAGTTAACATGACATTGGTGTCATCCCCACAGTTAACATGACATTAGTGTCATCCCCACAGTTAACATGACATTAGTGTCATCCCCACAGTTAACATGACATTGGTGTCATCCCCACAGTTAACATGACATTGGTGTCATCCCCACAGTTAACATGACATAAGTGTCATCCCCACAGTTAACATGACATAAGTGTCATCCCCACAGTTAACATGACATTAGTGTCATCCCCACAGTTAACATGACATTAGTGTCATCCCCACAGTTAACATGACATAAGTGTCATCCCCACAGTTAACATGACATTGGTGTCAACCCCACAGTTAACATGACATTGGTGTCATCCCCACAGTTAACATGACATAAGTGTCATCCCCACAGTTAACATGACATTAGTGTCATCCCCACAGTTAACATGACATTAGTGTCATCCCCACAGTTAACATGACATTAGTGTCATCCCCACAGTTAACATGACATAAGTGTCATCCCCACAGTTAACATGACTTTGGTGTCATCCCCACAGTTAACATGACATAAGTGTCATCCCCACAGTTAACATGACTTTGGTGTCATCCCCACAGTTAACATGACATTAGTGTCATCCCCACAGTTAACATGACTTTGGTGTCATCCCCACAGTTAACATGACTTTGGTGTCATCCCCACAGTTAACATGACTTTGGTGTCATCCCCACAGTTAACATGACATTAGTGTCATCCCCACAGTTAACATGACTTTGGTGTCATCCCCACAGTTAACAAAACTTTGGTGTCATCCCCACAGTTAACATGACATTAGTGTCATCCCCACAGTTAACATGACATTGGCGTCATCCCCACAGTTAACATGACATTAGTGTCATCCCCACAGTTAACATGACATTGGTGTCATCCCCACAGTTAACATGACTTTGGTGTCATCCCCACAGTTAACATGACATAAGTGTCATCCCCACAGTTAACATGACATTGGTGTCATCCCCACAGTTAACATGACATTAGTGTCATCCCCACAGTTAACATGACTTTGGTGTCATCCCCACAGTTAACATGACATTAGTGTCATCCCCACAGTTAACATGACATTGGTGTCATCCCCACAGTTAACATGACATTAGTGTCATCCCCACAGTTAACATGACATTGGTGTCATCCCCACAGTTAACATGACTTTGGTGTCATCCCCACAGTTAACATGACATAAGTGTCATCCCCACAGTTAACATGACATAAGTGTCATCCCCACAGTTAACATGACATTGGTGTCATCCCCACAGTTAACATGACATAAGTGTCATCCCCACAGTTAACATGACATTGGTGTCATCCCCACAGTTAACATGACATAAGTGTCATCCCCACAGTTAACATGACATAAGTGTCATCCCCACAGTTAACATGACATAAGTGTCATCCCCACAGTTAACATGACATTGGTGTCATCCCCACAGTTAACATGACATAAGTGTCATCCCCACAGTTAACATGACATAAGTGTCATCCCCACAGTTAACATGACATTGGTGTCATCCCCACAGTTAACATGACATTGGTGTCATCCCCACAGTTAACATGACATTGGTGTCATCCCCACAGTTAACATGACATTGGTGTTATCCCCACAGTTAACATGACATTAGTGTCATCCCCACAGTGAACATGACATTGGTGTCATCCCCACAGTTAACATGACATTAGTGTCATCCCCACAGTTAACATGACTTTGGTGTCATCCCCACAGTTAACATGACATTAGTGTCATCCCCACAGTTAACATGACATAAGTGTCATCCCCACAGTGAACATGACATTGGTGTCATCCCCACAGTTAACATGACATTAGTGTCATCCCCACAGTTAACATGACTTTGGTGTCATCCCCACAGTTAACATGACATTAGTGTCATCCCCACAGTTAACATGACATTGGTGTCATCCCCACAGTTAACATGACATTAGTGTCATCCCCACAGTTAACATGACATTGGTGTCATCCCCACAGTTAACATGACTTTGGTGTCATCCCCACAGTTAACATGACATAAGTGTCATCCCCACAGTTAACATGACATTGGTGTCATCCCCACAGTTAACATGACATTAGTGTCATCCCCACAGTTAACATGACATTAGTGTCATCCCCACAGTTAACATGACATAAGTGTCATCCCCACAGTTAACATGACATTGGTGTCATCCCCACAGTTAACATGACATTAGTGTCATCCCCACAGTTAACATGACTTTGGTGTCATCCCCACAGTTAACATGACATTACATTCTACATACATAATACAACATTAAGAGCAAATGAAATATCTATTTTCAAAACATGTATCTTTGTATTTTCATATAATAATAGTATCAATATTTTTTCCAATCTGGACATAGAGGAAGTGTTTCTTGGACACAGATCATTGGTGTGTACATTCATTTTTGTAAATAAACCAGTGCGTAAAGCATTAAAATTTTTTACAGTATAGAAGAAAGTGTTCTTCGTTGGCGATTTTCTTACATTCAGTACATAGTCTTTTATTTCTCTCAATTTTCGGTCTAAAATGTCTACCCTTTTCAATAAGTAATTGATGAGCACTTATTCTTCATTTTGTAAGATTTTTTGTTTCCTGTTTTAAACTCAATCTTTTGGGATAGTTTTCATTATGTTCTTATTCGTTCCTCAAACGCACATAAAGTATTTATCAATAATAACACAACACGTGTATAATATTGGAACAGCTCGCTATAGTTACGCAGCTGACGATCGAAAAAGAAGAAAGGGTACATTGCCAGAGTATTTCAGCATTATAGATAAGAAACTTCAACCAATTAAATGCCTAAATTTTTAGAAACGGACAACTTTTCAACTAAATCCTCTTTAACATAGCTATCTTTTGCCTTATCACTCTTCCAACGACCATGCTTTTTGAAAATTCTATCAATAACACCAGCTCTAGCAGCGGCCGTAGCTCCACCAGATCTCAAGCTATGTAGACCGAATTTAGACCTTTTAAGTCCTAGTTCGTTTAATGCAGATAAAATTATAGATCTAGCAGAAGTGTACGAAATTTTTCCTTGTTATCGCAACTTGTAAGAATTGCTTTTAGCACAAAAACTAACAGATCGTAAAATGTATTGATTGCTTTCCTCAGGAATGCCAGCCATCAGTAAATATCTAGATAACATGTCTAAAGGACAAGTAAGGTTATTTGTTACAGAAATAACAACATCTGTGCCTTCTCTATATACATCAATTACTTTTCTCTATATACAATTTAATATGGTCAGAGTATAAAGTAATGTCATTTCGTTTCAAGTTTGCTAGTTCTGAAAAGCGTAAAAAACCAGCAAAACATAATAAACACATTGTAACAAGTCGTCGAACATCCTTTAAATTAGATGAACTATTTCCATACTTATAAACTAATTCTTTTAAAATGTCGGCTGTTATCGGATCTTTTTTGTTGGTATGTCGACCAGCTGTTCGTATAGCACCTTTTTTAACCGATAATACCAAATCAGAAGTACTAGGATTGTCAACACCAGCAATTGTATGTGCCCAGTTAATTGCGTAGTACGATTCATTAATTAAACTAGACGATTTGCCTAAATCTAAGTATAAAGCAACGTGAAAATCTGATGCTGGAAGTGAATTAATATGATAAGATACACACCAATTACACCATCTGTTGAATGCATTTTTATAACACTGTCTGGTGTTTTCA
The DNA here is from genome assembly GCA_944474755.1 of Limnoperna fortunei. NCBI lineage: Eukaryota > Metazoa > Mollusca > Bivalvia > Mytilida > Modiolidae > Limnoperna > Limnoperna fortunei. Next base: position 90,096,003 of record OX104116.1, read on the forward strand.
GCCTTCGAGTTCAAACAAAATTCAGACAGTCTCTGAGCTAATGATGACAGTTCAGAATTTATCGATTTTTTTTCTCTATATCACGCCATCTCCCAATATTAAAAACAGCTGCAAAATGTATACAAATAACAAAAATAAGTATCTAGCGAAGACAATATAAATTATGTCGACATGTAAAACAAATATATGTTGTGTTATTAATATCCATACAAAATTTATCGTTATAGCTTCATTGACCATGTCAACACAATATCATACTGATATCAGCACCAAAAAATAATCCAGGCCAGATAAATGCAGTATCACAGAAATAATAGAACTCTAAAATCACCATGCCACTATTTCAAAAGCGATAATAGGGCCGTGTGAATAATGACCTCAATAGGTTTTCAATCTGACAGCTAAAATAGTTGAACAAAATGACTCTTTCCAAAAATGGAATTCGGATTATTGCCTTTAACAAGTATACCAGAGACAGTTTTGAACTCTAAAACATCAACCACATAATTTCTATAACACATATTCTCATCAAATATGAACGGCCAGTACGGTGCAGACACACATTTCGGTAAAATCAAAGTACCCTCAGCTTTGCAACACATCACGTGTTAGATAGTTCTCAAAACTAGAAACACTGTATGCACCAACCAATTATTTTCTTCCCTCCAGTTTTGAGTGAAAGCATCAATTGCTTCAGCGCCAGGGTTCCAATAAAACGAATTGAAACGTTTAACTTTTGTATTTCTGTAACTCGCAAAACGATCCACAGTATGTGGACCCCACATAGTGCTGATAAAATTAAAGAATTCGACTGACAAACCCCAGTCTTCATGGTCTATTATCTTTCTAATATAATCAGCTTTCAGATTGTCTGTGCGTGGAATCCACTGAATATCTACTGATATACAGCTCTGACTACATAAAAAATAGAACGTGCTAACACTTCAGTTCATTCTTCATACTCCCTGATTCGACAATCTTAACACAATTTTAGTTATCTGTAAACCATTTAATAGATTTCCCGCGAAAAAAGTCTTCAAAAGATATCAAAGCTAACTCAATCGCTTTCATTTCACGCCATTTCGAACTTTTAACTCTTTTTAGTATCATTCCATGTTTAAAGGAAAATCTTAGTATCTATGTCAACAATATAAGCACCAGCTGGACGCTTACTTGCGTCTGAATAAACAACCGCGGATGAGCGACTGCATGACCCTAACACTCTTATAATTTAATTTTGCTACGTGCTCCAACAAAAAATCCAGTTCATCTTTAAATTGGTCTTGAAATTCAATACTTAGCAAACTGTCCCAAGCTGATCTAGATTCGATAACCATGAAACAATAACGTGTCATCGGCCTCGAAACGTTACCTATTACAGGTGACATTGATATTATCCTACCAGTTACCTGAGCTAACTTTCTGGCTGTAAACAAAGGAAAAGTAAACAAAACTTCTCTTAGGGAGTCAATCAAATCATTTAATCGTCTTTCGGGTATGTGTAAAGAAAATGTTTGAGAATCCCATACAATACCAAGCCATTCAAGACTTTGCAAAGGTGTAAACATCGACTTTTCTTCATTAATAAAAAAAATCAGCCTTCAAAAAAGACTGTTTCACAAAATTTGAATCCTTTTCACAAAAAATGTAATCAGGACTCATTCCTAAACCATCATCTAGGTACAATACTATATTAATAGCATTCTTTCGCCAAAATTTAACCATAGCTTTAAGGCATTTAGTGAAGATATATGGGGCAGATAACAGTCCAAATGGAAGAACCGTAAAACAGTAAAAAACCCTTCCAAGCAAAACCCAAATACGTCTGCTGTTTACTGCAGAAATCAAAATGATGATACCCGAATTTGAGATCAAATTTAAACTGAAAATAATTTTTTTTAAATAACTGCAAAGCAACTTTCCAATCTTCGTATTTAAACTTGTCTTTTTTAACAAATTTATTTAACTTGCTCAAATCTCTTTTTGCCGGATTTCTGATCAGCTACGCTTAAAGGATTCGGAATGGTACTTTAATAACACAACCATTATTGACGAGTTCTTGCACTGCCTCATCAACAAATTTAGTATAAATAAAAGCTGATTTGTTATTTTTTTAAAACATGCTGCTAGGGCTATCAATAAATGGAATAACATAACCTTCAGAAATAGTACTTAAAATAAATTTGCTAGCCCTTATATCTCTCCAATAGCTAATGTGTCTTTTCAGATTTCCTTGTACAACTTTAAAACTATCGTGGAATTCATTATTCTCAAAAATTTGACTTGTTCTAAAAAAATATAGAATTCTACTGTATTCTCATTTCAACAATGACAAAATTGAGACTGTAGACGATACTTATAATTAATAATGGTATTAACGTTTGGCGCCTCACTGCTTCTGAATTGCTGTGGTTGTGGAATGCTGGATGTTTCAAGGGTTAAGCGGGCAGTCCTTTCTCCAATGCCCATACTGCTTACACTGAAAGCAGAGATCTTGACGAAAAGGTAGGTTATTAGTGGAGCGACGAACATAGTTGCTGTTAGGGTTAGGAGCTGTTTCCATTTTTGTTGGTTGCGTATATCTGACGTACGGAGATGGACGTGATCTAGACTTTTCCTTAATGGATTTAAGCGCTCTAGACTCTGCTTTTTTCTTATCGTCATCCGAGTTTTCTGCGATTTCGTAGATTCATACTCGCGGACCGTTGTCCAGCCCCTTGCGGATGTATAACCAATGCGAATGAGCTTATTTCTATTTTTCAATTTACTAGTAAGTTCAGCAATAATTGATATAAAAGTACTTGAAGTAGAAAGTTTCTGCAATTTAACAAGGCTGGCAAGAATTTCCTCATTAAAGCGGTACTGTATTTTGTTGCCTTCGCTCTAAAATTTTAAACTTGCTTCGTCTTTAACTTTCAGAGACAAACTTTCTTGTTCAGATAAAATGTCAGATTTCAAATCTCCAAGTTTATTATCTAAATACTATTTAAATAGCTCAACGTGTCAACTAAGTCTTGTTTCGGCTGGGCAGAATCCTTGTTTAGTAAGGGGGGATGCTGGCTCACCTCGTCCAGTCTGGTGGTCAGACAAAAGTATTTCCTCGTTAGTATCGGACATAATAGGGAGCGGTCTAGCTGCACTGAAACCGAGTGTCGAATGGCATACGAAAAGATTTCGTAAACCAAGAAATATCTTCCCGCTAAGCAAGACTCGTGCTACCGGTGTCTTCAACCTATGCCAACATTTTAAGAATTTCTGTTCAAGGAATGCCAACATGCAGAATACAATAGATGTTTTGATAGTAATTAAACAATTAATTATAGGTCAATCACAGGTAAAATTATTTTATAAGTTTATGAGAATCCTCAATTATTATCAAATTTAAAATTACACAAAGTGAACACTTCTCACTAGAAATTTTTATATTTTATTCTGTGTATCACTATAAAGGGCTTTTTTAAATACACGCAATGTATCTGGAGAGAAGCACTGGCAAAAGGTCTTCAAGTCAATTACAAGGAAAACGACATCAGCATGTTGGTACAGAACTTCCACTGGTACCCATTTACACGAAGAAGACGTGACTAGTTTAATGCATTGACAGAGATGGAAAACTCGAGACCTTATTATCATAATAATAAGAATACAGGTCTACTAGTAATAAGCATATATACAGGTAAGGTAAACTCACGCGACCGTACATAGAAAATAAACATAAACACGTGACTTAGCTAAAATTTAGATGAATATATTTGTTTTCATGATATTCTCTTTATATTTTGCTGGACTAAGGTGTTTTCGTGGGGTTAATTTTTGTCATGAACTAGCATCTGTAGATAAAAAATAACATTCTTTTATACTGAATTCAATAATCAAGGTACGCTTTCACATAGTTTTTATCTACCCGTCAACTTGTTATTGTACAAGACACATGCACTTGATTGAACATAGTGAAAAAACGTAAGGCGGTCCCCCTATTTACCGACAAGAAGTAAAATTGCTGACAAGAAGCATTATTTACCGACAAGAAAGAAAAAAAAGATGTTTGAGTAGTTTTACGTCAATGAATCTACATGTATATTCTGCATGTCAAATTGATTTAAAATGTTTCAAAACGATGGTAATTGATGATTGGTTAGTGGCTTAAGAAGGGAAACTCATCAGGATATATATACATAATTTAATACAACAGAATATATACACAATAATATTATTTTACAACAACAATTTACAAATTTACAGACAGTGCATCACCAACACACCATACTCTTTGCATATGTTCACCACGTAGTTACAGTAACACTGGTTTCCTACTGGATACAATCCCTGGTTTACTATACTTGTTACAATTAAGAAATAATTCACGGAGGCTGTGGTTTACCATTGTTTTACCACGGGGTGACCATTAATGTCGTATTATTTTATTCCGAGCGATAGCGAGGGATAAAATAACGACATAAATGGTCACCCCATGGTAAAACAATGATAAATCACAGCCTCCGTGAATTATTTCTATTCTAATAAGACAATTCGAGTTCATTTATAATATTTTCATACCTATAGAAAACATCATTTCCGCCATAAACTAGCTGTTCCGTCAATGTAACACACAATATATTGCAACGGATAATTATAGCGCGTGTCGCTATTTATAAGATTTATACGTCATATGCAATAGCTTTCCGGTGGGAGTTACAGTTTTGTAACTGGAACAGCCATTTAAAACACGCCCTTCTCAGCGCGTGTTGCTTATAGATAAATCATTTTTTTTCCACAGTTGTGGTCTCAAATTCTTTAAAGCACGTCATATTAGAATAACTGGTTTACTATACTTGTTACAATAACTGGTTTACTATACTGGTTACAATTACTGGTTTACTATTATTTAATAAAATTTTAAATAACAGATTGGTTAAATTCTTTAAGAAGTCAAACAGTATATGTAAAGAACAAATTGGTTATACTGCTGGTTGCAGAATATGTGAAAAATGGATCAAAGAAACTTTATGCATGTTTTGTAGATTTCAAAAGTGCATTCGACTCTGTACCACATCTTGGATTATTCTACAAACTGAAGTCTATTGGAGTAGGATCCAAATTTTATAGTATAATTAAATCTATGTATAGCAAAATCCAGCTTTGCGTAAAAATTGATAATTTTAGATCAGATTTTTTCTCATCAAATATAGGTGTAAGACAGGGCGATAACCTAAGCCCTAGTCTGTTAAATTTATACCTCAGTGATTTACCATCATATTTTGACACTAAATGTGATGCTGTGTCCTTAAATGGTGAAAAAATTAATTGTCTGCTTTATGCAGACGACTTAGTTCTATTGTCAGAAACTGAAAGAGGTCTTCAGTACTGCCTTGATAAACTATCTTTTTACTCTGGTAAATGGCAGTTAACTGTTAATACAAACAAAACAAAGGTTTTAATATTTAATAAGGCTGGTCGTTCAATTACAAAAAAACTTTAGATTAAATGATAAAATTGTAGAATCTGTTCAGAAATATATATACTTTGGCATTTGTTTTTCAGCCTCTGGTACATTTTCTTATGCAAAAAAATGAACTATATAAAAAAGGCCTTAAAGCTTCTTTTAAGCTTAGCAAAGCATTCAACCAAATGCATCTAAATTTATTCATATTTTTAATCATACAGTAAGACATGTTTTATTATACGGGTCTGAAATATGGGGAAGTTTCAATGCCTCTAAATTTATACAAAATCCTGAGAAATACATTACTATGGAATTAGATAAGTTAGTTCTTGAAAAAGTACAAACAAAATCTTGTAAATTTATTTTGGAAGTTAGTAAAAAAAAACCCAGTAATTCCGGTGTAAGATCAGAACTCGGATGTTTACCAATTCTTTATTATGTACTAACAAATATGCTGAAATATTGGACTCGACTCCAAAAAAATGAATCGGATAAAAATTTTGTTCTCAAGGCAGCTTTAAAAGAATCTTGGTCTATGCATGAAAATAATAAAGAATCATGGATAAGTTGTATTTATCATTTACTTAAATTTTTAAAAGCCAGTCATTTATTTCAGAAAAAGGTAGAATTTAAAAGTAAATCAGTGTTTAATATTTTAAAACATAAAATACACTCTAAATTTATGGAACTATGGACTGATAAACAAACAAACGAGGAAGGTAAACTAAGAACATACAAAAAATTTAAGTCCCATCTCCAACTTGAACCATATCTAAAGTATGGTAATCAAGACCAGAGGAGATTGATGAGTAAATTTAGACTTAGTGCTCATAATCTCAAAATAGAAACAGGACGTTACACTAAAGTTGCATGTAACAATAGAATTCGTGATCTTTGTAAAAATAATATTGAAGATGAGATTCATTTTCTCATAGAGTGTAATGCTCTTTTTTTAGAATAAATGTAAGAACTTTAGCAAATTATCTTCTACAAATAAATTTATTTCGCTGTTAAGCAATGAAGATAGAGAAGTCATCATAAAACTATTCCAAATGCTAGAAGAACTATTCTTGAAAAGAGATTCCTTACTTTGTGTTAATCAAGTGTCTTCGTAAAGTATATATATTGTATAATGTATAATAGTATATAAAATATTCTTATAAGTTCCAAATATAAGAGCTGCCCCCCACCCAACCCGACTAAAATTAATTTGTTTTAATAAAACTGTTTTTTTTTTATGTAATTGACTTGTTATTAAAACTATTAGACAAATCACATGTTTTGATATTCTGATTTTTTACTCATTTTGTTTTGTTATGAATAATTGTTCTGCCTCTCAGGGGGCTCCATAATTGGATTAAATAAAATTTGTCTTTGTCTATACTGGTTACAATTACTGGTTTACTATACTTGTTACAATTACTGGTTACTATACTGGTTACAATTACTGATTACTATACTGGTTTCAATTACTGGTTACTTGATGGTATTTGTTTTTCGAATGAGCATTTACTTAATATGACTTGTAACTCGACTTCCAGTGGACATTCCTCTGCTCATTCACTGTCGTATCGTCAGGTCGTCCCTTTTATACTGACCAGGTGAGTGAAAACTCACTAAACCGGTTTTCCCTCACTGTCATACATTACTAAGGACAACATGTACACTGGAGTCTACCTGATCCGTACCAGCGATTTCATTCACAGACGACCCACCCATCACGTTCAAAAGAATGACCAGCATAATTTTCTTTAACAATTAAATTATAAAAGTATTTTCCTTCCTTTCGAGGAATTACGAAGTACTGAAATTGTGTTTACACAATTTACTTAAAGGTTTTTGTTTTTACATACTCAAAATTACTATTTACAACTCTCAAAATTACTATTTACAACTCTCAAAATTACTATTTACAACTCTCAAGACTATTAACTGTCTTATCTCTCGATACAATCGTGACCGTTGCCAGGTGCAACCTAAGTCCATACAAAAAAAACTAACTGACTCACGGTTTACAACTGAAAATATTCACCTACTATGTGTGCAAGGATCTTTAATAGGTCGAAGCGACTTATTACCTTACAATGGTTTGCACGACATGACCTACACACAACATCCGGATTATATCTCCTGCAAAAAACCATTCTAAACTCCAATAATGACATACTTACTCTTACACCAGTCTTATCAAACAAATAACCATACACGAAACACTTATCCGAGAACTAAGGTAAATTTGATATTTATAATTTGATAATTCTGATGTTTCAGAAATCCGCTATTTCTCGACTGTAATTACCATCGAACTCTATATTCTACTCAAGTAATCTGCCACTACATTATCCTTACCTTTTACTGGTACTATATAAGAAATCTATAGGGTTGCGAAAGTAGAGCCCACCTCATAAATCTGGCGTTGGCTATTGATGATCTGTTTCCAGAATAAATTCTGTACCATACAGGTATTTCTGGTACTTCTGTATAGCCCAGACTATAGCTACAGACTATAGCTAAAAATTCCTTCTCTATAGTCGAATAAGCTATTTCACCAGAGTTTTCGACTTGCGTAAGCCACGGGTAATTTAATACCATCTTCTACCTGCATCAATACTGCTCCAATACCCTTATCTGCCGCATCGGTAATCAGAATAAATTGTTGCGTTACATCTGGCAACTTCAGAATACTAAATTGTATTATTGCATGTTTCAATGTCTGAAATGATTTTTCATGAATATCTTCCCAAACAACGGTGTTGGGTTGACCTTTCTTAGTGAAATCTGTTAAAGGCAATGCCACGCTAGCAAAATTTGGAATAAATTTCCTATAAAACCCCACTAAGCCTAGAAATGATCTTACCTGTTTCTTCGTTACTGGTCTTGGTGCATCTATCATTGATTTTACCTTGTCCGGGTGTGGTTTCAGTTTATTCTCTCCGACCAAATGTCCAAGACATTCCGAACTAGTATACCCAATTGAACATTTACTTGCTCGAGCTGTGAGATTTGCCTTACGTAGTCTGACAAGTAGTTCATGCAATGCAAATGTAGCTCGAATGTTACTGCAAAAATAATGAAATCATCAATGAAGTTGTCTATATTTTCCATATCGTTCAGTAACTTACGCATTAATCTTGAAAATGAGGCTGGCGCCGTTACAAGTCAAAAAGGCATACGTGTGAATCGAAATAAACCCTTTGGGGTCTGAAAACTAGTTTTATCTTTTGACTCTTCGGATAAAGGGAGCTGCCAATAACCTTTAGATAAATCTAATCGAGAAAAATACTTATGCCCTGCTAATTTAGCAAACATATCTTCGGCACTCGGCATTGGTTCTGCATCAAAGACCGTTTGACCCTAAAGTCTATATAAAACCCGTTGCTATTGTCTTTCTTCCTCACAATTACAATTGGTGATGAGAAAGGACTAGTGCATGGAAGGTTCTATAACCCAGAGATCTAACATTTTACTTACTTCCGCATTTACAGTATTTATCATACTATATGTTATCGGATACGGTTTCATTCGAATTGGTGTTTCCGTTGACAATTAAATTTCATGTTCCGTTATATCTGGGCATCCCGAACGATCATTAAATACATCAGAAAATGACTTTAACAATTCTCTTACCTGACACATTTGACTTTCAGACAATTCTATATTCACATCCACCTGATCTGGACCTTCATCTGCACCTACAAACGGTAACTCATCTAGATCGTTTGCTTTTTCGAACTGCTAAATTTCTTCACTGACAACTGCAGTACTCAAATTTATCATATCAACATATTTTTCAACAAGTTGGCATGAAAAGTTTCACTTTACCCTTCGTTTCTATTCTATAGTCTACGTTACCGAGTTTCTCTACAATGTTGTACGGTCCTTTCATTGCTCCAAAATTTTATTGTTGTCTGAAGGCAACAATATGAGAACTTTATCACCTACATTCATATTTCTCTGTTTGCATACTTATTATTATACCTTGCTTGTTTCTTTGAAGCACTTACCAAATTTTGTCTCGTAAGTTCTCGTAACTAGATTCTATTCTGTCTCGCAAATCGATAACATACTGATACGTAGTCTTTACCTCTGGGTCCTCAATTTCTTTCGTCCAAAGTTCTTTCAAAATTGTCATAGGTCCCCATAAACTAGTTCAAATGGTGAAAACCTTAAACTTTCCTGTTTAAGACTGCCGTTGAAACGTCCAACTAGTCCATTACACATAGGGTGATATGCAGTTGTAGACAACTGTCTAAGTGAAATAAGTCTACTAACTTCCGTCATAAGAGTTGACTGGCTTCCCATATCTGTTAACATTTCTTGGGGAACTCCCAACCTGGAGAATATATCAACCAAAGCTTCAGCTACTCTTTCAGTTTCAATACACTTTAAAGCTACAACTTCGGAATACCGTTTCGCATAATCCAAAAGCGTCAAAATATACCTATTACCCCTACCCCGTTCAGTAGCTGGGTAAAGAGGTCACATCAAATCAACTGCCACTCTTCTGAAAGGTTCATCAATTAATGGCATAGACTGCCTTACTTATTCTACCTTTTTGTATAGTTCGTTGACGGATATCACAAGATTGGCAAAAGCGTTTTACATCTGACGTGACGCCTGGCCAAAAGAATGCCGATGGTACTCTATCAAGTGTACGACGGATACCCATTTGCCCTGACATAATTGATTCGTGTGCTAATCTCATCACTTTATCTCTATAGGATAACGGAACAACTAATTGAGTGTACCTTATCTTTCATATCCTTCAAAGATTTAAACTCTCTATATACAATACCTCTCTTAACGAACCAGCATATTTCCTGATCCTATCTAACGCATCTTCCCTAGCCAAGGGTTACAACCAGGTCCCCCCTCTCTTGAAGCCAAGTCAAGGGTTACGATCAGGTAACCCCTCTCTTGAAGAGAGCGGGGACCTGATCGTAACCCTTGGTTAGCGAAGATGATCTAATGAAACATCGTCCTTTTGTGCACTCATATCATTTGGACTGATGTCTTCGGTAATAATATCTTTTACCTTTAGCTTACTTAGCAAAAAGGGGGGAGCAAGTGAAAGATTTAATTTTAAAGAGATTGCCAGGCGAATAGAACAAAAATACCATTAAGAGTCTTAAATTGAAATAAGTTTAATGGCCATTTGGACTGTGATAAACTTTTCTTATGATTTATTTTTAATAAAAATACACCCCCTTTAGACCCTCAAATTCCAACAGTAAATCTAAATCTTAATGTCACACGAAGTCACTGTAGCAAAACACTGAAATGGCTACCGATAAGTGCAGACGACAATTTAAATTAAGTTTAGTGAGATAAATAATGAGAATTTGTAAATCTGTAGCCAAGCTTGAAAGGGGGTATGTGACAAAAGAAAAGTGCACTTGATTTTTAAGAAGGCATTATTATTTAAAGTTGTACTACATACGTCAACCTCGCCAAGTTTGGGTTTTGGTTCTATATATAAGTAGTAATGCACATGACAAGTAGAACTAAAAATAAACCAGTCATCGAAAACACCTTACGAGACCATACCTAATACATGGTCCATAAATTCAATTGCACTAAAGAGAAAGCATGGGGTCTATACTGTTAAAAAATGCATAGCGCTTTGAATTTCTCATAAATATTTCAAAATGCCAATTATGCATTTTACCAGACTGTCTTATGGTACAAAAAGATTACAGGCTCTGGAAATGGAATTCAACCCCGTAAAATGTCAGGTCTAGAACAAAAAGAAAACCAATCTGTATTGCATGGACATATTTTAAAAGTAGTACCCAATGCAAAAGATCTAGGCTTTGACCTTTCAAGTGACCTATCATGGAATCAACACATTAACAGAATCACAGATAATACAAATAAAACTCTTGGATTAGTACGATGAAACCTACCGTCTAAAATAAGGAAAATTCAGACCGCAACTTGAATATGCGTCAATTGTTTGGTCACCCCATACACAGTGTAACATCAATAAAATTGAAATGATCCAACTAAGAGCAGCCAAATGGGTCAAAGGTAAATATTCCTATTATTAAGTATAATTCTGTATTACAACTATGCACAGTGACCTAAAATATCAGACCCTGGAATCTAGAAGAACAACTTATAGACTGTGTATTTTCTTTAAAATAGTGTGTTTTTATAAATACCAGTTGTATAGCCATTGAGAAGAACCAGGCATATGCATCCGTTGAACATACAGACAGATTAACACTAAGATAAACGCCTATAAATACTAATTTCCCCCAGCCCGCTCTATTATGGATTCAACTGCCAGCCACAGTCGTTTAGCCTGATCCTGATCATTTCAGACAGGCATTGAACAATCTAGATAGCAAAACACTGTTTTATCCTGATTTTAACTCGTTATCAATTCCATTACTAATTCAAATTAAATTTCATTGACTCTTTATTCACTAACAATACTCCCTATTAATGTCTTCGTGTCACCTTTAACTTTTATCTTTGCACTGACGCGCACCTGCTAGTAATACCCAAAAGGAAGTCACAAAATATATCTGATGCTAGGGACTTTTTGTCTGTTGCTAGGCACAAATTTTTTTATTTGCGTGAAGAAAGTAGTCCCTTATAATTAAAGGATTGTTAAGGACTTTTATATCCGTTGCTTGGGACAAAAAATGCCACTTCCTGTATTAAAATGACACATTTCAGTAAAGTACTTCATCCTGACTATAAAAAAATATATACATTACGATATCCTAGGTTTCTTTTGGTTCAAACCGTTATAGATCTCGATGAAACTGGTAGCTCTCTTGACGACGACCACCATACAACGCGGAGTAATTTGAATCAACGAAAATACATTGATTTAAATCAGGCCGCGGGCATTTTTTAATAAAGTAAAATGTAAATAGAAGAATTGAATGCATTATTTTGAAGTTTCATAGACATATTTAAGGCGTTTAGACGCACATTTTCAACATGAAGCGCTAATGTGCTTGAATCATAGTCAATGAAACTTCAAAAGAATGTATTCAATCCTTAAATGATTGCTAAGGACTTTTTATAGCGGTTACCTTGTAGCTTAGCTACAATATTGTAGCTCTTTTTTATATTGGCGGATGAAAAAAGGAACTGCATTATTGCAGCTACGTGTTTCAATATGACACTAACCTTGTGCTCAAATTGAAGCTTTTTTACTGCTGATCACATTAAACCTAAATGTTGACGGTATTTCCTCTAAAAGGCTTCCATGGCTCAAGAAATGATTCATCAAACAGTTTCGGACCAAATATACCAAATGAAGGTCTTGATCAGAGAAGTATTTTTCCCATTTCTTATCTGCTTCTATCTTAAATGTTCGATCTCTTCTTATTATCTCTTAATATATAATTGTTTTAGAGTACGATTGACCATATATTGCTTTCCAGGTAAAAAAAACCTTACTCTGCAATATAGTTCATGTTGTAAGTGATAATGGCTAATTTAATATTAAAGAAAATATTTCATTTACAGTTTTTTGGTTTTTGTTAAATCCATTCAAGCTTTAAAATACATTTTTTGTCCTGATCTAATAAGGAGTAGTAAAAGATCTACAAAATTGTATATTAATGCGCTTTTGACCTCGCTAGATAGGATCATCGCTTCAATTTTATTTCATGGTTTCATGATTTATAGGGTTTGCTTGGTATTTGTTTTACTGCATTCTTATCTTTACAAAATAAAATGTATATATTTGTGTTTTTTTTTTATTAATTAGTTAGTTGAAAGGAAGTCCGAAGGACTATTATGATATGTTTGTGAGTGAGTTGGTCTTGTTGATATACCGATAAATCCATTGAAAACGGTGTTTAATCCTTATAATTCTTTAAAATTGCATTACGGAATTAATTTATCTAGCGTGTTTCTCAACTTCATATTTCTTGTGTATTTGGTAGCGGGATTGACTGAATGTATGAATATGTTGTTTATTTTTACGTACGATTATTCCATAAACCATTTTCTGATTTTAATAAACACAGTTAAGTTTTACATCAATCTATAACCTTATTTTCTGTATCGAACACAATGAAAGTTTTAAATTTAACAAATCATTAATGATAATTCATCAAACAAATAATTTGTAACGGTTGATCGCTACTTTGGATATTAAAAGCCGCCATCTTTGTTTACGTTGGTAACGGTAAAAATAGGTAGGTCAACGTCATTTATCTAAAAATAAATTAGGTCAACTTCATTTATCAAAAAATAAATTTGGTTGAAAACCTCAACCGGAAGTAATCTCAACAAATGAAATAAAATTATTTCTAAATATGCAAATCATTTTAGATTTATAAGGATTAATAAATTTATCGTTATATCAACAAGACCAACTCACTCACAAACAAATAAAAGTCCGAATTTGTGAGTTGGTCTTGTTGATATACTGATAAATCCATTGAAAACGGCGTTTAATCCTATAATACAATTTTTCAACATCATAAGGAACACAACAGAACAGAACAGATTTTTATTTACCAATTAAAGGTGCCCGTTAGAGGTAGAATCAATTACAATTTAATCAAAGAAAAAAACAAAAGCACAAATCATAATAAATAAACAAAAGTTTCATTTTAACATAATTGTATTCATTATAAGAAGATAGATGTATAAATGTAATAAGGTTATCCAGTATGAACAGAGCAAAGGGAGACAACTCTATAATCTTAGCTGATTAATACATTACGCTTTTCTTTCAATTCAACGACTAATTTCAATAAAAGTTTTATAACAGATGTATCTTCATTGCTTATTAAAAATAAGAATTTATTATCAATACAAAGGTTTTTAAAATGACAATATTTTTCATTTATTTCTTCAATAAAAGGTTTTCTAATTTCTTCTAGATTTGGACAATTTAATAAAAAATCTTTTTCATCCTCCACTTCATTTTTAAACACGTAAAATCTACTTGAATACGACAAACTTGATAAGTTAACCTCACCATTCAAATAAAAGTCAGAAGGACTTTTATGATATGTTTGTGAGTGAGTTGGTCTTGTTGATATACCGATGAATCCATTGAAAACGGTGTTTAATCCTTATAATTCTTTAAAATTGCATTAAGGAATTAATTTATCTAAAGTGTTTCTCAACTTCATATTTCTTTAACTTTCCTTGTGTTCGATACAGAAAATAAGGTTATAGATCGATATAAAACTTAATTGTGTTTATTAAAATCAGAAAATGGTTTAAACAAAATATTCATACGTTCAGTCAAAATCGTCTGCAAGGAGCGGACAGGAAAAATGTCGGTTTGGCTTTAAAAAATTTCAGATTGCCAAACCGACATTTTTCCTGTCACCTCCTTGCAGACGATTTTCAAAAAGACCTAATCTCGATTTAGTTTTTCTATTTTAGGACAAGTTTAACCAATCACCCATCATTTGTTTAAGGAATACTAGAGCGAAACGCAACAATAGTTGAAATTCGACCTATAGCGATATTCCGGGTAGAAGCATCTAACCTTGGCATAGCGTCTCCTCATCAGAATTTTATTTTACTACTGCAGTCAAGAACAGAAATAGCAGTGTTTTATACCGATTGTCTGATTTAAAAAAAATACCCATGATTTGCACGTGAAAGTCGACCCTGTTTTTAGCCATGCGTAATTCATAGCGTGTTCCAGATTTCGACCACAGTCGTTCACGGGTGGATGAACTTAAATGCTTTCACCTTGAAACCTTAGGGTGTAAAATTTATCCGATGTTGCGTTTCTTTTTTGAGTGAGTATATATGACGTCAAAGATTGCGCGTCTTCAAGAAGATTTGTTCCATCCCCTGACAGAAAATGATTTATAGCCAATAAAAAGTCAGCATTCTACGACGGCTTATTCGTGCCAAACAACGAAAAGAAAAAAAATATTTATTTCGTTTGTAAAGTTTATTACATCGTTTGTACGATTTATTAATCCGTTTGTGCGGTTTATTAAATCGTTTGTACGGTTTATTAGTTCGTTTGATTCGTTTAAACGGTTAATTCATGTGGTCCCTAATAATCAATAGTATATTGCCAACTACATAGATCATGTGGTCCCTATGGTCCCGGATAATCAATAGTAGATGACCAACTACCTAGACCACATGGTCCCCATAGTCCCTGATAATCAAAAGTAGATCGTTAACTACCTAGACCATGTGGTCCCTTTGGTCCTTGATAATCAAAAGTAGACCTTCAACTACCTAGACCATGTGGTCCCTTTGGCCCCTGATAATCAAAAGTAGATCGTCAACTACCTAGACCATGTGGTCCCTTTGGTCCCTGATAATCAAATGTAGATGACCAACTACCTAGACCATGTGGTCCCTTTGGTCCCCGATAATCAATAGAAGTTGGCCAACTACTACAATGTGGTACCTATGGTCCCTGATAATAATCGTACAAATGATTTAATAAACCGTACAAACGATTAAATAAACCGTCCAAACGGATTAATTAATCGTACAAACGGATTAATAAATCGCATACACGATTTAATAAATCGTACATACTATTTACTAAACCGTACAAACGATTTAATAAACCGTACAAGTGATTTAATAAACCCTACAAACTGATTAATAAATCGTACAAACGATTTAATAAACCGTACAAACGATTTAATAATCTGTACAAACGATTTACCGTACAAACGGATTAATTAATCGTACAAACGGATTAATAAATCGCATACACGATTTAATAAATCGTACATACTATTTACTAAACCGTACAAACGATTTAATAAACCGTACAAGTGATTTAATAAACCCTACAAACTGATTAATAAATCGTACATACTATTTACTAAACCGTACAAACGATTTAATAAACCGTACAAGTGATTTAATAAACCCTACAAACTGATTAATAAATCGTACAAACGATTTAATAAACCGTACAAACGATTTAATAATCTGTACAAACGATTTACCGTACAAACGGATTAATAAATCATACAAACGATTCAATAAACCGTACAAACGAAATAAATATTTTTTTCATTATGTTGTTTGGCACGAATTAGCCGTCGTAGCATTCTCGTACAATTTATTTATTTAAAATTTAAATGTCAAACGGTAACATAGTATATTCATTATTATTTTAACAGAAGTGTCATTTAAAGTTAGCATGGTTTTTTTGAAATTTTACGGTTTCAAACTTCTAACTTGTTCAGTTGTTGTTGATAACTCTGCAGTTCACGATTGACCTTGATTGCAGCGTATTTAAGCAACATGAAATAAACCAAATACAGACCTCACAGACCAACTTATCAGTTAGATAGGACAGCGAATCAGTCTAATTAGAATTATCCTTTGAGTGCTTACTATCACATTTGCCAAACAAACGTAAGTTGTAAACAAGCAAGGTCTAATTTTATTAGAACTGGACAACAAATTAACTGCAATTTATGAAAAACAAACAATAGGATGTTCAAAACTATGCACGAAACATCATCTTAAAGTCGTGCGCGAGGCTGAACACGTTTCTCTGTAAGCGCACAATATTAAAGATTTAGACCAAGCACTAGCCGCGATAACTCATGCTAGCTGCAAGTTTTTAAGTGTGCGCACACTAGCCGAGGGATAACAAAAAGATCTCCACCGTGCAGGTCTAGTTGAATCGACATAAAACCATGTACAACAGATAGGGTAACTGTTCTTTCCAGAAGTGTTTTAAATAATAAACTTGTGTTTATTAGGCAAATTGAACGATATTTATAATACAATAATAGTTACATTACTAATAATAGTATTTTTGTTGTTATGACTGATATTTTTATATCAATATTTTTTCGCCTTTTTCTTTGGCTATAACAAATCTATTGACTTGAATGAAGTTAAATAGTACGAGTTTGAAAATGCAAATTCATTACACAACTTCATGTCAGCCCCTACATGCTCCTATGGAACGCCGTAGCTGTCTTTACATAAGGATTTTGTCTTTATTCTACATTATGTTTAATATAGATGCAACATAATATAATATAAAACCACCGAATATAATGGAAAACCCACCCAACATAGTTTTAAGAGTACCGACTATACAGTCAAAACCACTCAACATAATGACAAGAACATCCAATATAAAGACAAAAGCACCCAATAGAAAGACATATGCACTCAATATAAAGACATAAGCACTCAATATAAAGACATAAGCACTCAATATAAAGACATAAGCAGACATAAGCACTCAATATAAACTTGTTTCTAATATATAATATAATGTCGATACCACCAAATACAGACAAAATTCCTATGTAAAGACAGCTACGGCGTTCCGTATACTCCCACAGTTTCCTGTCAATTAGACATCGCATCTTTAAACGAGAAAACGAGCTGACAGGAGTGATAGGGGAAAGTAGAAAGAAGAAGAATAATAACAAGAAACCGGTAGTTTGGGAGACATAATGTTATTAAAAAAATTAATAGGATATAATTTCTGATCGTAGCCCCGTGCTCTGTGTAATGTGGTTAAAATTTAAACTTTAACTCGTTATGAACTTCATGGTCGTATACAACATTTTTAACGTAGACACGACCTCTATCAAAATGTACCAAATCTTCAGATCTGATAGTCTGTAATTAAATGATAAATTATCCAAAACGCATTAAACGCTAATATGATTACGATGTTTAGGCCGTAAGCGCATTTGAAAATATTTTACTTTAATGATGAATTTTGTTGCAAATGTTGCAGTAAAATGACGAAGTTTAACACACGCGTTCTTCGATTTAATTTGAATAAAATTAAATCATTTATGGTTTTACAGGCTTTTATCCGCATGTATAAATTCGTTATTTGTGGAATTTTCGAAACGATAGAAGTATTTAAATTCTGCAAATCACAAGCCGCAACCTTTACAATGTTGTAATTTTAGAAAGTGCATTGATAATAAAAGTGTTCCAATAACACAATCAGATGGAACAGCTCTTAATATAGCGTTGCTCCTTGTTTTGTATTTTCTGCAGTTTTAATAGTTTTCAAAAATGTTATTAAAGACTGTATAGCTATCTTCAAGTGTACTTAGAGAACGTATGTTGTACTTTCATTTAGCAAAAAAATAGTCGGCAGTAATTCTTATTATTAAGAAATACGTTTATTTGATTGGTCGAGATTACATCCAGTTAAGCTTTATACCGAATATATTTTTTGAAAAATACACAAGGAATATGGAATTGAGATTCCCTTTAGGCAAATTAATTTCTTAATGCAATTATAAAAAATTATAAGGATTAAACATAACATGCATTATCTACTTAAATATTCAAATCAGTACATAAAAAATCGTAAACGCAAGTGAAAATAATTCTAGTACTACTTATAAATAAAGGTTCTACTTAAATATTCAAATCAGTAATAAAAATCGTCAACGCAAATTAAAATAATTCTAGTACTACTTATAAATGAAGATAATAGCAATCAACGAGGAAAGTCCAATCAAAGTTCAAGACAACCCTAAACTCGAGAACCAATAACCAAAAATGAAGTAGCTACATAAACGGTCATGAGACTTTGTACAAGCATTTCAAAAGAAATGGTGGGCTAAACCAGGTTTTATGGCATGTCAAATCTTCCGCTTCAATTACTGTGTGCAAGTTAGTGTATCATACAAGCATTAGACGCCAATATTCTAATACAAATTTGATCTTCTTCCGTCTTCGTTAATTTTAAAATTCCGTACATAGGGTTGTTATTATTGGATACACCGATTACTGACTATAGTGGTGTATCCTCGTAAACATGGTACACAACGTGCAATTTATGTACGAACAATACAGAAATGCAGCATTTTTCTGATTGAATTCTGGCAATGTGAACCAAGAAAAAAAGTATAGTAAGTACATGTATATACATTTGTCTGCTGTTTTGATGTCTACGTTGATTACGTGTATGTATGATTTTCTTGTATGTTACTTAAGTATTGGTTATACTTCATGAAAAATCGTCCAGGGCGTTGTAATAACTTCAACGTTAATGATATCATTGCTTCTGAAATTATTACCTTAACCGAGGTGCCGAGATCGAAAATAGTCATGATGCAATTAAATAGTGACAAATTGTATTTTTATTGTCTAATAATACGATAATACGAGATAGCTAGGGAAATGACCCGGCGTCGTGTAGATACTATATAAAGTAATCTTACTGAATGCACTACGGCTAATTGAACGTATGATTCAATCCCAGATAGATTTGAAGAATTTTTTCTTGGTCCCTGAACATTTGGATAGTTTACCGCATTAGGACGTTAGTAAGTAAATGTGTACCAGTATCATTACCAAATTGCGTACTCTGCATTAAGTACAAAAGTGAATGTGTTATGTTCTGATTGGGTCAATTAGGAGATAACTGTATATTTAAAGATATGTCGGCATCAATTGGGGATTTGATGGTCGGAAATTGAGTTTACAGTAAATGGATATTCTTCAGATACATAAAGGTCATCTCCATTATAATGTTACGGCAATTAAAAACTAATTCTAATGCGATTTTTGATGTAACACCAATTCTAATTGGACAACGTGAACAATTTCATCACAATTAAAAAAAAATCACAATTTAAATAATTAAATTTAGATTTGTATGTCGTAGCATTAGAATGGAGATGAAAATAATGTATTTGAAGATTTGGCATCAGTTGGTGATTTGATGGTCGGAAATATGCGTTAATTGGCTCTGCATACACCAGTAAACTCAATTTCCAACCATAAAATTACCAGTTGATGCCAGCAAAACTTCAAATACAATACAGTTATACCTAAATAACTGACTAAAATTGGAGTTTCATATTTACCAGAAATAACGTCTGCGCTTGCGTTTACGTCTGGTGGCATCATGCCATGAAATTATTCACGTTGTCCGATCAGAATTTACGTTATATCAATAATTGCATTAGAATAGTGATTACATAGGTATAATTGTTTGTCTGTAAGCTCTTGCATGAACAAGTCTTTACAAAGTTGTACACATTTTTCTGAGATCTTGCAAGATGGGGTTTTTTTTTAAACAATTTAGGACTTGCATTCATTTGAAATTGCAAGGAAAATTGGGATCGTCTCAAAATAATTAAGATTTTTAATTAAGAGTCACAATCGCTCGTGGCTTCTGCATGTGCGGGTCAGCACAGCTGATCCCGGGTTCACAAGTCAGATCATAATATCCCGTGGATCCTGCCTGTGCAGACCCGCAGCACAGCGGATTCCGGGCTCTCAAATCCACGTCACAATCCCCGTGGCTCCTGTCTGTGACTCCGCCGTACTGCGGGCGAGCGCAGGCAGGAGCAACGGGAGGTTAGGACTTAGACTTGTGAGCCCGGTATTCGCAAAAAAAAAATCAAATAAATGAAAGAAAGTCTATTCACTTAAATTTTGAAAACAGAGATATATAGATACTGTTCACTTACAACTAAGGAACTATGAAATCATATGATAAGTGATGTAGTCCCGGTAAAAAAGATCACCAGTGAAGCGGGTTTACGGGCGATTGTTACCCATTTCACTTATTTGATTTTTTAAAAAGAAGTGTTTGGTCATTAGATCTGACCGCCGTCACCAACACAATAAAGAGAAAATAGCAAGAATTAAACAACAAGAGCTGAGGGCCAAGAAACGATGATGAATCTCACAAGCGCAATAAGAAAAACAGAAATGAACAAACAACAGGGAAAAACGATGACGATGACACAGAGTAACATGAACTGAGTTGCTGAGTTAGCATTTGGTATCAAGTGAGTTGCACCGGACGAGTTAGCATTTGGTAACATGACTTGTTCTGTAACGTTTTGGGTGGTGGATTTTCTGGTGGGAACATGGAGATAAGAGGGGAGAAAGAGACAAGACCTGGGCTGGGAGACACACTGTCTATTATTGAGTACTGATTTTTCAATGGTTCGCTACTCGGTGTTGTCAATATATTGGTCACTCCTTGTAAATATATTGACACTTCTTTATTACGTTGACATTTGACGCGAAAGCCGCGATGTTGTACATGTATAACTATTCCCCCCTCAAAATGTCAACTTTATATTCCAACAAAATATTTTCCGGTCAAACTTTACTGCTGTCAACGAATACTATCAATGGGGATTTGGTCGACTTTTGTGTTTGGAATCCCAACACACATCCTCACAAGTCAGGGTTACGAAACCCTGAAAAAATTAGCTAGGAAATTCCAGGGCTAGAAGTCACTATTTTGATTGGCTACATCATACCTAAATGTAGCCTATCAAAAGCTCGCTTTCATTCACGATTTGGTTATGGGATATCCCGATGTCGATTGTAAGTAAACCAAACGGATGTGTTGCATAGACCATGTGAAAATCAGTGTATTTTGTTCAGTAGTGTTAATAGCTTGTTATTACCGCGTTATTTATTAGTTGCGTTACGTTTTCTTCCCACTCAAGAATGACTACAGCTAAACACTTGCTTCTTTCAAACAATTTCATTAGTTGATATATTTAAGGTTTGACGTCATACGAAAATCTTCTAGCCCGGGAATTATGTCTCCCCTTCCCAGAAGGGGGAGACATATTGTTTTTGTGTCAGTTCTTCTTCTTCTTCTTATTCTTATTCCTCTTCTTTTCTTACAAAGCTTGTCCGACTCTTTTTTATCCTTGATATTCAGCTTTTATATTTGGCATGTAGATGTATCACCATGAGATGATGTGTCGCGTACCAGACTGACCTTCATATGACCTTGACCTTTGACCTCAAGGTAAAATTAATGCTAATTTTACATGCAAAGCGTGTCCGGACCATAACTTTTTCATCCTTAGATATTTAGTTTTGATATTTGGCATGTAGATGTATCACCATGAGACGATGTGTCGCATACCAGAAAGACCTTCATATGACCTTGACCTTTGGCCTCAAGGTCAAATTAATGCTAATTTTACATGCACAGTAGGTCCGGGCCATAACTTTTTAATCTTTTGATATTCAGCTTTGATAATTAGCATTTAGATGTATAACCATGGGATGATGTGTCGCGTACCAGACTGATCTTCATATGACCTTGACCTTTGACCTCAAGGTCAAATTAATGCTAATTTTACATGCAATGCGTGTCTTGGCCATACCTTTTTATCCTTTGACATTGGGCTTTGATATTTGACATGAGAATGTATCATCATGAGACGATATGTCGTGTACCAGGATAACCTTGACCTTTGACCTCAAGGTCAAATTAATGCTTATTTCATATGCAAAGGGTGTACTGGCCATACCTTTTTTATCCTTTAACCTAGGGCTTTGATATTTGACGTGTGAATGTATCATCACGAGACGATATGTGAAGTGCCACAGTAACTTTCATATGACCATGTGACCTTGACCTTTGCCCCCAGAGAATATAAGTTGAATTCATGGACCTATGCCTTTAAACTATCTTATAAAACACTTTCGAGAACAATTTACAAATTTAAGAAGAAGAACACACTCACAAAATCAAAATGTGAACATTTTTATAGTGAACACTACCCCATCAAGAAATGTAGTACAAAATCTTACAGAAAGGACGGTATCTGGGGACCATTGGATTGTTTTAGCTGTTGGATTTTAGTAAATTGAGGTATCCTAAATATCAGATGGCTATTGAATATATTTCAGATGAGCAACATACACCAGTCATTTTGTTCATTATGATGGAACACATAACTCACTTTTTTTCTTGTTATTTATTGCAATAACACCCGCATTTAATCAAGATCATGTTTTTTCGATTTTTAGTATAAATTATCCTGTCTGATGGTACTGAATTGATACACTACACTACACATTCGTATTGTTCAGCTCCAATTTATATTTATGTGCTCCCATGTATAAGATATTCCTAGTACTTATATTTGCCCCCACAGATAAAAACATCCACCTTGTTGATACTATGGATTTAGACATCCGTTTTAGCGCGCTAAAACACTAACAACTAGTTTCCTAGCTAAGTTTGTCAGGGTTTCGTGGACACATGTGGACACAGAAACCCTGACTTGTGAGGATGCCCAACACAGTATTACTATACAATAACGTTTTGGGGGAAAAAACCTGCAAGAGATTGCTGGTTTAAATGGCGTTTAACGTCACTTTCATCGCTTTTTCGCTCGTTATGACGTCTAATTTTATTGGAGAAAGGACAATTGGCGAGTTTCAATTAAGGTTCGAGTTAAGCACCTTCTGCCCGCTGTACGACTCGAATCCTAACCCTCAGTGTTAATAGGGCCGTAATCAACAATAGATCATTAAATACCTTATAACCACTAGGCCATTTTAAAGAGTCAAGCGGATAAATCGAATATTCTATGAATAAACGTACACACTTTTCAATTAAGTCATTGTTTTATTTCGAGACCAAAGACGTCCACTTTAGCTCACTTTATTTATAGGGTCTTTACAATTCGATCGTTTTGATTGATAATAACGTTGCCACCAACGTCCATTTGTGTTTCTGATTGGCTCAAAAAAGTCTACTCATGTTAAAGTACGTGGCCAAAATGTTTGTAATTTCATTTGTTACAAATGTGGGGTTCTCTACAGGTATTCCTTATCTTTTGAATACATTTGCAACTTTATATATTGACTTTAACATTCAAAATATTTTATATGACAGTCAAATTTGTAATAATGAACAAAATAAAACTTTGGTCCTGTCTGTGCACGATTTCACAAAGGGAAGTAAAAGATTTATTTAATTAATTAGTTAATTATTTAATAATTAAAAGTGATACAGGTATATAAATGAATATCAATTAATATAATTAATGCATTATGTGTTATTTCTCTATTTTGTGTGTATATTATGTTTGTTCTGTGTAATTATCTATTATTACTAGTTATGTATCATCTATATTTCCTTGAAAAGCCACGGATCTCACATTCCATATCCTTGCCTGGAATCTATTTACATTTGGTTATGATATATACATGTTATTCATCAGATAATTCGTCTTCATTTTTCTTATTAATAATTACAAAAAACATTAGAATAACTGAGATTTTTTTCTTACAATAGAATTTGAGTTGTCTTTCTTTGACTTACTTATGACATGTCTGTGCCATTGTTTGATGTTGCCATGGAGAGGAGTCTCAGGATATATATAGGCCTGGTCCTGCTATCCAATCCAATTCATGTATTTCATGAATAAAATATGTTTAAATCAGGTATTCCTTATCTAAATTTGCTTTAAAATGATTAAGTTCCCAAGTGTGGAAAAATGGGAGAATATTTTTTAAACAATTACAAAATAGCAGGAGTACAGCTTGAATTTGTGTGTAATTTGCCTGTCAAGTTTTAATAATCTGTATTGAATGCTGTATAATGAATTGATAACACAGATAATACAAATTTAGGTACCCTCTTTTGTAAAAATTTGCTAAGGAATGATAAAGTTCCCAAGCCTTAAAAAATATGATCTGTTATTAATGTACTTCTTTTTGTAGTTTATAAATTCTTTCTTAAACAATAATTGTTACATTTTATATTCGTTGTTATTTGTTTACTTTAGAAATGACATCCTACATATAGCATTTCATTCTGGAGAAAGACTGCAAAAAAGACAGTTAGTTTTCATGTTATTGTAAGTTGTTAACTTGTTAAGTGTAATTAACTGTAATTAATAAATAAAATGTAATTTATATTCTCTTTTGTTGACTAATTTAAAGGTTATTTTTCTTCCTGTAACAGTGTAGTCTTTTTGAGGTTTGGGGATCTGGACTGAAAGCTGTAGTAGTTGATTAGACAAAATGGGTATCTTATCCTTCCCTGCCCACCTTCACCAAACTATAACCCAGGTTTGTACTGAAGAACCTGCCAAATTCGAACTGGTTTTATATTTCTCAATAATGCAAAGTATGTCATGTAAAGGCTATTTATTTGTAATTAATACAGTAGTAGGCTAGACAAAATTTATGCAGGGAAACCAAAACTGAGTTAGGAGTATTCACTCACAACAAACAAATCCAAAGACTTTAATAGTACAAATAAACATTATTAGAATAATTCAGATGGGAAATTTACCAAATGTC
Organism: Limnoperna fortunei; assembly: GCA_944474755.1. Lineage (NCBI taxonomy): Eukaryota > Metazoa > Mollusca > Bivalvia > Mytilida > Modiolidae > Limnoperna > Limnoperna fortunei. The sequence continues at coordinate 90,121,462 of OX104116.1, forward strand.
TACAAAGTTAACAGAACAAGACTTTAAAGAAGTTGTATACACTTTTTAAAAAACGATGATTGAAAGATAATCGATGGTAGAAATAAGAAGCTCCCAGGAGCCTGAAATCCCACACCTGAAAGTCAACTGACTTTATTCACAAGACGAGGTTATAATATTAAACATTTCTTGACTAATATGTAAAGGGTTTTTGTTATATTCAAGTTTACAAGCTAATAAGTCAGAACCACAACAACAAAAGACAAAAAATAGTCATTGTTTTATACAAAAAGCCGTTGAAGATAGGCTAGAAGAACTTGCTGTGCTGATCAATTTGAGGTATTAGTTTTTAAGCTTTAAAAATTTGCAAGATATTTGCCAAGTTGACCCAATGTTCTATTTTTAGAAACAGCTGTCATATTTGTCCATGGTTCAACACCCCAATACAAATTTGAAACTAGGTACCCTAAGGTTGATTGTGGCAAAAGTTTGTAAAAATAATTAAGTGGTTGTAGAGGGGATTTTTTTAAAGTTGAGGTGAGCTAAAAAGGAAATTTGATTTGATTGATTGATTAACAGATGTGGTCCTTATTTTATTAAATTTTATAATTTGGTTAATTCTTAAAGCATCATTTGACTATAGTATTTCAGTAACTACTGTTAACCTTGTAGCCTCATTTTGAATTATGCAAGTCATTTCATGATTTACAGTGTTAGTAAACATAACAATCAACAGATCTAGCATCAATGTTCATAATCCCCTGTGATGAAAAGAAATGTATCTAGAGCTGGCCTCCCTTATGAGATAAGTGGGCACCCTTACCCACCCTTAAAAGAAATCAACCATGGATACGCCAATGATCAGTTTACTTTGGCTCAGTGTTAATTGTGTTACATATGCATGTATATAACATAGTTACATTGTAATTAGAATTAAAAAATACATAAATATTAAAAAAATATTTACATCATCACAATGTCTACAAACATGAAAATGCCCTCAGTTCAGTTCAAGTTAAACTGTGCATGTACATGTATAATTTTCCTTCTTTAAACAAGTCCAATTATGGAAAAGATATAATTACCAACTATGATTGTACAAACAATTAAAAGCTATCCATTTTTTTGGTTCTAGTTTTTTAAATATTTCTTTTTATTTAAATTTTTTTTTATTTCGCTCATAATAATTTAACTGGCAAATAAACAAAAGAAAGGCCTGCCCAACCATGTTATAATCTAAACTATATGAAAAAATATCACACATGATGTCTTCAACAGTTTTTGTCCTCTGATGTTTGGTAGAAGATGATTTTAACAGTGAGACAACTTGATTAATGTCAAATTAAAACCCCTTTAGATTGTCCTTATAATGTTTCATTTTTATTTGTCTCTCTTGTACTTTTCTGTAAATTCCTGAAATTTCTCCCATAAAGATTTTGCATCCCAACTTTTGGGTATCTGAAACAATAGAAGTCTTTCATTTAGAAGAGATACACAGCATTTTCGTGATTAATCTCTGCATGAACAAACATAATATATAGACATAAACAGACAGAAGAATAAATATTAGTACATAAAAACATTAATCAGTATCAACTAAGTTTATATTAAGTCAACATGAGGACACACTCCCAGATTAATGTACACGTAACAACCAGGACACTCAGTCCATATTCAGTCGAGGACACACTCCCAGATTAATGTACACGTAACAACCAGGACACTCAGTCCATATTCAGTCGAGGACACACTTTTCAGATTAAGTACTAGGTCCAGTACATATATCAACTGAAAATATATCATAATCTTTCCATGTTATAAAATTTCTCTCAAAAACATCTAAATGTATTAAATTTCTAACATTTCATGCAATGATCTTTATCTTTTGAAAGTACATGACAACTTGACTCTTTACTTGATTATACATATATTACCTCATAATTCTGTTCAACATAGACCCCAGCATATATACCAGCTCCAAAAATAACCTGAAATAAATTACTTCATACTGTATATTCGGTGACCAACTTTTTTTAAGCTTTCTTTAAAAATTTTGTCTAAAGGAAAGCTAAGATATACTACGAAAATGTAATACGATGATTGAATAGTAGGAAGTGTTCATTTGTATGTTTAAAGCACTTAAAATTATTTTAATTTGGCATCAAGTCAACTGTTTCTACTGTTGCTGGACAAGTTAGGGTCAGTGAGGTAAACAAAATATTTTGTCTGGCCTAATGTCATTAAATTATGGTACATAAAAAAATGTAATGTATATTTTTATACAGACAGTAATAAGTACAATCAATCCTTGATCCTGTTTCAGCTGCTATCAATGATTCAAAGAATAAAGTATTATACATATATCATTCATTATGTTCATATTGGAAAGATACAACAAAACAGCTACCCCTCACACAATAACATGGAATGGTTTTTAAAAAAGTAAATAGTTTTTTAAATTATAGTTTAAGCTTCCTACCTCTGTAATTGGTAGGAAATTTGTAGTTTGGCGTTGAAACAGGCTTAACATGATGTCCCCACAATTGTTACGGTATATAAAATACATTTGCTAGAACCAAAGATCTCCATAGACAAGTTCAGATAATTACTTACTGCTAACTTTCCAAAATAGCCCACAAAACTAGCCATACGTATTGATTTGATTTTTTCTTTCGATTTGGTGCTATTTTTCATTCAATTTTAATATGTGTTTTTCGTCTATTAATTATTAAAAAGGAACATAAAAATCCCTTAAGTCAGTAAAGAGTACAAAAGGAGATACAACAATACAGGGGAATACTGGGAATGGGGAATGAAAAATGTATTACATCCGTGGAAATTTCTACTCGATAGTTCTCGTATGGAAGCCCGTTATTGCCATGTGTTTTTTTAAGTTATTACAGTCATTACAGGAACCTATAAATCAACTAGTTATACTAGTCCCGTGTTATAACGACTTACTTATTCGTTATAACGACTTACTTACTCGTTATATAACGACTTAGCTTACTTGGAGCGCCAACGGTTATGGAAGTTTAGATATTGCTCCCGATAAAATGGGAAAGAATGTTGGATAACATATACAGTAGTTACTAAAAACGTGCCACTCTGCTTGATAAGTGTATCAGATATGGTAATATTGAACATTTGAACATATACAATTTATTTTGATTGATTTATATCGAATTGGGCACTTTTTTAAACAAAGGTCTTTATGGACAATACGGACAATATGGCCGCTTCCAACGGTGTAAACAGTGAACTCAACTCAGACATTCCGATTTCAAATTCACAACCAAAAAGTACATTACAAACTCCTATAACAAATAAAAGGCGTAATCCGGAGCGCACAGACAAATCTCCCTGCTATTCAAAAACAAACAACACGACAGATTTTTAGGCGTCGTAACTCCATTGGTGATCTCCGGGATATTGATAAGAAACCCCCGGTATCACGTAAAAACATTACGCAAAAAATCCTAGAGCCATTAACAAGCCCTGACATACTTAATAAAATAATACCCGTCTTGGCCGAAAAAATAGGTGAAACTGTTACTATTCTTCCGTAAATGGCCGATTTCTGATACAAATGACCCAGCACAGATGAGCTCACGTGCACACATCTGTACTTGCTGCGTCATCCAATCAAAACGCCAGAAACAAGAACGTTGTTATAGAAGCATAACAACGTTCAAGTTTGACGTTCTTGTTTCCGGCGTTCTGATTGGACGTCAGATCGAGACAATGGAGTCTAAAACAATGGAGAGTCTATAGGATATAGTTATGTGAAAGTGTTTGATTTACGGAAGAAATAGGTACTTTCATGCGTTTTGGGGAAAGCCCGGGCGATCTTTCACTCGTGATAGAAATTTTTATGTCTTTTGGCTCGTTCCGCTGCGCTCCACTCGCGAAAAGACATAAAATTTCTATCACACGTGAAAGATTAACCGGTCTTTTCCCAAAACTTATGAAAGAACCTATTATTCCCATTGAAGCTGAAATTAAAAAATGTGTAGATGTCTATATCAAACCCCTTTAAGACATAGTTGTTAATCAGAAAAAACTAATAGATGATAATAAAGAACAAATGTGTAAACAGTCCACGTGGATACAGTCTGTCGAAACTCACGTTAAAAGTCAGGCAAGTATATTAAAAGAGTATGACGCGGAACTCGATTTACTCTATGAAAGAATAACTGACTTTGAAACTCGCTTAGAAAGACAAGAATAGTACTCTCGCCGAACTAGCCTACGTTTCATAGTATCAAAGTGCCAGTCGATGAACGTGGTCGTGTTATCCACCCAGTAAACACCGATGATTTAGTCCTGGATGTATGCAATACTCGTCTTGGTCTTAGCTTATCCATTAATGATATTGGGAGAAGTTATGTGGTCGGTAAAAGTTAAACAAGGAAAGACCCAAGTCATAGTCAGATTCCTGTCGTATCGGACAAGAAACAGTGTATTTTCCAACAAAAAGGCGTTAAGGAGCAATGACGACTGTATTTTTATTACCGAAAATCTCACGTCATTTAGAACAGGCCTGACAAAGAGATTGTCCGAGCTTAAGCGCAACAATCAGATTCATGCTTATTGGACATCCGACGGCCGCATATGCGTTAAAACAACTCAGGATAGCAGGGACGATGAGAACGAGGCTTGACTGAAAGACCGGTATAAAATTTGGGAGAGACAAAATTTTGCAAAAACTAATTCAGGAATATTTTTTTCAACTAAATTTGTTTGACATCGATATTTATATTGATAAGGAAAACATTCTAAAACTTATAAAGTGAAGAATAGTGAAGAAATGAACATTTAAATCAAATATTCACATTGGATATACCAGAATTGTATTTATTTACCTTCAGTGAGTAGAATTCAGGACTATATCAACTACAATAACTACAGTAAGTCTCTACATTGTTCTTTATTGCATTTAAGTTAGATCTAGAGAATGTCTTTAACAGATTTGCAAACTCAAGATTTATTAGACAATAACGTTCGTAAAGATATCTCAGAAAGTCTCAACCTAGTAGACAAAGTCGATGAGGCGAAAATAAGCAAAAGAAAATTAGAAGACAGATTATGACAAAAGTTTTGAAAAAGAAAAGCCCGAAAAAAACACAAATAAGCCCAAATCAAAATCATCAGAAAATAAAGGATCACAAGGATCAACTCAGGGTATCAGGTTCCATCAGCAGAAACTTACTGAGTTGAAGGGCGTAGATGCAACAAACATTAAAATTTAAGAAAACTTAACAAAATGGAGCAAAGCATGAAACAAATGAAGACTAATATAAGTAAAATGGCAACAATCGATGATTTAACGTCTAAACTTAAGTCTATGGTTACCACAGACTTTCTTACAATGACAATTGAAAGGGTGAAGGAAGAAATTAGAGATATTATGAACGAGAAAATCGAGAAATTAGAAAGTAGAATGTTCGACCTTGAGCTCTGTAATGACAAATTAAAAGAGGAAAACACTTTGTTAAAAGAAAAAATCAAACAGCAGGAAGACCGCTTAGATAGTTTGGAAGATGGGCTAAATCTTTGTTTTCAAGAACAAAATGATCTAGAGCAATACACTAGGAAAAGTAGCATCAGAATCAACGGTCTTCAAGACCTTAACAAAGATGAAGACATTGAACAAACAATACACATACTTAACGATTTCCTGAAAAACACTGTCAAAATGAATATAGAAAAAAACGATATCAATATTGCACACCGACTTGGCCCATTTAAACAAGGACAAAGTAGGCCAGTGATTGTGAGATTTATGTCTAGAAAACATAAAATAGAAGCGTGTAGGGCGAGAAAAATACTCAAAGGAACCAAATACGTCATAAAAGAAGATCTCACACAAGTCAATCAGGAGTTATAGCTTCATTCAATGTAAAGGGACTGTCTGATGAAAAGAAAAGAAGAGAAGTTTTTGTTTGGCTTAAGGAAAAAAAACTGAATATTTATTTGCTACAAGAAACTCACTTTACCACTGAAAAGGAAAGTCAGATAGAAAAAGAATGGGGATATAAATGCACTTTTTCTCACTGTTCATCGCAAAGTGCAGGGGTAGCCTTACTTTTAATAATAACTTCCAATTTTTGATATATAATGTCACTATTGATGTCTATGGTAGATATATTATTTGTGATATAGATATAAATCAAGAAAGATTTGTTATTACAAACTTCTATGGATTGAATACTGACAGCCCAATTTTATTAGATTCATTTTTTGAAAATGTTGATAACTTGAATGACAAACCTATGATTTGTGGAGGAGATTGGAATTTAGTGTTAGAAGAAATAGATAAAAAGGGGGGAAGAAAAAGTTTGTCTCAACCAAAAAATAGACAAAAGCTCAAACTTTTCACGGAAAGAAACAATTTAGTTGATGTATGGAGAACTTTGAATCCAACCCCAGAGAGGTATACTTGGAGACAAAAAAATCAAAATATACACTGTCGACTTGACTATTTTCTGATTTCTACTGGTTTATCAAATGTTGTCGTTAACATGGACATAAAATATGGCTTCAAAAGTGATCATTTATTAATTGTTTTAGAAATAGAAAAGGATAAGATTGTCAGAGGGAAAGGATTTTTTAAACTTTTAAAATAATTGTTTGACTGTTTGTTTGCTTGTATGAATGGTGTTTAATGTCACTTTCAGCAATTTTTCAGCTGTATGATGGAATCCAGTTTTTATTGAGAGTGGAAGCCTGTGTACCAAGAGAAAACCCCGACCTTCACTGAAATAGGCTAAGCTTTTCATGTTTGCCATGTGGGTAGATAGTTACTAGACAATGGGTCTCGTAGAAAGAGTGACAAACTTATGTCGACGTTCGTACCTTCTGCAAAACTGAATTTTTATGTCACCACCCGAAGACGAAGGCCACTTCGCATTTGAGGCGTTTAGATAAAAATAAAGACAATACTATTTGACAACGTTCAAAGCTGGGTCATTTAAGGTCAATCTCGCGGTCTGTTCTAATGATATAATATGGTCCTTTAGTAACGACATGTCTTAAGCGTTTTCCTTTTCTGTTTTTATGTAAAAGATAACTGTGGAATTCTCAAAATATTTGCAACCGATAATGTTACAAATTATTAGACATAGGAAGTATCCGTTTTACAGTTAAATATGATGTATTAATTCTTTACATTTTACTCTCATTTGTACGCTAAATAACCTTTAAATTTTTCGTTCTGCGTCTTTATTATAAATTGTAGGCAGTCCATTTGATAATGTTTGCCTAAATTAATACCTTATATTTTGTAATAAAAGTTTGACCTCAATATATTGACCTACCAAGTAGATAGTTCCGTTTTATACGATTTAATGTCGACATTGTAGGAAATATTTGTAAAAAATCTTGTTATGTTGTTATTTTTTAATAGGTTCGAACTCATATGTAGAGCGTTATCGACATATAACAGATTTCCACTGGGATTGTCTGAATGATAGCATTTACTCTATGTTTAATTCCTCACAATGGTTTTAAGATGAATTAAAAAGCTGCCCGCTTCTTCTTACCCTTTTCCATGTCTAGTGATTTGTGTCAAGAATTTATACATCATAGTCCTACTGTATTCACAATTGCTACCGGACCGCATCTGATCAATCCCAGACTTCTTAAAGAGGGCTCCTCTATTTTAAAACATCCTCTTTGTAAACTATTTAACTTGTCATTGGCAACTTGTAAATTTCCGACGCAATGGAAACAAGCAAATGTAATTCCAGTGTTTAAGAAAGATAACCCTAGTAAAGTAAATAATTACAGACCAATTTCCCTCATTAGTGTTATAGGTAAAGTAATGGAAAGGTGTGTCTACAAACATATTTACAACTTTTTACACAAAAATTGTATTATTACTGAACATCAGTCAGGCTTTACTTCTGGGGATTCTGCAATTAACCAACTTCTGTGTATTACTAATGAATTTGGAAAAGCCTTAGACGATGGAAAGGAAATCCGAGTAATTTTCTGTGACATCAGCAAGGCCTTCGATCGGGTCTGGCACATGGGCTTACTTAACAAGCTTGAAAACATTGGGATAAGTGGTTCTTTGCTATTTTGGATTAAAAATTATCTTAATAACAGGAAACAACGAGTAGTCTTAGATAAGCATATTCACAATGGCGTGTTATAAACGCAGGTGTCCCCCAAGGATCGATTTTAGGGCCTCCACTCTTCTTTAATTTTCATAAATGATATTGTTAGCGAAATTCATTCGTCAATAAAGTTATTTGCAGACGACAAAAGTTTGTATGTTATTGTTGACAACCCGCAAAATTGCGCAGAAATACTGAATAATTACTTGTCAACGATCAATGAATGGTCGACCAAGTGGCTGGTAAACTTTAACGCTCAAAAAACAGTAACTATGACAATAACGAGAAAAACAAAAAGGCCCTCCCACCCCCCTCTAACTATGAATAAAACCATAATAACAAATGTTACAGAACATAAACATCTTGGTTTAGAAATTTCGCCATGATGGCAGCTGGGAAAAGCATATTGAATTGATAACAAAAAAGGCGTTTGCTAGAGTTAATATTTCTAGACGATTTACTCTCGATAGAAAAACCTTAGAGAAAATTTACTTAACATTCATTCGACCAATTTTGGAGTATGCCGATGTTGTTTGGGACAGCAAAACACTTTTTTTAATAAACACATTGGAAAGCGTTCAGATAGAGGCTGCTAGAATCATCACTGGGGCGACTCGACTAGTTTCTGTTGATAAGTTGTACAAAGAAACGGGATGGGAAAAACTTCAAATAAGACGTGAACATCACAAACTAACATACTTTTATAAAATGGTAAACGGTCTGGTACCTACATATCTAAGTGACATAGTCCCTCAAAATTTTGGAAACATCCACGATTATAACACTAGACAAACCTTATGTATACCACCAGTTAGAGCTCGAACTTCTCTTTATCAGAACTATTTTATGCCGTCTTCGGTTAGGTTATGGAACCAGGCGCCTGGTGAACTAAAAGAAAGTAGTTCCCTAGCATCTTTCAAACCCAACCTCAAATCCAGTCGTATCAAAATACCTAATTATTACTATTCTGGAACCCGACTCGGTCAAATCCACCACACGAGACTGCGAACATTATGTAGCTCCCTCAATCATCATCTATTTCTAAAAAAACATTGTAAATTCGCCCAACTGTAGCTGTCAACAAGATGTGCCCGAAACAATTTCTCATTATCTTTTTCACTGTCCTCGATTTAATGAATCGAGAAACCGATACATCCACTCGATTGATATTCCTCGGAATTTGACAGTTGATCGTCTATTATTTGGATCACCTGATCTCACGGACGATCAAAACGAAAAACTGTTTTCATGTGTACAAAACTTTATAGTCAGCAGTAAACGTTTCACATCATAGACTTCAGCAATACTAAACCTCTTTAAATTTCTTTTTCTTCTATTATCACACCTCCCCCCTCCCCCACCCTATCCAAATTACACAACATAATTTATTAATTGATTCCTAGTGGACATCCTCCTAGAGCAATTCATAACTATTAATACTACTAACTCACACTGGATAGGGATTAATATAAGTTCTTGTAACTTGTTTCCCAATCCTATTAATTATTATATAATATAATGTAATGTAATGTATCAATATTGTACTTGTATATATAATTAATTAATAAAATATGTTTAAACTATTCACAATTGTAGACTTTTTGTATAATATTCAATGATATATATCAGACATTAGTTGTAAACAGCTATTGAAATGCCCTATGTGGAAGTATAAAACGAATCACTTAAGAAATACGTGGCTGTTTTCAATCGTGTCAATGAACTTTTATTCATCGTGTCATTATAAAAAGATGAGCTGATTTTTTCCTATCATTTTTTCAGTAAATGCGTAAAGGAAAATGATTCAAACTCCTAATAACTTGCAATTAGAAGAATAATTTTGGGGTCAGAAAAAAGTTGGATAAATGTCCTTTTGAACAAAAACACTTGATACAGAAATATATTGTGCAGAAGCGTAAATTGTATTCGAATGTCGAATATCGAATATCGAACCCACTGCTAACTTCACACCCGTCATTTATTTGTTGAAATTTGTGATGCCAGTACCTTTCGAGCATATTTTCAGATAACAAATTAAAACATTAGTTAAAACGATGGAATATGTTAAAGGAAAAATATATGCCAAATAATTTTTTACTACATTATACAGTGAGTTTTTTACGTAAGTAAAAAGTAATCTGTATACTTATAGGTCTTAACGTGTTTAGATCTTTTTTCATCGTGTCATACTACTTCTCACCAAAATGATATAAGTCGGTTGATCGGTGTGTACAGGTGATTTATTTAATGCTCAAAATAATAAATTAATTGAAACAATGAACTTATTCAATTTAACGAAAGTAATCGATAAGCCCACTCGCGTGACGGATCATAACAGTACACGGTCTTCCCATTTAGCCAACGTTTTAATATTCAAATATTCCCATTTAGCCAACTTTTATTTTGTTCACCTGTTGACTTGTTTATTTAGCAATTATTTATGTGTAATAGGTAAATAAATTAACAGTATTTTTGTTCCAGGTCAGGTTGTTAATATTGTATTTAAAAAAGCAAAATAAATATAATTTAATTTTTAAATAAATAAATGATAAATATGAAATAAAAATAGTTCCTTACTCATGAAGCAAAATAATCAAATAAATAAATAACAGTTATGATGAAAATAATTGTAAATGGTTATCACTCATGAAGCAAAATAGTTAAATAAATAAATAACAGTTATGGTGAAAATAACTGTAAATAGTTGAAATAAATGATACTAAAAATAATTGTAAATAGTTCTCGCTCAGTAAGCAGAATAATTAAATAAATGAATGATACTAAAAATAATTTGACACTGAGTTAAAGCTCAACTCATAGAGGCCCATTAAGCATATATAAATTCATGACTGACTGAAATTTATCATTGTTATACAAAAATGGCTAATGCACAAGTAAGAGTTGAATTTATTCAACATGCCCGTGGTCACTATTTAGCTGTAGCAGGCTACAGATATAGTGTAAAAACCAGAAAGCAGGGCAGAGATGCTGAACTCATATATTGGAAATGTACAGTCAGTAATTGTCCTGGTACTGTAAACACAAGAGACAATCTGGTTACCAGCTTTCCCCGAGAACACAACCACCCACAACAAATTCAGATATTAAATCTAAACTTTTTATGGCACACATAAAAGAGAAAGTACGAAACGAGGACGTCGACGAAATGTGTAGTATATTTACCAACACTTTTCTCGACATCGCTAGTGAAAGTATTCCATCAAAAATAGTTACCATACGAAATAATGATAAGCCATGGTTCAATAATGAACTTAGGAGAGAAATTCTTAGAAGAGATCGATTTAGAAAAAAGCAGCATTTAAGTCTAAAAAACCGGCAGATCTAATAAAGTATACGAAACAAAGAAATAAAGTTAATAACTTGAAAAAAGCTGCAAAGGAAAATTTTGAAAATAATCTTGATAACATCCTCATAATAAAAAAATTAAAATACATTTGTATCTGTATGTTATTTTTCATTTATATGTTGTACTGTTAAATCAATCATCCTTATCAGTACGATAGTTGTATGTGTGAGTGTATGCGAGTGGGAGAGACAGGCTTTTTTATTTTTACTTTTATGTGATTACATACTTATTATGAGCCCTATGATCAGGAAATGAAAATATCTTTATCTTATCTTATCTTATCTTTAGTATACTAGATAGTGCTACAAACTCTAAAACATACTGGAAAATTATGAAAATGCTTCTCAAATCAAATAAAGGCTGTTCTAATATACCCCAATTTCAAAATATTATTCAAGATCATAGTTTAGGAGATGTAGTCTATGTGGACGACGAGAAATGTAATTTATTGAATAAGTATTTAGCAAAATTTCCTCATTAGAGGATTAAAATTTTACTCTCCCGGATTTTAAACTTCGAACAAATATAAATTTAAATAATATTGTAATCAGTACAGAAGAAATTGTTGACATAATAAAAATTTTAGAACCTAATAAAGCTTCAATTGTGTCCTGAAAAAATAGCAATACCACTTCAATTAATTTTAATAAATCACTGTACCAATGCAAATATCCATCCAGCTGGAAAATTGCAAATGTTATTGCAATATTCAAAAAGGGCGACAGAGAATACTGTCTAATTATAGACACAATTCCCTCATTAGCTGCGTAGGGAAGATAATGGAACGGGTTATTTATAAATATGTTTATAACCACATACAAAAATGGTTAATGTCGTTTAACCCTGACAAAACAGAAATTATGTTATTCTCAAATATATTATCACCAGATATAAGATTTACACTAAATGACACAGATATTCCAGTTACTACTTTTCATAAACATCTAGGAGTCACTTTTAGCAGTGATGCTTAGTGGAACATACATATTGAAAATATAATTTCTAGTGTTTCTAGGCACCTGAACGTACTCTGGAAACTTAAGTATAAATTAAAAAGAATAAATATAGAAAAATTATATTTGGTCTTCAAAAGACCACCTTTTGAGTATGCCTGTGAAGTTTGGGATAACGTTGGTGTGGGTTACTGCAATAAACTTGAGCAATTGCAGCCAGAGGCGGCACGAATCGTCACAGGACTATCAAATTTTACAATTTAATTAATATTTATACCGAAACGGAGTGGGAGCCTTTCCAAGCCTTTGGCTGAGCGTAGAAAACGTAGGAAACTACAAATGTTTTATAATATACAGCATAGTTCTGCACTAGCATATCTTTGTAATTTAATACCACCAACTATACAAAGCACGTCCGTGTATCCCTTGCGTAACGGTAATAACATTATGACCCCTTATTGTAGACTGTCCCTGACTAACGAATCTTTCATACCGTCAACTATTCGACAGTGGAACAGCTTAGATATGTCAATCCGTAATGTCGAATCTATCTTTAAATTTAAATCTGAATTAAAAAACCTGAACCCATATCGAAAAGTTCCAAAGTACTATGAATATTGACAGCGCAAATTCAATATTGACCAACACAACTAAGATGCTTACATTTAAAACTATGATCTGTACAGAGTAAATATTATTTCTGATCCATCCTGTCGTTGTGGATCTAACCGTGAAGATTCGTATCATTATTTCTTTGCATGTTCTAAATATACTAATATTAGAGACGGATTATTTGATAACCTTGCCTGGCTGCCAAATTACTGTCCAGTAAATCTAGAACTTTTAACATCTGGCAACCCGTTATTGTCCACCGAACAGAACGAATAAGCTTTTAAACATGTATATGAATATATCAAAGGGTCAGAATAGATTCCATATTGTTTAATGCAATGAACACAGGGTTTTTGAATCGCACATATCATCACATCATCCTTATTCTTCATTTTTTTCTAATATCTGTAATATATTTTTCTTTCCTTATACCTTCTCTCTTTCTCCTTGTACATATTTTATTTTACACATATGATATACTATTAATTGTATTGAATTGTATTCATGCTCCACGAAAGTTCTCATTGTAATATTTTGTATATTTGGAGAAGACTTCAAAAGTTTGTTTACTTGTATCTTATCCTATTTGCATATTTGAGCACCTCGGTTGCCGAGTGGTCAAGGTAGTTCGTCTACTATTTATCACGTGGTCTGTCAACACTGAGATTGCGGGTTCGATTCTCACTGCAGGCAGGGTGTACTCGACTCCAATCTTAATTGACAAGTATTGCCAGTTTTCATACCGCAGGTCGGGGGTTTTCTCCGGGTACTCCGGCTTCCTCCCCCAATAAAAACTGGACGCCATGATAAAGCTGAAAAATTGCTAAAAGTGGCGTTAAACACATTTCATTTAAGATACATCAAACAAACAAACAAACATATTTGAGCAAATAAAATATGTTTAAACTCAAACTTAGCTTACTCGTTATAACGACTTCAGTATTTTACTGGTTATAACGATTTTGCCTGCTCCGCGTTATATAACGACTTAGCCTACTCGTTATCACGATTTAGCTTACCAGGATTTGTAATGAAAGTGTAAATTGCGGCCTACATTTGTTTATGAAGCGTTAATGAAAATAATACATATTAACTGTATATCAATTTCTATATAAAAGTAATCGTTTACAATGTTGATGGGTGTGACCCAATTAAAAAAGATTTAGATTTGTACTTACATGACTTTTTTATCATTTTTTAAATCTGTTAAATGTACAAAAATATGTTAACAGATATGTTTTATCAGTTAAAAGTAATCGTTTACAATCTGTGTAAATATGTTTAAATCTGTTAAAAGTAATTGTTTACAATGTTGATGGGTGTGACTCAAATAAAAAAGATTTAGATTTGTACTTACATGACTTATTATCATTTTTTTTAAATCTGTTAAATGTACGTGTTACATTTCGGCCTCGTATTATAGAGCAATCATTTGTTGTTTTTTTTTTTGGGGGGGGGGGGGAGGGGCTATGGAAACTTTTTTATCCTGCGTTTTTATTTTCGGAAAAAATCGGAGCCTGGGGTTTTTATTTTTCAACCAGAAACACCACCCTGCCTTTTTTTAATTTAAAGGATTGTCATGCCTTTTATTTCCAGATTTTTTGGCATCTTGCCTTTTTATTTCAAATTTCACCATAGCCGTCCCATAAAAATCAAATGGTTGCTACCTTAAAACAATCGATAATTGAGTTTTATTAGTCTTATTAGGGTCCACTGACTACGCCTCGGTGGGTGCCCTAGGCCTATATAATCGGCTATTCCGTACAATCACGGTTTGTCCAAGAAATTTTCCTTGCACTTTTTCCGAAACTACTATTCGCAGAACTGAAATGTATCAGGCATGCATGCCATGCAATTTCAGTAATGCGTTTTGTGGACGATATCTATGAACAATAACAAAACATTCTCGAATACATTCGATCATTTTACGTTTATCAATTGTGTTTAAATTTTTATTTAATTTTAAGAGATATGTGCCTCACCCGATATTAGGCTAAAGCCTACTTCATATTATTCTTAAAACGAGTAAGGTAAGTTGTTATAACGAGTAAGTTAAGTTGTTATAACAAGTAAGTAAGTCGTTATAACGAGATATTAAGTGGTTATAACAAGTAAGCTAAGTCGTTATAATAAGTAACTAAGGCATTATAACGAGTAAGCTGAGTCGTTACAACGAGTTACTAAATCGTTATAACGATTACATAAGTCGTTATAACGAGTAATCTAAGTCGTTATAACGAGTTACTTAATCGTTATAACGTGTAACTAAGTCGTTATAACCAGTAAACTAAGTCGTTATAACTAGTAAGTAATTCGTTATAACGAGTTACTAAATCTTTATAACGAGTAACTAAGTCGTTATAACAAGTAAGCTAAGTCGTTATAACGAGTAGGCTAAGACGTTATAACGCGTAGGCTAAGGCGTTATAACGAGTAAGCTAAGTCGTTATTACGAGTAAGCTAAGTCATTATAACCAGTAAGCTTAGTCGTTATAACGAGTAAGTAAGTCGTTATAACGACTTAAAAATAAAACACAACATGACAGTAACGGGTTTCCGTATTCTCCTGATTTACATAGAGGAATCAAAGTGTAATTTAAAAAAATATTAATTTGAAAACACACAATTTCTACAAAATGAGACTAGTTTTAAGCAAACACAAAATTATATTTCCCAAATTTCAGAAAATATTGCTTAGCGATCCTTTAAATAAGTTAGAACATTTGAAGGAAAAAAAGAAGAAAAAACTGTGTAGACCTTGGACTTGTATTTATAGGTTCCTGTCGCGTAGACCAAGAATTATCAGATTAAAAAAAATTGTTATAACGCTTGGTAATATTTGATATTAACGTTTAATGCATGATCAATGATTATAACCAATAATCTAATGTTGTGGTCAACTATCCGAAGGATAGCCGACGTTATACATGATAATAGCTTTTCAACCCGACGCAGGCTGCTGAGAAAAAAGATTGGACACTTAACAAGCTGAAGGGAATAGCAAAAGAGTCAAAAACCGAAGCTCAAGCATTTATAGTGGTAAACATTAAGAGTCGCGAATATTTGTGTCTTGATCTAACGACTCTAAGACGTTTTGAGAAACCACAGATGCCCCTCTCGACCCAAGCAAATCCGAAGACCTATACAAACGCAAATATTCACTGAACGTATGCAACGGGATTGTTTAAAACCTCATGATAAATCTGGTAGAAAAAGTAGGAAAATGGCATTTGCTTAAATTTGTTGCATCCGCCAAGCTATCCATCAAACAAATTGTCCATATTAATGACGCTGATTACGAATCAGGTAATGATAGCCATCGATGGGAAAGGATATATTTAGATACTTTCAGATACATGTTGTTTAAAGGACTCTGAATTTACAGTCAAATTCCAAGGTAATCAAATTTCAATTCGTATCGAATTCGGAGCATGGTAAACTACATTTAAACAATGGGTTAAACCAGGTCAAAGTTTAAAAATATATATCACAAACACACATTGATTAATATTTTCATATGGATCAAGTACATCTCTGCAGCTGATGGGAGCAATAGAGCTTAGAATTTAATGATAAAAACAAACATCAACAAATCATAAGACGAATAAACTAGTAAACGCAGTACATTTACGTCACATCCTCCCAAGTCAGAGGTTCCTATTCCACTATGTAGAGAACGTTTAATCAAAATCACAGACGGGAGGACATTAGGTCCAAATATTTAAACATTTTTTTCCGAGTACAGAGACATGTGAAGGACGAAAGGACTATATAGCTGTTAAAAGATTTCTGAAATACACAATTATCTAACAGTACAGGCGGTAGCTCAATCTTTTCGAAGCATGACATGCATAAATAGAGAGCTTGTATACATGAAAATAAAAATAAACTTTAGATACTGCTGTAAGCGTCCACACCATGATCATGCGGATATGCGACAATCAAATGCAGCTCTCATGAGTTTGAGACCACATATATGGATGAAACTTTGCAAACATTAAACGGAATTAGCAATTTTGCAAAATTAAACCTCAACAATTCATGAACGAATAATATATTATTATACAATAGAAAGTAACGCCATAGTGAAGTTTACGAAGAATTTAATTAATCTGTCAAAAAATGTGTTGAAGGTCCAAAATATATGAATTTACCAGGGGGGGGGGGTAACTTGGTATATATAGGGTAATACGGATGTGCGGTCCGAATAAGTCACTTTTTTAGCTCTCCAAAATATATGAATAGGATCTTTTTTCATTGAAAAATATATCATTGGGTAGTTGTAAATTATCTAAATATATTCCATACCTCAATTCTCATCTTAAGCATGTTAAGCTTATGTAAACCACAGTGAGTTTCAAACAAAGTGTTCCATTAACATCAATTTATCAATTTGATAGTAAACGTACTATTTTGTCAATGGGGATGTGCAGTAATAAATATATGAATAGGTTCTGATTTAATCATTCAATATATGATTAGGTCCTGTTTTATAGTGTCCGAAAATATATGAATAGGGTGGGTTTTCAAATGTCCGTCCGCAAACCTGTACCTAAAAGTATCCTTTGTACCCCCCCCCCCCCCGTGCTATTTACACTTGCTTACCGTAAAAACAAAGCACTTTTCGACAGGACAAGCACCAATCAAATTGTTATCTAACCGCGCCGTTTAGATTAAAAAAACCCCACAATCTACGAATTCTGGGAATGCAAACATGAAAGAAGAACATGTACTCTTAAGAAAATTGTAATGAAAATGTGCGGATAAAATGAAATGTTAAAACGTCGAAATTCAGCATCGGACAGTAAGCACTACAGTTATGAACACCGGGGGTTGGAGTGGGGGTACTAAGAATACTTTTAGGTACAGGTATGCGGAAGGAGATTAGAAAACCGACCCTATTCATAAATTTTCTGACGTTATTAAATGGGACCTAATCATTGGATTTTTAAACCTGACCTATTAATATATCCACACTGAGAATACAGTCCATTCACAACGAAAATGTTTATAAAACAAATGCAATAAACAAAAATTCAATTGCGACATCTTAAGATAAATGTATTAGTTATCTTGTCTTTTAGAAATTCTTCTCCCATTGTTGATTTCCTCTCTTGGCGGCACAATACAGAGAATCGCACCTAATTCTAACACCTGTGACCATTTCAATCAACACATTAACACCCATTTATTATCATTGTAGGCAATATGTAGGCATTTGCGAAGTTTAATCAAGTGATGGTAATTGAGTTCTATATTCGTAGATGTGAGGCATTGATATATTTACTACCCAGTGATGTATTTTTTCAATGAAAACAGCTACCTTTTCAATATTTTGCAAACGTAAAAAAGACACCATTTCGCGCCGCACAACTGTATTACCCCCCCCCCCCCCCCAAACCCCCATTTTGGACTTTAGGCTTACTCGAAACAGTGCTGCCGCTGATATTATGATGAAATGTTTGCACAATTATTAATTTCAACTTTTCATAACATTTGAAATGTTTTTTCGTCTCACCTCCATTACCAAAACACGCATGTCATGTTTGTCGTTTATAAATATAATTCAAGGTGAAATCACCAATTACACTCGAGCTATAATTAAGCCAAAACAGAACCTTGATTGATAATATCTTTCACACATAAAATTGTAATAAATATTATATTTAGATTAGTTTAGTAAAATAGCACAGCAGTGCTGTCTTCTCTTTAATTAAGCATGTCACAAGTTGTGTCTTTTATCTCAAGATTTATGGGTTAAATTAGATGTGGAAACTCATAAAATCTTGTATTGTCAGTTAGTGAACGGACATTATTAATGTAACGAATGTTGAGATACAAGGCGGGACTAGCCTACAGCTAATCTATAAGCAATGTAAGAAGTCCTCTTCTTATAAATAGAGGAGCAAATTAGCAACCAATGGTGCACAATTAATGCTTATGTGAATACCAATATTAAATTACAGTAAGTCGGTTTCCTTAATATGGTGGCATATATCTGCCCCTAGTTGTACTTGTTACATAACTAAGTCTGCATAAATTGTGAAATAAGAAGACTTGTCATTTAATTAAGTATACTTGTCATTTAATCAGGGTAAATGTGTAACATAATAAACTGCTAAGATTTTTAAGAAAAGAAAATCCGTTTTTTGCCCCAAAGTCAAGAGTTCTGATTCCGCGTTCGATCCATCCTCCCAAGTCAAGGGTTCTGAGTCCGCCTTCCCTTCATCACGATAATGGATCGAACGCATACTCAGAATCCCTGACTTGGGAGGATGTTTTTTTGCGTTTTTGCCGTTTTCATGCAATACACATATATTTCTTTGCCGTTTTCATGCCATACACATAATTATGTGACAAGTTGACTTGTCAGATAAATAGTATGGTGGCATATATCTGCCACCACATATCACTTAATTAAGTCGACATATTTTCGGAAATATGTCAACATGCTACATAATTAAGTCAACATAATACTGAATTAAGTCATCATTATCAGATTATAAAAAAGAGTGAAAATGCGCTGTTTGAACAGAATGTGCCATCTACTTTTCCACTTATTTATCGTGCAAGTAGACATAATTATGAATTAAGTGGACATAATTTTCTGATTAAGTCGACATAATTTTATGATTAAAGTCAACTTAATTTTCTGTTTAAGTCGACATAAGTTTTTGATTATGTCGACATTATTAAGTCCACATAATCTGTCTGATTAATAAGTCGACATAATTATCTACCATTTAACTTGAAAAGGGGGGGGGGCTTGGTTTAGAAGTTGAAATTCCAAGACCTCAATGAGAGAATAATGGCAGAAATGAGACCCGAGCCAGCAGTATGTCGTGGCTCGTATAGAGGTTAAGCCCTCTTTAATCATGTTAAATGAAAATCCATTGAGGGGTTTAGGAGGAGTTGCTGATTAGAGATGGGTACCCCTTTGTTGTGTAATGGCTAAGTCCTTGTTTTGCTATGGGAAACCCCAAAAATCAATCAAATCAAATTTTAAAATAGTAGGTGCACATCTACATTATGTCACAAAGATTGCGTGAGTTTCATGAAAATCTATTGAGGGGTTTAGGAGTTGCGGACAAGAGATGGGTACCCTTAGGTGTAACTGAAGGACGGACGGACGGACAGACACCCCTATCACTATATACCCCTCAATTTTCAAGCGGGGGGTATAAAAAGGGAACTTGAAACTATATTTTTGTATTATAGAATAATCCTATTCACACACTTTGCATCCGTCGTTATATTGCGTCCATGGTGAACTATCTGCGTCTCTAATTGTAAATAGCTTCATACAATATAAATTGATCAGAGTGGTGACCAATCTAATGTTATAACTAATATGCATTTAAATAGGAGGTTATTTTTCAAGTTTATATTTGTTAAGGTACAATTCCTATTTTGTGATTTTAATATTCAAATCCAACTACTGTCAGACAGCGTCGATTACCTTTTTTAAAGATAGTACTTAATTGTTTATTCGGTGGTTGAAAAATGGCATACTGCATGGACATTACTTTTTAGCAGGCACGTGTTCTTGTTCAGCAGCGGGATAATCACTTTCATGTTACCTTGGACATTGATATATGGACCTTTTTGACCAGAAGAATTCTGATTTTGAATCTTTTACGGACGCCATGGTGGTTCAACTCCAATGTTGGTAAACGTTTCATTCCGGATTTACTCAAGAGTGACCGAGCCAGGATTTAGCGCACGATCAGTTATAATGAGAGCCCAAGCATTGAATTTATGAAGTAATCGTTAAATTTTAAATGATTTTGAACCCTTTAAATAATTTATAGGACGCTTTTTAGTAAATCGGGGGTGGTAACCCAAGGCTTCAACCATCATGGCATTCAACAGCCTGAGAATCATATTAAAAAAAACTGGCATCAAAAATTGCCAAAACACTTGTGAAAAAAATAATTGAAAATCACAATTGGTCCGATTTTCATGAGGGTTTCTTTTAGTATAATTTTTTTAATTTATGTGCAGTAACTGGAGTGGACTTCTTTTGTGTTGGGCATCCCCAACACAGGATTACTAGTTATATATTTTTTCTTTTTTTCTCAGTTTTGTTTCCCGTAGTTTAAAGAGGTCTTATTTGTGTTAAAATTTAACACCACGTATAGGTAACTCGCGTACGGTTACCATACAATACAAAATTTATAAGTTTCACCTAATCATGCCAATTAAAGGCTCGTGCAGGTGAAATTTAATCAAAATAGCAACAGCCAAGAAAAAAATCTTTATTTTTATGACACGTAGCGATATAAAATATAATTTTTTAATGCGTCGCGACAAATTTTTTTTTTCAAAATTAGCATTATTTTGTATGGCAGCAATTTTCTTCAGAATATATGTTTCTTCTGTAGCAGGTATGATTATGTCCCCCTGTTTAACTATTTTTGATAATTATTATTTTGGTTCAGAGTATTTAATTTATTTCATTTTCGCTTTATTTTGGAATGGTTAATGTTTTCATATCATTTATTTTTGACATATATAAAGGTTAATTTGAATTTTGTTCATTGTGACTATACCTTTTAAATTGATGGTCAATATCTTCAAGTAATTTTCAGTTTTATATTGATCAATGATTTAAGAGGACTTAACCTCTATACGAGCCACGACATAATGCTGGCTCGGGTCTTATTTCTGCTATGATTCTCTCGTTGAGGTCTTGGAATTTCAACTTCTACACCATGCCCCCTCTTTCAAGTTAAATGGTAGATAATTATGTCGACTTAATAATCAGACAGATTATGTGGACTTAATAATGTCGACTTAATCATTAAATTATGTCCACTTAATTCATAATTATGTCTACTTGCACGATAAATAAGTGGAAAAGTAGATGGCACATTCTGTTCAAACAGCGCATTTTCACTCTTTTTTATAATCTGATAATGATGACTTAATTCAGTATTATGTTGACTTAATTATGTAGCATGTTGACATATTTTCGAAAATATGTCGACTTAATTAAGTGATATGTGGTGGCAGATATATGCCACCATAAAATAGGTCTGATTTTCAGATAATTAAGTTAACATGTCAGATAAATAAGTCAACTTGTCAGATACACAAGTCTACTAGTCAGATAATTATGTCAACTTATGTATAGCATGTAAAGGGAAAAACGCAAAATAAGGTTAATTTTACTTAAAATTATTATTACTTTATTATCTGACAAGTTTACTTATCTGTGTGACAAGTAGACTTAATTAAGTTACAAGTCGACTTACTTAACAATTTATGTAGACTGAATTATGTGACAAGCAGGTGCAGATATATGTCACCAAATACATATCTATGTGGGAGGGCGGCAAGATCTTTTCTGTTAACGTGTTTTAGGCCATTTTAGGCGTATGTTAATAGTTTTTATTAATAAAGCAATTGTTTATTGTTTTTCAATCATTAGCTGTTATCTGTTTTCTTAAAATTTGACATAATGTTATAATAAAAATAAAAACCCTGTTTACTGTTAATATTCAGAACACTGAACTGTTTTGAGCTCACTGTTTTATGTTTTTTCATATAAATTGCAGTTATCTGTTATCATTATGTCAATTAAAATTACTGTTATCTGTTTTGTGGAAAATAAACAATTGTTAACCTGTTAAAAGACCCCCTCTACATAAGGTGTCGATTCAATTAAAGTTTGTATTTAAAAAACAACAAAATGTCACACATTGTTTTTTCAGTTTTGAACGCTGTTAAAATTGACATTTATGTGACGTCACCGCTTTAAAGAAGGACGTCACAGAGGCACTGATTCGTGTTTTGAAGTAACGGTATTAACTATAAAATGTGTGATGGTCGCATTTAGGCTGTACCTATATTCATATTATTACGAGTTAAATAGGTTAATATTTTGAATATCGTAAATTTTAAGTCAATACAAAACCTACAGTAACATATAATTATAGCTTATTATTAAGAATTGCATTTGAATTCATTTTCACCGAGTAAAATTAATAGCTGATATCGGGTGTAAAAAAGGGCGTTAGACGGCAGAGTAATGCGACCCGTGTTGTACATCGGAGTTTGTTCCGAATATTATTATACTTGTCGACTGATACTAAGCTTCAATCTCTTGACGTTATGAGATAAGGGACTGTCGAAACGGGAAACCAGTAAACTATTATACCGAAAAATGAAAAACTTCAAAAACTTGACAGTTGTACCATCACACCGTCGTCTTATTGTTTTAATATACTTAATCTGTTAAGGTTAAATGTGCAAAGTAGGTAAGACTGTCAAAGTGATGTCCGTTAAAGTTGTCAACAGTGTCAGTGTACTTTCGGAATTACATGACCAAAAGGCAAAACGGACCATAAGGCATAACCAAAGTGAAAGGCAATACGAACTATAAATATAAAACAAACGTTTTATTATGTTGTTTAGTTTGTCTCTCTGTAATCGGTTTAAAAATTTAATTTTTTAGGTAAATTTGTGTAATCTAATGATACTATTCCGGGGTACGGATAAAATCCCTTCCGTGTAATTAAGCATAGGCGGACAAAATCTCCCTGTAAAATTACAAGGCAGACAACATCCCCCAGTAAATTGTTTCAAAGCAGATAATATCCCTCCTGAATGTGATAATAATACCAATAAGTAGTGTACATCTTGTTCAGAAATTTGTGTACGTGGTACTATTACTTGAAGTAGAAATTGTTCACTGGAACACATTGATATGGTTTCTATTGTTTGGTACGAAGATGTATTAATCATGTTAATAAAGGAAATGCATGATTTGATCTAGGCCCTTTCATTATTATTTTCCGTAAAAACAGTATAATTTTTTTAACTTAATTATGCCATTATTTACTGTATTTACAGTAATAAATGCCATACTGGTTCCAATTTTCTACCAGAGTTTTCCCAAGTTAGCAATATTCTTTTGATCAATTCGAGTCTACAAACACATTAATTAAAGGTCAACAATGTAAATGAGAAAAACAATAATTTTTAGAAATTAAAAATCAGTTTTATGTTTAAATTTGTTTTGTTTCTTTTTCAAGGTTTATCTCTCTACTAGTACCTGTATGAAACTGTAGGATACAAGTCAATTTGTCCCAAGTCCAATTTGTCCCAAACCAATTTGTCCCAGTTTTGGTCAATTTGTCCCAGATCCAATTTGTCCCAAGTCAATTTGTCCCAACTTTTTTTTATGATGTTCTTTCTCCAAATGTATTAATGATTGTGTAAAAAATAGATTAGAAAACATATTATTAGACGTTTTGCTGAATCTGAATGCACACATTGCATCATTCTAGGTTGTTTTTTTTTAATTATAAACCAACAAGAAGGTTTAATACATTTATTATAAATAATCTGATAACAAAGTAAATGGAGTACAACATTCAATATAACTTTGTTCATAATTTGTTCGACAACATGTGTCTATAATATTGTTCCTGTGTCCATAATATTGTTCATTCATTTCTTAAAACTTTGGGGCTATGATAAGTCCAACCGACTTCAGTAACTGCGATGGACTAAGTTCGCTGTTGGTGTACAGGTCCCACAGTTCAAACACCTTGGCCTGCGATGATCTGGAGGATGCTTTCTGTGTTCTTGACAATTTCTGCTCTGAAACCAGCTGAACTTGCATGGGAACAAATCTGAAACAAATAATCAGAATTAAATACTTGAAAAAATACAATTATGTACATTGACAGTGAATCGACATACATATATTCAAGAACTTCAGATATATTAACAAGAAAAAATTACTTACAAAATCAACAAAAAATAATGACGTTCAAATTATTTTAATTTGGTACACACCTCGCTTCGTCACTAAGCAGTTTGACCATCACGTAGAGTTGAAGGCTCTGTCCTTTAGCTTTTCTGTTGAGGCGCTGGTGCCAACCTTCAACGTCATTATTCGTTCTTACTGCTTGGCCAAACACAGACCAGGTGTTCACTGGTAACTTGGAACTGCTGATCCATGTAGTTTTCACGTAGTTCATAAGTCTACGGATTGGTCTTGCTGAAACTGGAACCATTTGGTCGAGTCTGTTAAATGATGCAGTGATGTGCTCCTTTGGTAAGTAGGGCAATGCCATCAGCTGTCTAATAAACCTATGACACATGTCACTCTTTGTGTAGGCAACCTACAAAAAAAAATATAAATTACTTTACATCTCAACTTGATGCAACAAATAAGAATTAAAAATGTGTTTTAGAATTAATTATTGATTATAGTCTAAATACTTGTAAAAGTCTAAAAAGTATAAAACTATAATTATAAATCATTTTTAGAATTTTCTAAAAACAATATAATACCTGAAGGCCGAGCTTTTGACATTTTCTCCACACCGCTTGTACCCAGTGGAATGCACAACCACGAACTGTTACAGTTGGCAACACCTTTCGAACAGCTTTCCACATGGCAAACTCAAAGTCTAGAACTACAGCTTTAACGGCAGCAGCACCAGGCAGCATTCTGACGATTGAGCGGAAGACCTAGAAAAAACCAAACAGATAATAATAATGTCGTGTATATTTCAACACGCATAATAATATTGCATTTTAACTTCTATTTAATGTAATTTTTGTTTGTTTATATTGTTTGAAAAAAATCTTACTGCAATGTAATCTTTATAACGTCGTCTGGACATGACTGCAAACACAAGTGGGATCTGCTTGGTGTCGGAGCCTGAACGAACAAAGGCATGCACTGAAAAAAGCTGGTAGAAGGGTCTGCGTACAACTCTAAATGTAGCGTCTATGTACCATGTCTTTGCTGTAGCAAGGATACTCAGCTGTCTCTGTCGCAAAAATAAGGTGACGCTGGTTGTCTACACGAATATCTTTCTTCAAGAAGCCATCTGGTATGTGGTCTTGAACAAACTGAAAAAAAGATATTTAGACATGCACAAACTACAGAATGGATGTTATTCTTTTTTTTTCTATATTTCTCTTTGTGTTAAATGTTTGCAAAGCAACAGCATACATTTTGTCGGTTTCAATTTTTCGGTTTATTTCTTTGTAGGTATTTTATCTCATACTTTTTGTACATTTCATTAACTTATAGTACAATTACAATTATATACGTACCACAAAATCTAAATCAGCAGGCTGTTTTGGTCTTGTCTTTTCTCTGATGCGGTTTGCTTGCCTTACTAAGTTCTTGGGTGCCGGTCTACTCCCAGATGGTAAGGAAGGGGGACAAATCTCTTGCATGACAGTTTCCACAATAACAGCTGCTGACTGGAAAGGGTCTGAAGCGGCTCTGGCTTTAACCTCGGATGCAACACGAACAGCGACATCAGAACCAGCTATAACATGGTGGTTGTGTTGAAGTGGCCCTGGGGTGTAGGAGTCCCCTGTCTGCTTAACTGTTGCTGGACAATTCTTCTTGGAACTACGGAAACTACACCGCCAGTCTACACTGTTCTTTAAAGTGCGCTGAAATTAAATAAAATATTTAAATTTGTGCTCATTTCAAAACAACATTAATTTTTATTCCATAGATGAGAGTTCTGATGTTAAAAAGGTTTCCAATAAAAAAGAAATGACATTAAATGATAAAAACAGTGAAATATACTGTTGTTATTGGTTATTTATTGTATCATAAATTTTTATCCCATAGTTGAAGCATTTGAAAGTTCAGATTGAAAATGGTTACCTTCTTCGTATACGTATGACCAAGGGTGTCTACCAGCTTATCTTTGCCCTTTTCTGTGCCATTCGGTACGATCGAGTAAGTGATGGTGAAGCTCTCAGCGGACATACTTTCTTGAAGACTTGTGTCTTGGATAGAGCTTTCTTCATGACAGTCTTGCTCTTCAAACGAACGGCATGTGATGTCAAAAGACTGGTCTGATATCGGTAGTGTGGACGAGGTCAGAGAATCTTGATGTATCCTTGCACGAACGTATAAACCTCTTGGTTCATCTTCCTGGCTGTTTTCTGTTGTTTGTGCTGAGGCTAGGGACAAATTAAAGTTGCCCACAGTGTTGTCAATGGACACTCTGGTACTCTCACTGTCTGGTTGACAGTTTTGACATACAAACACTAGGTCTATCTGGCGAAAGTTAATATCACCTATCAATTAAAACAATTTAAAAATGAAATGCAAATCATATAAATAAATAGACACAAAAATTATTTCTTTTATATATTTGCTGGGATCAATAAATGGATAATAACTTTGTTGATTGTTTTATAAAAGTTTATTCATTTATGGCAAGGAAATAAGGGTTTATTGCCATCTGACTAGACAGAGGCACGTGTCAATTATCACAAATTATCACATAGCTAACTGAATTATCAGGGTACATAAAAAAGTAACACATAACAATTAAATAATCATTGAAGTAATTAGATTATAGTGGAGTACATTATTTTATTGAAATTGAATTAAATTAATATTTTGTACTTACCATTACAACATGTTCTGTGGGTCCAAGATTGACACATATCGCAACAAACAGCTTGAATAGAAAAGGCATGCCTTTTCACTCTGACAGGTCTGTTGCAAATTACACAGTCAGACATCATGGAGGTTTGTGAAAATTATGCCTTAGTTTTTCGTTTATATTGGTTTTCACTTTCTTATTCAATCTGACTGGTTTGGTCATTGTTGCTTTGATGTTCGTGATTGGTTTCAAAGAGAAAATGAGTAAAAGTTTTAAGTGGACAAAGAACTTGTTAAGAGTAGTTGTTCTAAAAACAATCCATAATGATTAGCTGGCTTCATAATTTCTGATTTGAAAATCAAAAGCAATCAAGTAATCGTTAAGGCAACAACAATGCAATATTAATTGTTTTAATCATACCTAATATTTTTTACACTAAATAATATATGCTTAATATATACATTACAAATGGAAATAGACAAAACAAATATTTTTATGAGCATTTTTACATTATTCATCATACATCAATTATATATATGTTATTTTTAACACTTTACTTTAACAGTGAACGTACTAGCGATAAAATATGCAGATTTTTTCCTTTTTTTCCTGCAATTTTCTTTATATATTAATATATTTACATTTAAATTTTATTAAAAAAGACTTGGGACAAATTAAAAAACCACTTGGGACAAATTGACCAAAAGTGGGACGAATTGGCACAAAAGTGGGACAAATTGGTTGGGACAAATTTGACTTGGGACAAATTGACCAGACACCAAACTGTAAAATGCATCTAAAAAAATCTGATTCCAAAGGGGGGGGGGGATTTTATCCATTTATGCTAAAATACATGGAAGGGAGGGGGGGTATTGTTTTCCTACACTCGTATTATTCAAAAAAGGCATGTAAATCAATTTGTGCACATGGATTATAACACCATGATAATCAAGTATTAATTAAAACATCTTCATATTTTATACTAAGTATGTCTATTCATAATCTGATGTTTTAAAAAAAGGACAGTATAGAGAATTTTTATTAGTAAATGACATTTCACTTAGTTAATCAAACAAAGTTTATATTTTCCATGTCACGATACAGAAAATATATATAATATATATATAATTTATTCAACAATTACATTTTGTATAATTTAGAAAAATAATTATTGTACTATTCGATCTGCACATGATATTTTCTTAAAATTTTGTCTTAACTTTCCATATGATAAAATCTTTAAATAAAGCTAAACAAAAAACTAGTGGTCACCGACTGTAAGCAAAAGTTTGGACAACCTGTTTTTAGGGTTCTAGGATTATGCGATATTTAACTTATATTTTTCCCATAGTTTTCAGTTAGAAGCAAATAGAGAAATAGAATCAAATGGAAAATTATGTGTTCCCACCATTTTTGCTATGTACTCGGAATACATAAATTCGCAGATTGCAAAAAATTGACCTATAATAATATAATATATAAACTATATTTTCACAGAAGATGCAGGAAGGAAAGGGCACATTTTTCTCTGTACAAAACTGCAGTATCTTTTCTAGATTTGTAGTGCAGAATACAATCATGAAAGTACAATAGTTCTTTTTTGCGTATGTCTGCTATTGCAAAGTGATTAATTTTGTTTTTTCCCAAATTCTAAAAGGCTGTATTGCTTCTTTACTAATAAAACTTTTTAGTCGATCCATAAAGCCTACGGTAATTGAAATGGAATTGGCAGAATTTTGACGACGACAATGTCATCAATAAATTTGTTCACCACAGCTGCAAAACATTTGTTATAGAGTATATGAATGCAATGAATATCAATTAAATTTAATTAATTAATTTTTTTCATCGTCATAGTGTTTTTTATTTTTAATTTGGTAATAAATATATTATATTAAAGTTCTTTTCTTACCCACATTTCCAAATATAAATGTACTGTAAGTACAAGAACATTCATCAATTTGTAATTGTATCTTTTTAAATAATAATAACTAGAAATCAGTGAGATGGTATCCATCTCTGTGGGGCCCCTGATCTGGAGGTCAAGGTCAAAGGTCAAGATCATCAACCATAGTATGAGACACATCAGCTATATATTATCGACCCACATACTAAATCTATAGTCTTCCTCAAAAGATAAAAAAAAGTTATAGACTCGACATGATTAGTTTGGGAGGGACGTACAACACTGATCACTATTATATTTTAAAATGATAATTTAAATATAAACACCCCATCAAAACTTCTGGGAAAGTTTACTTGAGATGTGAGAAAGCCAATTTATAAGAGACACTTTCCAGTGTAAAGCTCAAGAAAATCCTAGAACACTGGGTTCACACAAACTGGAAACATTATACATTAGTATACATTTGTACTTGACTGTGCTATGTTTTCTATTCTGCCTTTCACTGTGTGCATCTCACTGCAGAGTGTGTTGTCTGGATGTGATTTCTGTGGTAATCTATAAAGTGATCTGCACCCATTGTGAGGTTAATTAATAATCTAATCAATGGTCTTTTAGGGCTCGCGTTGGAGGGCGACTCGGGCGAAGAAGTCGCCTTATCGTGGTCCCACTTCGCCGTCGATCACCTTCAAAAGCGAAGTGAAGTCGCCCTTTCATTTTGTAGAATCGCCTAATGTTGCCTTTCAAATTTTATTCCCATTTCGGTAAGAAATCTTCATATTTTTGATACCGCGTCATGTTTATTATCTTTACGCGCCAAAGTTGAACTGGTACCCGTTGAACTTTTATTTGATATATAAAGCGTAGGTTTACAATATAACCTAAAACCAGTTCAGAGCACAAGAATTTTTGAAAATTTCCGGAGCGGATATGAATTTGGTGCCGGAGATTGCAAATATACTACATTGTACGCTGATAGTGGTGAAATGAGTTTTGCAATGATAGACACGTAGTAAAAATAGTATTTTGGCAGTTACTTAAAACAAATTTAAGTTAAATATATTTAAATACTTTTTAATAGTGAATTTTACAATTTAAAATAATATATTATGTGTCACAATGATGTAATTTTCTTCTTCTAGTTCTAATAGTACTTCATTATAAATCAATCAAATTGTGTATCAATGACAAAGAAACATTTATTTTAATGAACAGTTTTGTGACAGTTGATTCTATTTTTATTGTTATGTTTAATACATGTATTTTTGAAAATGTTTGAAATAAGTATACTGAATAGTTAATCAAATCTTTGATACTTTATCCTCAATAAATTAAACTGCTAAAAAAAACATAATAAAAATGCAAATGCCAACACTAATTTAAAAAAAAAAACCAAAGTAAACAGGATGCTTTCGCGATATATACTGCAACTTCTCCCTGTTTTCCACTCACTTCTCCCTGTCAGCCACCCAAAAGAGAAGTGACTTCTCCCTATAATTTTGACCCAGCGTGAGCCAAATGATTTAAAGATCAAAGGCATTTGGCCAACCCAACCCAAGCCTGCATTATATTTCTTTGGTGAAATTATCTTAATTAGTCTGAATTGACCATTCTTATAAATCAGTTAATATTAATTATTAGTTTATAATAAATCATCATTGTTATTTAATTGAGTTTTAATAATTTTATGTTTTTAGTTAATTTTAATTTAAAATGCATTATTCAAATAAATAATTATTTGTTGATAAATATAATAATTCATCAAATATTGACTTATTTTGAATGTAATAATTATGTGAGTCAGTTTGTGTTATATGGCCGGTCTGTTTTGGTTATAAGGTGAAACATCCTGCAGCATACTTTCAAGTTTCCCAACATCACATCTGGCTACTGACTACAAATTAACGTGTCTATAAAATTTGATGGTAATATTTAATACAATCGGTACTATACAGTTCAGTACTACTCATAAGCGTTGGTCACTTCATTTCATGCCATACTTATATTTCTCAGTTTTGTTGTTTGAATTTTGTACATTTCATAAATATTAATATTCAAATTGGGATTCAAATGTAATAAAATGTGAGAGTAGAATCAGATTGCAATCTCGTTGTTCTTAAGATCTAGGATGTAAATGTTCTTCTGGTTGTCTGTGGATGGCAACACAACTGATTCCATGCCCGATTACTGAATCCCAATTTTCCGAGTCCATTTTGCTGATTACCAAATTGCAGAATAAAACAAATTCATGCTAAAATATTTGAGGAATTACTTACAACTTATTAGAAAAAAGTTTTAATTGTTCTGCAGTATAACAATAAAATCAAGAAATCAATTATTAATCTTTAATTAGCATTGCCATTAGACCGTCCGACCAAGGGCATTAAGTTGTCGGTGTAGGACGTAAAAAACTCCCCAAGTCACGTCAAGTCATCAAGCTATCATTGTAAAAAAGGACAGAGGAGACAATCTCTTAGCAGACGGCTACCAATACTCCAAGACAGACAAAACATATTCGGTATTCAGTACTGGAAATGCACAATCAGAAACTGTCCTGGTAGGGCTCATCCTACTGACAACACTGATGGGGTTCAGCTGTTGAAAACCACTGACCATGACCACGAACCAAACTATGAAGAGACTTTTAGTACAACGGTGAAAGCCGGACTTTAGATGATGATATATTATTTGCTTTGTTATAAATCTATTGCTTGATGACAAATTCATGAAATAAATTATAGGTCTATCTATTGTTTATTTTATAATTTATGTACTAAACAGTACAAAGATCTTCATGAAACTAATTCCATGAAATTGATATATTAACAAACAACTTCTCCAACAAAACATTATTTTAAAAAATCATTAATAACATATAGTTAACTTTTGGTTGTCAGCAATTTGGGAATCGGCTAACTGGACTCGGCAATATGGGATTCGGCAATCTGGGATGCTACCACACAACTTTGCACTTCCTTTGTGACACACACAGTAAAGAAACAATGTAAAGTAATTACAAAAAATAATTTATGCACCATGT
The DNA here is from genome assembly GCA_944474755.1 of Limnoperna fortunei. NCBI lineage: Eukaryota > Metazoa > Mollusca > Bivalvia > Mytilida > Modiolidae > Limnoperna > Limnoperna fortunei. The sequence continues at coordinate 90,153,826 of OX104116.1, forward strand.
ACAATTGAATGAAACTAATCTTAAAATAATTTTAATTATTTGCTTATGAAATGTAATTGTAAAAAATTCTATGAGATTTTGTGTAGTTTTATGGGTGTGTAAAAGTGTACACGCTACTTCATACAAAATGTGCTTCAGCCCATGCTTTTACAACGATTTAACTACAAAATTGTGCATTAAATTCTTAAATAAATTATGTTGTACCAGTTATGTCTCGTTGCTTTAAAAAAAATAAACATGTGTCTGTACACAATTTTTATTTAATACAGTAAAACATAATTAATTTAACATGTAAGTAATATGAATATTTTTTCAGTACTAATATGCCTTGTAGATTTTGTTAAGCACTTAATACATCCATAGCCTAAAGCTCCATTTGGTTCAACATAAACTCTGCTTTTAAATGGTTGATAGGTTATCAAGCACTAACATTTGTAATTCAGTGTAAATGATAAATAATAAGAATAGTACTATTCAAATAAGACATATTTCCTCAGAGTGAAGGAGAACATATGGTTTGTTTATTATTTTCAGAAACATGGAAGATGGCATTCCTATTTACCTTGGACGAGTGACGTACATCGTGGATCTAGATTACTTTTATATGCATATTGGTACTCGTAAGTTGCCTTAATTCTTTTCACTGTCTTTGTTACAAATAGATACTTGTGCCTGGGTACAAGTACTACATATGTGTGGGTAAGTACATTGGTACAATTGTTTTCAGTATGGCATAGTTGTCATATAAAATGGTCATTTAATGCTAGTAACTTTGACTCAGTCCAGGGAAGGCATGTCTTTGACCATGTCAGTGTTAATTCACACAAACATTTGTTTCTTTGATTAATACATTAGTATAAAACATCTCTTCCAAACAATGTTTTGTTTGATTTGTGTGGGGAGACTTATACTCTGTTTCTTATCATAAAGTCAACAAATCAATTTATTGTTTTGTCCCTTTTAATAGTGCTCTTCGGTTTTTTTTATAAAAAACTGATCAATTTCTGTTTATCATTCCAATGGGAAAATACAAAGATCAACTAACAGTAACCACTGAATATTTTCCTAACTACATGTATTATGGAAATAAAGCTCAGATCAAACTGAATCGTTTTATCAAAAAATAATTGAATTCTATTGATTAAGTTTTGTAGCCATGCCACTGCAACTGACATGTAGGGCATATATGTTACCAAATTTCTTGAAAATTTATTAATGATTTACATTGCATACATTTACACTGGACATAAAATAATACTGTATTGTAATTGACTGCAACTTGCCAAATGTAATTATAGTATCCTGCCTCCAAATGACATGATTTATTACCAACCCCAAAAGCATCACCTAATACAAAATATTACTGCATATAGTTCTGTATATCCCCTGTACAGCTATATCCCCTGTATATCCCCTGTACAGCTATATCCCCTGCACAGCTATATCCCCTGTACAGCTATATCTCCTGTATATCCCCTATACTGCTATATCCCCTGTACAGCTATATCTCCTGTATATCCCCTGTACAGCTATATCCCCTGTATATCCCCTGTACAGCTATATTTCCTGTACAGCTATATCCCCTGTACAGCTATATTCCCCTGTACAGCTATATCCCCTGTACAGCTATATCCCCTGTATATCCCCAGTGCAGCTATATCCCCTGTATATCCCATTTACAACTATATCCCATGTATATCCCCTGTATATCCCCTGTACAGCTATATCCCCTGTATATCCCCTGTACAGCTATATCCCTTGTACATCTGTACAGCTATTTCCCTGACAGCTATATCCCCTGTACATCCCCTGTACAGCTATATGCCCTGTATATCCCCTGTACAGCTATATCCCCTGTACATCATCTGTACAGCTATTTCCCCTGTACAGCTATATCTCCTGTATATCCCCTGTACAGCTATATCTCCTGTATATCCCCTGTACAGCTATATCTCCTGTACAGCTATATCCCCTGTATATCCCATGTATATCCCCTGTACAGCTATATCCCCTATACAGCTATTTCTCCTGTATATCCCCTGTACAGCTATATCCCCTGTATATCCCCTGTACATCCCCTGTACAGCTATATCCCCTGTATATACCCTGTACAGCTATATCCCCTGTACATCCCCTGTACAGCTATATCTCCTGTATATCCCCTGTACAGCTATATCCCATGTACATCTATATCCCCTGTACAGCTTTATCTCCTGTATATCCCCTGTACAGCTATATCCCCTGTACATCTCCTGTATATCCCCTGTACAGCTATATCTTCTGTATATCCCATGTACAGCTGTATCTCCTGTATATCCCCTGTACAGCTATATCCCCTGTATATCCCCTGTACAGCTATATCCCCTGTACATCCCCTGTACAGCTATATCTCCTGTACATCCCCTGTACAGCTATATCTCCTGTATATACCCTGTACAGAATTATTGTACAAGCCTAATGCTAGACATGGCCATCATAACAAAAAATATTAAATAACTGTTTTTGTTTGCAGCAATAATGTTTAAAATTGTTTGAGATTTTTTTTTAAACAGATCACAAAGAAGTTCAGATGTTATTCAAGTTTTCTAACACGATGAAATTGCTCAAAATGCAAGAATAAATGCAATAGATAGAAGATACTGTTTAAAGGGGAACAGTTACTATCTTATGAATAGTATTTTCCAATATATTTAACATACTATCTCAGATGGACCACACTGGACTCCTATATTTAACATACTATCTCAGATGGACCACACTGGACTCCTATATTTAACATACTATCTCAGATGGACCACACTGGACTCCTATATTTAACATACTATCTCAGATGGACCACACTGGACTCCTATATTTAACATACTATCTCAGATGGACCACACTGGACTCCAATCTTGAGAACAGGAATCAACAGTTTCCTACTGAAGGTTTGGGTTTTCTCCGATCTGCTACCTCCACCAATAAAAAAAATGAATGCTAGATGATATTGCCAAAAAAAATTGCTGAAAGTGGCGTTAAACGACATTCAAATAAAAAACCAAGACTGACCATAGCACCAGTAGTACTTCACATATCTGGAAACATGTCCTTGTTACCTCTGCAGCATCAGCGGCACTTCATATTAGGGTAACTGTCATGAGTAGGTTATTTTTCACTTCTTGTAACTTTATCAAGCATATAAGTTTACACTACGACATACTCTATAGAATTTGAAGAGAAATATATGGCATTATTTGTCCATGGTCATTGAACACATACGAGTTGTCTTCATTGAATACTATTCACATTTTGTACATCGGAAGAAGTTTAATCATAATTCACTAATTATAATTGCAGCTGAACAGTTGGAAGGATTTTCATTGTTAGAGGGTGCAATTGCTGAACACTGTGAAACAGCATCATGTATAAACAGTATAAATGATATATCAGAGGGGCAGCTGGTTTTGGCAGATTGCCAGGACACATATGGTTGCTGGAGGAGAGGACAGGTTACAAGAATTGACTTGTATGTATATCTCTTACATTGCTGTCTTAGTTTTTGTGGTATCCTTTGCCAACCCAATTAAAATACATATTCCTGTAATTTTTGTACAGGCAGGTTTAAATGTTTAAACTGATTTTATTGGGTACACGTATGAGTTTATATGTATGTGTTAGAAAAATTTGTTGCCCAAAGACAGCATCCTTTAAGGTGGAAGCTTGCCACATAGATACCCTTGGTATAAATATCGTAAATGGTATAATAAATTTGTGGCCCACTGTAGTGAACTGCTATTTGCATCACAATATGCAGTGGATATGTCCAGAAAATATTATTTTATGTATTATCCATCTGTATTTTGAAAGATTTCGTTTATACAGAGTATGTACTTCATGAGTTTTGCAATTGTAAGTGTTACATGTATTATTTATAAATATAGATAACATTAAATAAGTCAAATTAACTATAAGCTGAACAGTGTTCTGCCATAGTCATCGTTTCTAGTATTAATGTTAATAAAACTTAATTACGCTTGATTTCTGAATGACTGTACTAGTACTGGTGAAGAAGTATGAATCAATTAATTATCTGTTTTATTGTTTTTTTTTCTAGAGAAAGAAACAGTGCTGATGTATTTTATATTGACTATGGAGAGACAGAAAATGTAGAAGAAGTTCGAATCTGCTCAGATCTACAACCAGAATTTCTGACATTCCCAACACAAGCTTTACGTTGCTGTATAGCTGGAATCAGGCCTGTATGTACTTCATCTTTGTTCATTGCAGAGAAATCTGTTTACGACAAGTGTTGATTATAAAGACTATCACAATTACTGAAATTCTAAAGGGAAGAATCCATATACCTATATATTAGTATATAACTGAAATTGAAGGTCAGGTTTTCACTGGGTACTTAGACCCCCCCTAACTAGGATGTGTACATCTGTGGAACTTTAGTACCTGGCTGTACCTTTCTGTTGAATATAATATTTTCCATAATATAAATATACAATTTTATATTCAACATGTACTGTATAGTGTTCCATCAGACCTTCTATTTTTATTAACATTTTAAAACCTAAAATATTTTGAGTTCTCAAACAATCAATTTCATATGAAACTGATCACTGTATGTGTTTATATTTGCTTCTAAGTAGCCAAAGATCAAGATCTTTATTTATGGATAAAATATACTTTTAAAAATGGTGATAAATTGTTCTCTGTATTTGTGTTGATTTGCCCATCAATGATTAAACATGTGCAATTCAAACTAAATTTTTCTAGAAATAACTTTTAAGAATATTTTGAATTCACAGAATTAAGATGTCCCCTCTGGCAAAAAAAAAAAATGAAATAGCAGTTCTTCATAAACAAATTAGCCATATTTCTCTTCAGATTGCTAAGAAATGGACAACACGAGCTGTGAAGATTTTTGATCAGCAAACAAAAATAAAGATCTTCAACACCGTTATTCTCAGAACAGAAAATATGATATTTAAAGTAGCACTTTATAGTCGAGAAGGTGATCAAAGGTGTTTATCTCATGTTCTGGTGGATGAAGAACTTGGATTTGTAAGTAGCACTTTATAGTCGAGAAGGCGATGAAAGGTGTTTATCTCATGTTCTGGTGGATGAAGAACTTGGATTTGTAAGTATCACTTTATAGTCGAGAAGGTGATGAAAGGTGTTTATCTCATGTTCTGGAGGATGAAGAACTTGGATTTGTAAGTAGCACTTTATAGTGGAGAAGGCGATGAAAGGTGTTTATCTCATGTTCTGGTGGATGAAGAACTTGGATTTGTAAGTAGCACTTTATAGTCGAGAAGGCCATGAAAGGTGTTTATCTCATGTTCTGGTGGATGAAGAACTTGGATTTGTAAGTATCACTTTATAGTCGAGAAGGCGATGAAAGGTGTTTATCTCATGTTCTGGTGGATGAAGAACTTGGATTTGTAAGTAGCACTTTATAGTCGAGAAGGCGATGAAAGGTCTTTATCTCATGTTCTGGTGGATGAAGAACTTGGATTTGTAAGTATCACTTTATAGTCGAGAAGGTGATGAAAGGTGTTTATCTCATGTTCTGGAGGATGAAGAACTTGGATTTGTAAGTATCACTTTATAGTCGAGAAGGCGATGAAAGGTGTTTATCTCATGTTCTGGAGGATGAAGAACTTGGATTTGTAAGTAGCACTTTATAGTCGAGAAGGCGATGAAAGGTGTTTATCTCATGTTCTGGAGGATGAAGAACTTGGATTTGTAAGTATCACTTTATAGTCGAGAAGGCGATGAAAGGTGTTTATCTCATGTTCTGGAGGATGAAGAACTTGGATTTGTAAGTATCACTTTATAGTCGAGAAGGCGATGAAAGGTGTTTATCTCATGTTCTGGTGGATGAAGAACTTGGATTTGTAAGTAGCACTTTATAGTCGAGAAGGTGATGAAAGGTGTTTATCTCATGTTCTGGTGGATGAAGAACTTGGATTTGTAAGTATCACTTTATAGTCGAGAAGGCGATGAAAGGTGTTTATCTCATGTTCTGGTGGATGAAGAACTTGGATTTGTAAGTAGCACTTTATAGTCGAGAAGGCAATGAAAGGTGTTTATCTCATGTTCTGGAGGATGAAGAACATGGATTTGTAAGTAGCACTTTATAGTCGAGAAGGTGATGAAAGGTGTTTATCTCATGTTTTGGTGGATGAAGAACTTGGATTTGTAAGTAGCACTTTATAGTCGAGAAGGTGATGAAAGGTGTTTATCTCATGTTCTGGAGGATGAAGAACTTGGATTTGTAAGTAGCACTTTATAGTCGAGAAGGTGATGAAAGGTGTTTATCTCATGTTCTGGTGGATGAAGAACTTGGATTTGTAAGTAGCACTTTATAGTCGAGAAGGCAATGAAAGGTGTTTATCTCATGTTCTGGAGGATGAAGAACTTGGATTTGTAAGTAGCACTTTATAGTCGAGAAGGTGATGAAAGGTGTTTATCTCATGTTCTGGTGGATGAAGAAATTTGATTTGTAAGTATCACTTTATAGTCGAGAAGGCGATGAAAGGTGTTTATCTCATGTTCTGGTGGATGAAGAACTTGGATTTGAAAGTATCACTTTATAGTCGAGAAGGTGATGAAAGGTGTTTATCTCATGTTCTGGTGGATGAAGAACTTGGATTTGTAAGTAGCACTTTATAGTCGAGAAGGTGATGAAAGGTGTTAATCTCATGTTCTGGTGGATGAAGAACTTGGATTTGTAAGTAGCACTTTATAGTCGAGAAGGCAATGAAAGGTGTTTATCTCATGTTCTGGTGGATGAAGAACTTGGATTTGTAAGTAGCACTTTATAGTCGAGAAGGTGATGAAAGGTGTTTATCTCATGTTCTGGAGGATGAAGAACTTGGATTTGTAAGTAGCACTTTATAGTCGAGAAGGTGATGAAAGGTGTTTATCTCATGTTCTGTATGGATGAAGAACTTGGATTTGTAAGAAGCACTTTATAGTCTTGAAGGTGATGAAAGGTGTTTATGTCATGTTCTGTATGGATGAAGAACTTGGATTTGTAAGAAGCACTTTATAGTCGAGAAGACGATGAAAGGTGTTTATCTCATGTTCTGGAGGATGAAGAACATGGATTTGTAAGTAGCACTTTATAGTCGAGAAGGCAATGAAAGGTGTTTATCTCATGTTCTGGAGGATGAAGAACTTGGATTTGTAAGTAGCACTTTATAGTCGAGAAGGTGATGAAAGGTGTTTATCTCATGTTCTGGTGGATGAAGAAATTTGATTTGTAAGTATCACTTTATAGTCGAGAAGGCGATGAAAGGTGTTTATCTCATGTTCTGGTGGATGAAGAACTTGGATTTGTAAGTATCACTTTATAGTCGAGAAGGTGATGAAAGGTGTTTATCTCATGTTCTGGTGGATGAAGAACTTGGATTTGTAAGTAGCACTTTATAGTCGAGAAGGTGATGAAAGGTGTTAATCTCATGTTCTGGAGGATGAAGAACTTGGATTTGTAAGTAGCACTTTATAGTCGAGAAGGCAATGAAAGGTGTTTATCTCATGTTCTGGTGGATGAAGAACTTGGATTTGTAAGTAGCACTTTATAGTCGAGAAGGCAATGAAAGGTGTTTATCTCATGTTCTGGAGGATGAAGAACTTGGATTTGTAAGTAGCACTTTATAGTCGAGAAGGTGATGAAAGGTGTTTATCTCATGTTCTGGTGGATGAAGAACTTGGATTTGTAAGTAGCACTTTATAGTCGAGAAGGTGATGAAAGGTGTTAATCTCATGTTCTGGTGGATGAAGAACTTGGATTTGTAAGTAGCACTTTATAGTCGAGAAGGCAATGAAAGGTGTTTATCTCATGTTCTGGTGGATGAAGAACTTGGATTTGTAAGTAGCACTTTATAGTCGAGAAGGTGATGAAAGGTGTTTATCTCATGTTCTGGAGGATGAAGAACTTGGATTTGTAAGTAGCACTTTATAGTCGAGAAGGTGATGAAAGGTGTTTATCTCAAGTTCTGTATGGATGAAGAACTTGGATTTGTAAGAAGCACTTTATAGTCTTGAAGGTGATGAAAGGTGTTTATGTCATGTTCTGTATGGATGAAGAACTTGGATTTGTAAGTATCACTTTATAGTCGAGAAGACGATGAAAGGTGTTTATCTCATGTTCTGGAGGATGAAGAACATGGATTTGTAAGTAGCACTTTATAGTCGAGAAGGCAATGAAAGGTGTTTATCTCATGTTCTGGAGGATGAAGAACTTGGATTTGTAAGTAGCACTTTATAGTCGAGAAGGTGATGAAAGGTGTTTATCTCATGTTCTGGTGGATGAAGAAATTTGATTTGTAAGTATCACTTTATAGTCGAGAAGGCGATGAAAGGTGTTTATCTCATGTTCTGGTGGATGAAGAACTTGGATTTGTAAGTAGCACTTTATAGTCGAGAAGGTGATGAAAGGTGTTTATCTCATGTTCTGGTGGATGAAGAACTTGGATTTGTAAGTAGCACTTTATAGTCGAGAAGGTGATGAAAGGTGTTAATCTCATGTTCTGGTGGATGAAGAACTTGGATTTGTAAGTAGCACTTTATAGTCGAGAAGGCAATGAAAGGTGTTTATCTCATGTTCTGGTGGATGAAGAACTTGGATTTGTAAGTAGCACTTTATAGTCGAGAAGGTGATGAAAGGTGTTTATCTCATGTTCTGGTGGATGAAGAACTTGGATTTGTAAGTAGCACTTTATAGTCGAGAAGGTGATGAAAGGTGTTTATCTCATGTTCTGGAGGATGAAGAACTTGGATTTGTAAGTAGCACTTTATAGTCGAGAAGGCGATGAAAGGTGTTTATCTCATGTTCTGGTGGATGAAGAACTTGGATTTGTAAGTAGCACTTTATAGTCGAGAAGGCGATGAAAGGTGTTTATCTCATGTTCTGGAGGATGAAGAACTTGGATTTGTAAGTAGCACTTTATAGTCGAGAAGGCAATGAAAGGTGTTTATCTCATGTTCTGGAGGATGAAGAACTTGGATTTGTAAGAAGCACTTTATAGTCGAGAAGGTGATGAAAGGTGTTTATCTCATGTTCTGGAGGATGAAGAACTTGGATTTGTAAGTAGCACTTTATAGTCGAGAAGGTGATGAAAGGTGTTTATCTCATGTTCTGGAGGATGAAGAACTTGGATTTGTAAGAAGCACTTTATAGTCGAGAAGGCGATGAAAGGTGTTTATCTCATGTTCTGGTGGATGAAGAACTTGGATTTGTAAGTAGCACTTTATAGTCGAGAAGGCAATGAAAGGTGTTTATCTCATGTTCTGGAGGATGAAGAACTTGGATTTGTAAGTAGCACTTTATAGTCGAGAAGGTGATGAAAGGTGTTTATCTCATGTTCCGTATGGATGAAGAACTTGGATTTGTAAGTAGCACTTTATAGTCGAGAAGGTGATGAAAGGTGTTTATCTCATGTTCTGGTGGATGAAGAACTTGGATTTGTAAGTAGCACTTTATAGTCGAGAAGACGATGAAAGGTGTTTATCTCATGTTCCGTATGGATGAAGAACTTGGATTTGTAAGTAGCACTTTATAGTCGAGAAGACGATGAAAGGTGTTTATCTCATGTTCTGGTGGATGATTGATTGATTGATTAATGGTGTTTAACGCCCGAGCAGCAATATGAAGAACTTGGATTTGTAAGTAGCACTTTATAGTCGAGAAGACGATGAAAGGTGTTTATCTCATGTTCTGGTGGATGAAGAACTTGGATTTGTAAGTAGCACTTTATAGTCGAGAAGACGATGAAAGGTGTTTATCTCATGTTCTGGTGGATGAAGAACTTGGATTTGTAAGTAGCACTTTATAGTCGAGAAGGTGATGAAAGGTGTTTATCTCATGTTCTGGAGGATGAAGAACTTGGATTTGTAAGTAGCACTTTATAGTCGAGAAGGGATGAAAGGTGTTTATCTCATGTTCTGGAGGATGTAGAACTTGGATTTGTAAGTAGCACTTTATAGTCGAGAAGGTGATGAAAGGTGTTTATCTCATGTTCTGTATGGATGAAGAACTTGGATTTGTAAGAAGCACTTTATAGTCTTGAAGGTGATGAAAGGTGTTTATGTCATGTTCTGTATGGAGAACTTGGATTTGTAAGAAGCACTTTATAGTCGAGAAGACGATGAAAGGTGTTTATCTCATGTTCTGGAGGATGAAGAACATGGATTTGTAAGTAGCACTTTATAGTCGAGAAGGCAATGAAAGGTGTTTATCTCATGTTCTGGAGGATGAAGAACTTGGATTTGTAAGTAGCACTTTATATTCGAGAAGGTGATGAAAGGTGTTTATCTCATTTTCTGGAGGATGAAGAACTTGGATTTGTAAGTAGCACTTTATAGTCGAGAAGACGATGAAAGGTGTTTATCTCATGTTCTGGTGGATGAAGAACTTGGATTTGTAAGTAGCACTTTATAGTCGAGAAGACGATGAAAGGTGTTTATCTCATGTTTGGTGGATGAAGAACTTGGATTTGTAAGTAGCACTTTATAGTCGAGAAGGTGATGAAAGGTGTTTATCTCATGTTCTGGAGTATGAAGAACTTGGATTTGTAAGTAGCACTTTATAGTCGAGAAGGTGATGAAAGGTGTTTATCTCATGTTCTGTATGGATGAAGAACTTGGATTTGTAAGAAGCACTTTATAGTCTTGAAGGTGATGAAAGGTGTTTATGTCATGTTCTGTATGGATGAAGAACTTGGATTTGTAAGAAGCACTTTATAGTCGAGAAGACCATGAAAGGTGTTTATCTCATGTTCTGGAGGATGAAGAACATGGATTTGTAAGTAGCACTTTATAGTCGAGAAGGCAATGAAAGGTGTTTATCTCATGTTCTGGAGGATGAAGAACTTGGATTTGTAAGTAGCACTTTATAGTCGAGAAGGTGATGAAAGGTGTTTATCTCATGTTCTGGAGGATGAAGAACTTGGATTTGTAAGTAGCACTTTATAGTCGAGAAGGTGATGAAAGGTGTTTATCTCATGTTCTGGTGGATGAAGAACTTGGATTTGTAAGTAGCACTTTATAGTCGAGAAGACGATGAAAGGTGTTTATCTCATGTTCTGGTGGATGAAGAACTTGGATTTGTAAGTATCACTTTATAGTCGAGAAGGCGATGAAAGGTGTTTATCTCATGTTCTGGAGGATGTAGAACTTGGATTTGTAAGTAGCACTTTATAGTCGAGAAGGTGATGAAAGGTGTTTATCTCATGTTCTGTAAGGATGAAGAACTTGGATTTGTATGTATCACTTTATAGTCGAGAAGGCGATGAAAGGTGTTTATCTCATGTTCTGGAGGATGAAGAACTTGGATTTGTAAGTAGCACTTTATAGTCGAGAAGACGATGAAAGGTGTTTATCTCATGTTCTGGAGGATGTAGAACTTGGATTTGTAAGTAGCACTTTATAGTCGAGAAGGTGATGAAAGGTGTTTATCTCATGTTCTGTAAGGATGAAGAACTTGGATTTGTAAGTATCACTTTATAGTCGAGAAGGCGATGAAAGGTGTTTATCTCATGTTCTGGAGGATGAAGAACTTGGATTTGTAAGAAGCACTTTATAGTCTTGAAGGTGATGAAAGGTGTTTATGTCATGTTCTGTATGGATGAAGAACTTGGATTTGTAAGAAGCACTTTATAGTCGAGAAGACGATGAAAGGTGTTTATCTCATGTTCTGGAGGATGAAGAACATGGATTTGTAAGTAGCACTTTATAGTCGAGAAGGCAATGAAAGGTGTTTATCTCATGTTCTGGAGGATGAAGAACTTGGATTTGTAAGTAGCACTTTATAGTCGAGAAGGTGATGAAAGGTGTTTATCTCATGTTCTGGTGGATGAAGAACTTGGATTTGTAAGTAGCACTTTATAGTCGAGAAGACGATGAAAGGTGTTTATCTCATGTTCTGGTGGATGAAGAACTTGGATTTGTAAGTAGCACTTTATAGTCGAGAAGACGATGAAAGGTGTTTATCTCATGTTCTGGAGGATGAAGAACTTGGATTTGTAAGTAGCACTTTATAGTCGAGAAGGTGATGAAAGGTGTTTATCTCATGTTCTGGTGGATGAAGAACTTGGATTTGTAAGTAGCACTTTATAGTCGAGAAGACGATGAAAGGTGTTTATCTCGTGTTCTGGTGGATGAAGAACTTGGATTTGTAAGTATCACTTTATAGTCTTGAAGGTGATGAAAGGTGTTTATGTCATGTTCTGTATGGATGAAGAACTTGGATTTGTAAGAAGCACTTTATAGTCGAGAAGACGATGAAAGGTGTTTATCTCATGTTCTGGAGGATGAAGAACATGGATTTGTAAGTAGCACTTTATAGTCGAGAAGGGAATGAAAGGTGTTTATCTCATGTTCTGGAGGATGAAGAACTTGGATTTGTAAGTAGCACTTTATAGTCGAGAAGGTGATGAAAGGTGTTTATCTCATGTTCTGGAGGATGAAGAACTTGGATTTGTAAGAAGCACTTTATAGTCGAGAAGACGATGAAAGGTGTTTATCTCATGTTCTGGAGGATGAAGAACATGGATTTGTAAGTAGCACTTTATAGTCGAGAAGGTGATGAAAGGTGTTTATCTCATGTTCTGGAGGATGAAGAACTTGGATTTGTAAGTAGCACTTTATAGTCGAGAAGGTGATGAAAGGTGTTTATCTCATGTTCTGGAGGATGAAGAACTTGGATTTGTAAGTAGCACTTTATAGTCGAGAAGACGATGAAAGGTGTTTATCTCATGTTCTGGTGGATGAAGAACTTGGATTTGTAAGTATCACTTTATAGTCGAGAAGGCGATGAAAGGTGTTTATCTCATGTTCTGGAGGATGTAGAACTTGGATTTGTAAGTAGCACTTTATAGTCGAGAAGGTGATGAAAGGTGTTTATCTCATGTTCTGTAAGGATGAAGAACTTGGATTTGTATGTATCACTTTATAGTCGAGAAGGCGATGAAAGGTGTTTATCTCATGTTCTGGAGGATGAAGAACTTGGATTTGTAAGTAGCACTTTATAGTCGAGAAGACGATGAAAGGTGTTTATCTCATGTTCTGGAGGATGTAGAACTTGGATTTGTAAGTAGCACTTTATAGTCGAGAAGGTGATGAAAGGTGTTTATCTCATGTTCTGTAAGGATGAAGAACTTGGATTTGTAAGTATCACTTTATAGTCGAGAAGGCGATGAAAGGTGTTTATCTCATGTTCTGGAGGATGAAGAACTTGGATTTGTAAGAAGCACTTTATAGTCTTGAAGGTGATGAAAGGTGTTTATGTCATGTTCTGTATGGATGAAGAACTTGGATTTGTAAGAAGCACTTTATAGTCGAGAAGACGATGAAAGGTGTTTATCTCATGTTCTGGAGGATGAAGAACATGGATTTGTAAGTAGCACTTTATAGTCGAGAAGGCAATGAAAGGTGTTTATCTCATGTTCTGGAGGATGAAGAACTTGGATTTGTAAGTAGCACTTTATAGTCGAGAAGGTGATGAAAGGTGTTTATCTCATGTTCTGGAGGATGAAGAACTTGGATTTGTAAGTAGCACTTTATAGTCGAGAAGACGATGAAAGGTGTTTATCTCATGTTCTGGTGGATGAAGAACTTGGATTTGTAAGTAGCACTTTATAGTCGAGAAGACGATGAAAGGTGTTTATCTCATGTTCTGGAGGATGAAGAACTTGGATTTGTAAGTAGCACTTTATAGTCGAGAAGGTGATGAAAGGTGTTTATCTCATGTTCTGGTGGATGAAGAACTTGGATTTGTAAGTAGCACTTTATAGTCGAGAAGACGATGAAAGGTGTTTATCTCGTGTTCTGGAGGATGAAGAACATGGATTTGTAAGTAGCACTTTATAGTCGAGAAGGCAATGAAAGGTGTTTATCTCATGTTCTGGAGGATGAAGAACTTGGATTTGTAAGTAGCACTTTATAGTCGAGAAGGTGATGAAAGGTGTTTATCTCATGTTCTGGTGGATGAAGAACTTGGATTTGTAAGTAGCACTTTATAGTCGAGAAGGCGATGAAAGGTGTTTATCTCATGTTCTGGAGGATGAGGAACTTGGATTTGTAAGTAGCACTTTATAGTCGAGAAGGTGATGAAAGGTGTTTATCTCATGTTCTGGTGGATGAAGAACTTGGATTTGTAAGTAAAGTAAGTGTATGTGTCCACCTTTAAATAAAATGTCCTCAAAGTTTTTACTATGCCGGATGCTTGTTTTGTCTAATCAGGACTCAACAGGGGTGCTCAAACCCAAACAATATTTAAAAACCAAATGATTAAGATGTTAAAGAGCTTTTTATTACCATTTTACCGTTTTGTTTTAACCTGTATGTTTCCACACACCAAACTGTACATTTTTAACAGTGTAAAAGGAAAAGAGATACAAATGAGTTCTTTTAAACCAATATTGTCTTCAATTAAAAATCACTTGATTTATTTACATGCTGATCAGCACAATTTATGTGTTATAATATTATTCTTGTTTTAAAAATCCAAATATTTTACACTTTTTATATTTTCAGCCAGTAGAAGATGAAGTAACAGAGTTTTTTAAAGATGCACAAGAATTTTTTGCTTGTAAACTGACACAGACCGCTGCAGGTTTGACTGTTTATTTTATATCTTACTTGATACTTCACCAATAAAACGTTAAGGTTCAAATTATAATTTGTATCTAGACTTGTCAATGTAATTGCAAATTTTTTTGTCTTTAAGTGTGCCATTAAAAACTACTGCTTATTTATGGGAAGAATTTTTATATGATCTCATTGTGCAACTATTTCACAAAAATTGTTAAAAACAGCCAAAAATAACAAACAAATAAACCAAAACAAACAAACAATGGTCAACAATGAATTGTTTGACCACTTTATCGGTATAGAAATGCCAAGCATCCAGCAAAATAATACATTTTTAGCTCACCTGGACCGAAGGTCCATGTGAGCTATTGCTATCACTTGGCGTCCGTCGTCCGTCGTCCGTCGTCCGTCGTCTGTCGTCCGTCGTCCGTCGTCCGTCGTCCGTCGTAAACTTTTTAAAAAATCTTCTCCTCTGAAACCACTGGGCCAATTTTTTTCAAACTTGGCCACAATCATCCTTAGGGTTCCTAGTTTCAAGTTTGTACCCAGGGTGTTGATCAACAGACAAATATGGCCGCTGTTACTAAAAATAGAACATGGGGGTCAACACAGGTTTTTGATCATTATCTAAAAAACTATAATAGCTATAGAGAAAACCGTTACTTCAAATTTATCAGCACATTAAGGTCTACAATAGTTGCTATTAGTGCGAAGTTGTGTATTGGCTTCTTGTAGGAGTTATTGCCCTTTTTTGTCGATTTTTGACAAAATTTTTGGTATTTACAATATAACCTGAAAAATATACGAGGTAGGGTGAAACTGTAAATGGCAAAAATGATCAGCAATAAAAGCCCTACAATTCACTTGATTGGTCTGAAATTGTCAGATGACTCTTTATATGAGTTATTGCCCTTAAATGGTAATTTTTTATGAAATTTTCCATTTTTGTCCTGTAACTTTAAAACTATAACAGCTAGAGTAAAACTGTAAATAGCAAAAATGATCAACAATACAAGCCCTACAATTCACTGTATTAGTCTGAAATTGTCAGATGACTCCTTATAGGAGTTATTGCCCTTAAATGGCAATTTTTTATGAAATTTTCCGTTTTTGTCCTGTAACTTGAAAACTATAGCAGCTAGATTGAAACTGTAAATTGCACAAATGATCAGCAATAAAGACCCTACAATTCACTTGATTGGTCTGAAATTGTCAGATGACTCCTTATATGAGTTATTGCCCTTAAATTGTAATTTTTTATGAAATTTTCCGTTTTTGTCCTGTAACTTTAAAACTATAACAGCTAGAGTAAAACTGTAAATAGCAAAAATGATCAACAATACAAGCCCTACAATTCACTGTATTAGTCTGAAATTGTCAGATGACTCCTTATAGGAGTTATTGCCCTTAAATGGTAATTTTTTATGAAATTTTCCGTTTTTGTCCTGTAACTTGAAAACTATAGCAGCTAGATTGAAACTGTAAATTGCACAAATGATCAGCAATAAAGACCCTACAATTCACTTGATTGGTCTGAAATTGTCAGATGACTCCTTATATGAGTTATTGCCCTTAAATGGTAATTTTTTATGAAATTTTCCGTTTTTGTCCTGTAACTTTAAAACTATAACAGCTAGAGTAAAACTGTAAATAGCAAAAATGATCAACAATACAAATGGCAATTTTTTATGAAATTTTCCGTTTTTGTCCTGTAACTTGAAAACTATAGCAGCTAGATTGAAACTGTAAATTGCACAAATGATCAGCAATAAAGACCCTACAATTCACTTGATTGGTCTGAAATTGTCAGATGACTCCTTATAGGAGTTATTGCCCTTAAATTGCAATTTTTTATGAAATTTTCCGTTTTTGTCCTGTAACTTAAAAACCATAGCAGCTTGAGTGAAATAATAAATTGCAAAAATTATCAGCAAAAAAGCCCTACAATTCATTTAATTGGTCTGAAATTGTCAGATGACTCCTTATAGGGGTTATTGCCCTTAAATGACAATTTTGTTAAGAAATTTTCCATTTTTGTCCTGTAACTTGAAAACTATAGTAGCTAGATTAAAACTGTAAATTGCACAAATGATCAGCAATAGAAGCCCTACAAATGATTGCTTAGTCCAAAAATTGCAAGATGACTCTTTATAGGAGTTATTGCCCTTTCATTATGAATTTGGACATATGAACAGTTTTTTAATTATAAATTAGTCTATAACACACCTATTAGTAGAGTAAAACTGTAAATTTCTAAAGTACCCTAAAGGACAATGCCTAAAAACCATTTAATTTTCAGAAATTGTGGATGGCACCTTATAGGAGTTATTGTATTTAACAAATTTTTTGAAGAAATGTTTAGTTTTTGCACAGTAACTTAAAAGCTATAACAACTAGACTGAAACTGTTAATTTCAAAAATTTTAATATAGTTTAAGTCATTTGGATTCCAGGTGAGCGATTACAGGCTCCTGGGAGCCTCTAGTTCATTTTAGACTAAACTGGGTTATTTTAAACTTTTACAGTTGTTAACATAATATTTTCATTGTGACTATAAATTTCTCCTAAGGTAACATATGTATTTTTTAATAGATAGCTACTCAGACTATAATCAGGTGGATTTGATTAAGGAAGAAATAAATTGTGACTCAGACATTAATGCACTGTAAGTACTGTTTACATGGTTTTATTACAGGATTCAATTATTGTTTTCAGTAATTTATCAATGTATGAACAAGGTGGACTTGCTCACAAACAAATAAGTGGCCTTCAAGTTTGTGAATGAGTCAACCTTGTCCATACATCGATAAATTACCTTAAATATGCATTTAATTCTTATAATTCTTTACATAAAATTCCATTATAAGTGTGTGACGCATAGGAATATACACTCAGAACTGAAGACAAATATGTGGTCAGTGGAGGGAATAACTGACATTGACAGGATATATTTTACGATTTGTGGAGAAGATTATTAATGAAAACAAACAAAGACAGAACAACAAACAATATTTTCTTGAATTATGCATACTAATGGTACTCATTGTACTAATGGTACTCATTGTACCAAGGTTTATAGTTACTAATGGTACTCATTGTACTAATGGTACTCATTGTACTAATGGTACTCATTGTACCAAGGTTTATAGTTACTAATGGTACTCATTGTACTAATGGTACTCATTGTACTAATGGTACTCATTGTACTAATGGTACTCATTGTACTAATGGTACTCATTGTACTAATGGTACTCATTGTACTAATGGTACTCATTGTACTAATGGTACTCATTGTACTAATGGTACTCATTGTACCAAGGTTTATAGTTACTAATGGTACTCATTGTACTAATGGTACTCATTGTACTAATGGTACTCATTGTACTAATGGTACTCATTGTACTAATGGTACTCATTGTACCAAGGTTTATAGTTACTAATGGTACTCATTGTACTAATGGTACTCATTGTACTAATGGTACTCATTGTACCAAGGTTTATAGTTACTAATGGTACTCATTGTACTAATGGTACTCATTGTACTAATGGTACTCATTGTACTAATGGTACTCATTGTACTAATGGTACTCATTGTACTAATGGTACTCATTGTACCAAGGTTTATAGTTACTAATGGTACTCATTGTACCAAGGTTTATAGTTACTAATGGTACTCATTGTACTAATGGTACTCATTGTACTAATGGTACTCATTGTACTAATGGTACTCATTGTACCAAGGTTTATAGTTACTAATGGTACTCATTGTACTAATGGTACTCATTGTACTAATGGTACTCATTGTACTAATGGTACTCATTGTACCAAGGTTTATAGTTACTAATGGTACTCATTGTACTAATGGTACTCATTGTAACGAGGTTTATAGTTACTAATGGTATTCATTGTACTAATGGTACTCATTGTACTAATGGTACTCATTGTACCAAGGTTTATAGTTACTAATGGTACTCATTGTACCAAGGTTTATAGTTACTAATGGTACTCATTGTACCAAGGTTTATAGTTACTAATGGTACTCATTGTACTAATGGTACTCATTGTACTAATGGTACTCATTGTACTAATGGTACTCATGGTACTAATGGTACTCATTGTACTAATGGTACTCATTGTACTAATGGTACTCATTGTACCAAGGTTTATAGTTACTAATGGTACTCAATGTACTAATGGTACTCATTGTACCAAGGTTTATAGTTACTAATGGTACTCATTGTACCAAGGTTTATAGTTACTAATGGTACTCATTGTACTAATGGTACTCATTGTACCAAGGTTTATAGTTACTAATGGTACTCATTGTACTAATGGTACTCATTGTACCAAGGTTTATAGTTACTAATGGTACTCATTGTACTAATGGTACTCATTGTACCAAGGTTTATAGTTACTAATGGTACTCATTGTACCAAGGTTTATAGTTACTAATGGTACTCATTGTACTAATGGTACTCATTGTACCAAGGTTTATAGTTACTAATGGTACTCATTGTACTAATGGTACTCATTGTACCAAGGTTTATAGTTACTAATGGTACTCATTGTACTAATGGTACTCATTGTACCAAGGTTTATAGTTACTAATGGTACTCATTGTACTAATGGTACTCATTGTACTAATGGTACTCATTGTACCAAGGTTTATAGTTACTAATGGTACTCATTGTACTAATGGTACTCATTGTACCAAGGTTTATAGTTACTAATGGTACTCATTGTACTAATGGTACTCATTGTACTAATGGTACTCATTGTACCAAGGTTTATAGTTACTAATGGTACTCATTGTACTAATGGTACTCATTGTACTAATGGTACTCATTGTACCAAGGTTTATAGTTACTAATGGTACTCATTGTACCAAGGTTTATAGTTACTAATGGTACTCATTGTACCAAGGTTTATAGTTACTAATGGTACTCATTGTACTAATGGTACTCATTGTAACGAGGTTTATAGTTACTAATGGTACTCATTGTACTAATGGTACTCATTGTACCAAGGTTTATAGTTACTAATGGTACTCATTGTACTAATGGTACTCATTGTACCAAGGTTTATAGTTACTAATGGTACTCATTGTACTAATGGTACTCATTGTAACGAGGTTTATAGTTACTAATGGTACTCATTGTACTAATGGTACTCATTGTACCAAGGTTTATAGTTAACATATGGTACTCATTGTACCAAGGTTTATAGTTACTAATTGTACTCATTGTACTAATGGTACTCATTGTACTAATGGTACTCATTGTAACGAGGTTTATAGTTACTAATGGTACTCATTGTACTAATGGTACTCATTGTACTAATGGTACTCATTGTACCAAGGTTTATAGTTAACATATGGTACTCATTGTACCAAGGTTTATAGTTACTAATTGTACTCATTGTACTAATGGTACTCATTGTACTAATGGTACTCATTGTACTAATGGTACTCATTGTACT
Organism: Limnoperna fortunei; assembly: GCA_944474755.1. Taxonomy (NCBI): domain Eukaryota; kingdom Metazoa; phylum Mollusca; class Bivalvia; order Mytilida; family Modiolidae; genus Limnoperna; species Limnoperna fortunei. The sequence continues at coordinate 90,173,892 of OX104116.1, forward strand.
AATGGTACTCATTGTAACGAGGTTTATAGTTACTAATGGTACTCATTGTACTAATGGTACTCATTGTACTAATGGTACTCATTGTACCAAGGTTTATAGTTAACATATGGTACTCATTGTACCAAGGTTTATAGTCACTAATGGTACTCATTGTACTAATGGTACTCATTGTAACGAGGTTTATAGTTACTAATTGTACTCATTGTACTAATGGTACTCATTGTACTAATGGTACTCATTGTACTAATGGTACTCATTGTAACGAGGTTTATAGTTACTAATGGTACTCATTGTACTAATGGTACTCATTGTACTAATGGTACTCATTGTACCAAGGTTTATAGTTACTAATGGTACTCATTGTACCAAGGTTTATAGTTAACATATGGTACTCATTGTACCAAGGTTATAGTTACTAATTGTACTCATTGTACTAATGGTACTCATTGTAACGAGGTTTATAGTTACTAATGGTACTCATTGTACTAATGGTACTCATTGTACTAATGGTACTCATTGTACCAAGGTTTATAGTTACTAATGGTACTCATTGTACTAATGGTACTCATTGTACGAATGGTACTCATTGTACCAAGGTTTATAGTTAACATATGGTACTCATTGTACCAAGGTTTATAGTTACTAATTGTACTCATTGTACTAATGGTACTCATTGTACTAATGGTACTCATTGTACTAATGGTACTCATTGTACCAAGGTTTATAGTTAACATATGGTACTCATTGTACCAAGGTTTATAGTTACTAATGGTACTCATTGTACTAATGGTACTCATTGTACTAATGGTACTCATTGTACTAATGGTACTCATTGTACTAATGGTACTCAATGTACTAATGGTACTCATTGTACTAATGGTACTCATTGTACCAAGGTTTATAGTTACTAATGGTACTCATTGTACTAATGGTACTCATTGTACCAAGGTTTATAGTTACTAATTGTACTCATTGTACTAATGGTACCCATTGTACTAATGGTACTCATTGTAACGAGGTTTATAGTTACTAATGGTACTCATTGTACTAATGGTACTCATTGTACTAATGGTACTCATTGTACCAAGGTTTATAGTTAACATCATAGTTTTTCAAATGCAATGGTTCATGAAGGTATGAACAGATCTGGGAATTACTGGTTTAAGCCCTTTTGACCAATCAAAAATGACTATAAGTATATATATAAACAATAGTAAGATAAGAATTTTAAATAAATAAATTGCATTTTAGCTTAACTGATCTGTTGTCAGAACTTGACATGTTTCATCCATCTTATGTAAATAGTTCATTAATTTTCATTTTAATTTGGCTCCTGTTGCATAAAAAGAACAGCACTTGTAAGTGAACTTTCAAGTGGTTCTATTGTTGAATGTAGTATTTATTTTATGACAATAAACCTAAGAAATTACCCAAACACAATAGCTCATCTGAAACTACCAGTTAAAACTGCTATCATTATTTCTGATACAAGATGATACATTGTGTTACTTGGTCGAAATAATTACTGCAGGCTTCTGATACTGTACAAAACACTGCCATCATGGTCAATTCTTGTTTCTGATTGGCTGACATTAAAAGATCTTCTATGAAACTACAAGGCTGACAAGATTCTTACCATTCACAATCTTTTAGTGATTAATTGAATATGTTTGTGTTGGGTTCATCTCTTGTTGTATAATAAATTACTGGAGTTCCTGTACAAGTTTACATTTTATGCTGAATGGAGTTAGAACATAATTGATTTCAGAATCATTTCTGATTGCTATGAAACTAAAATGTCTAATGCATTATGATTTGCATCTTTAAAGAGTTTCCAATTTATTTTCTAAGAAAACACACATCCGAATAGATTGTAACTTTGCTGTATTTGGGTATAGGAGATCCAAAAAGGCTCACTAGTATTCATCCTGGACCTTGTATGTGACAAAGTTGAGGTAACCTGTTAGTTTGGTCGTTTTGTCAGTTCTACATTCAATGATGGATAATATATAAAATTACACTATTGTTGATGTTTTGAAGGAATTCAAGTGCACACAGTTGTTAATTATGTTAGCCTCATGGTCTGTATACTTTTGGAAGTTTGTTTGTGAAACTCAAAAATACTTATGATATATAAATTTTCTTGAAAGTTTAGGGAATTTTTTATTTCCATTAGTTTTTGGTAAAATTTAGATTTATCACAATAAATTTATAATGCTTTAAGAAAAAGGGGGATGTTTTAGTTTTTTGTCTATAACTAAAAATTATTTTATCAGTTTATTTTAACTTTTTAGGAATTGTTTATATTCAAAGATGCAAGCTTCCTTTCATTTTTGGTCAAATTCTGATTAATCGTTTTAGAATTATGGGACATAGTTTGTAAAAAAAAAAGGTTTTATATTTTGTTTCAGACTATATCTCAAGAAAACTTTCATCACTTTTCTTGAAATTGTTGATATTCGTTGGTCTATTATGTCACATCAGTGCAGATAGAACTCCATGAAGTGTACAGCTCTTGTCGTTATATCTGGGAATCATGTGCTCATTGTGCATGGGTTTGTTATGAGTTCTTCCTTCTCATAAGTTATTATAATAATGGAATAGTTTCAGGTGAACCTCCACAGTTGTTTTATTTCAGATGTGAAACAGATGGTGATTATTCACAGCAAAGTGGAACAACACTGGACAACATTTCCTCTGAGTTCTCAGACAGTGCATCAAGTAACAAAACTCTTAAACCTAGTTCCATGTTACAGAATGTAACAGCTGCAATACAGTCATCCATTAACAGTAACAACAGTAACAATCAACATGGGTCACTTTCTCATGAAATCATACCACAGTTTAATTTTGAAAGTCTACACAAAACCCACAAAACTACAACAGACAAATTGTTGGAGAAAAAGCAAAAGCAGACACAGGAAGCCCTGCAAATAGAGATTGAGAGGGTCAAACTAGAAACAAAGGAGCAAGCTAAATTAGCTGAAGCTGCTGGCTATGGTCAGTATTTCCTTCAACAATCACAAATTAGCTGAAGCTGCTGGCTATGGTCAGTATTTCTTTCTACAATCACAAATTTGATGAAATATGTGTATTTGGGCAAAAACAATATGTCAAGAATATCATGACCCCTGGGGTTTGGTAATAAAATCTTCAAAAATCATTGTACCGCAAAATGTTAAATGTACTAGGTAGTGTGTTCATGAGAACCAAAAGAATTACTTGAATCATGGTGACTTTGTTATATTTTGGAAGATAATTATTGTTACACATTTTAACTGGCGTGACTGGAAGTGCTGTCACTGTTATGTTTGTCTGTTTATCTATAAATTGCTTATATACCAATCTTGTCTAAATCTACTGAAATGATTTGAACCAAATTTGGTATGATTATAAGTATAAGGTTTACTGCCAAAATTAAATCAGATATTCTGCCCCTCAACGCTACATCGTACCTTAATGTAGCCAATCAAAAGCTTGCTTTCATTCACGACTTGGTTAGGGGATATCCCGATGTCGATTGTAAATAAACCAAACGGATGTGTTGCATAGACCATGTGAAAATCAGTGTACTTTGTACAGTAGTGTTAATAGTTTGTTATTACCGCGTTATTATTTAGTTGCGTTACGTTTTTTTCACACTCCAGAATGAGTAAGAATGACTACTGCCAAACACTTGCTTCTTTCAACAATTTCATAGTTGATATTTTAAAGGATTGACGTCATACGAAAATCTTCTAGCCCGGGAATTTCCTAGCTAAGTTTGTCAGGGGTTCGTGGACACATGTGGACACAGAAACCCTGACTTGTGAGGATGGAAACTGCTGGGACAACTTTTAATAGAAAATCCTGTCAAAATCATTTGGATAGCCCAATACATATTACCAGGTGGAGGCCGCTAATAATGGAAGCTCTAGTATTTTCATCACATAATATCATCTATGGAGCACCACTAGATGATATACAAATTTTGGTTAAAAATTATATATACACATTTTTTGTGTTTCAGGTGGACTAGAGGACTTAACATCACCTAAAATCCCCACACCAAAGTCTCCTGGGGAAGACTGGAACAAAGAACTACAGCAGGAGGATACCAGAAAATGTGAGTTCGCTAGGATTATTTTGTCACATTTGTTAATTGTTATCATCATTATTTATGTGACAATATTTACATAAAGGGGTCTCAGTGGCTTTAAACTTTGAGTATTTTTTAACAGAAATCAATGAAATAATTAAGGAATTACTCTAATTTTTTATTGGGTTGTAAAATTAATTTGGATGTTCACAGCTCAAGTCAAGTCAAGTAATATTTATTTAAAGTTGGTGCAGCATGTAACAATAGCTGTACGGTCTGTGATATAAATTTGACAAGTAATGGAAACTGAAAAAATTTATAAAATAAAACAAGAATGAACAATTTTTAACAAGGGCTTTAATTAATGGTGTATTAATATGCATAGCAATTTTTTAATTGGAAAATGAAAAAATGTTTGTGTCCAGTTACTAGATGTTTTTCATCATTATTTATTTATAACTAAATAAACTACTAAAATATGCAAAATGAAAATAGTATTTGAACAAATCAATTCTCTTGTTTATTGGTTAATTTCTGATATTTCAAGTTTTTACACTACTAGCAAAGATTAACTCACTGACATAATAAACTATAATATACCTATTTTGTCAGTTTCTGATCATATACAGGTCAATGATACTGTTAAGTACATGTAGTATAAACCTTCTTGTACCTGCTGAATGTAAAACCAGGGATCTCTATTTCAGAACTTTAAGGAAGCACTTTTTATCAACCAAAGAGCTATTAAGGTTCAAACCAGTCAATTAACTTAGCCTGCATAACTATAATACAGCCTTAACTGATAAGCTTAATTACTGGTAATGTGGCTGTTTTAAAATAAGTTAATACACTTAAGTTTAACCAAATTGCAATAAGACTTTATCTGTATGTGTCTATAATTGTTCTTTTCCAGTGTTAAGAGAATTATCACCACCTCCTTTGGAAAAAAGAAATACTCCCCATGGCAGAGAATTACTTCATATTTTAAATCAGGTATGACATTATAATTTTGATAAATAAAATAGGTTTTAAGCATGCAAGGAGTATGACTCCTAAGCATGTCACCTACTTTGGTGGCTGGGTTTCTGTATTTCAAATAAACTGACACTGGCTGTCTTAAAGGGAACAGATCGAGTACCCACAACAAGAACAGAACTACATTTATAAGATAAATTTTTATTTCCTATAGTTATATTTTTAAAGTGTTTTAAATTATGATAATCAAGTTGTTTAAATTTTATATATCATATTTTAGATTTTTGCTGATTCTGAAAGAGACCCTGCTGATGAAATTAGAGTTAGATTACGAAGTTTATTTGGAACAGGTATCTTCTTTATTAATGCTGTAATCTTAAATGTACTTTACAAATGTTTCCTCTTTTCTGTTGCTGACTGTTTCTCATTACTTTTCTTTGTTTATGGCAAGACATGAAATGCTTTTCCTAGCATTGGTAGCAATGATGGTGAACCTTTTTGTAAATTTAGCCAGTGCAGACTCATTTTATCAAGGTAAAAACATTACAAACTCCTGCAGTCTAGGTAAGACATGAAAGGCTGCTGTAATCCAGGTAAGCCATTACAGACTCCTGTCATTTACTGGTAGGTCATAAATTACAGGCTCCTGCAATCCAGGTAAGATTATAAAAGCTCCTGCTATCTAGGAAAACATTATAACCTACTGCACTCCCGGTAAGATATTATAGGCTCCTGCAATCCAGGTAAGATATTATAGGCTTCTGCAATCTAGGTAAGATATTATAGGCTCCTGCAATCCAGGTAAGATATTATATGCTCCTGCAATCTAGGTAAGATATTATAGGCTCCTGAAATCCAGGTAAGATATTATAGGCTCCTGCAATCCAGGTAAGATATTATAGGCTCCTGCAATCTAGGTAAGATATTATAGGCTCTTGCAATCCAGGTAAGATATAGGCTCTTGCAATCAAGGTAAGATATTATAGGCTCCTGCAATCCAGGTAAGATATTATAGGCTCCTGCAATCCAGGTAAGACAGGTAAAAGTACAAGAATTTATTTTATTACTAGTAAAATAATTCATTTGTTTATTCAGCAAGAATTATTTGTTTATTACACTTAGCAGTTGCAGAATACACCTATGTATTTAAAACTTACAGTTAAATGATTGCGTACAACTTTTAATATCAATGAAGAATTTTCGCAAACAATTTCATCTATATTATTGTATGTTGGTGGTTTTTAGGTCTCGAATGCTTGTTGATTTTTTGGAAATATTGAATCTTATCATAGCATAATGCAGCAAAATGAATTTAAATCACTTATTTATAGATAACTCAGTGTTTAATGGTAAAGTTTTTTAAGGTCATTGGGAAAAAATAAATAAGATTTCAAGAAAGTTTATAAATTCCTTTTTCAGATGGATATTTGTCCCTGAACAGAGAAGAAATGGCTGATGTGTTGAATACAATTATTAACAGAGCTGTCAGATATTATGGTGACATCCATGACATTATCTTAGAAATATTGGAGATTTTAAGTGGTTGGTAGACGGTTATACTTTATGCAAATCAATGTTTTCTGTTTGTGTATTGTTTCTACCATAATTTGAGACATTTATTATTCAGATTTACCCCTCTCCCAAAAAAGACGCTGATTGGGTCAATGTAAAGGCATATTTGAAATAACAAACAAACTGCTGTTTATATTATTGTTCCCTATTTTCTAGGTACAATATCGACTGGTTGGCTCAGAATTATAAAAATTAGAGGTTGATTTTTAAAAAGTTTTAAAATGTTGAAAAGGTTAAGTTGTATTTCTTTCTTTACATTGGAGAAATGCTATGTATCAGTGAGGTCAGAGTGTCATAAAAAAATATTGTAATAATTTTCTTAATATTTCAGGAGCACAGTTTTTTCAGGAATGTTTGCTTGATTCCATGAAAAGGGTCCAGGACATGTATATAAAGGTATTTTACTATGCTTTAAATTATAGTAAAATAATATAGGTTTATTGCATGAATATTGGGAAATATTGTGCCAAGCAAGATGCTATATTGCTTGAGCTTGCGAGTGCAATATAGCATCTTGAGAGGGGCAATATTTTACAATATTCATGCAATAACCCTTTTATAGTAATAATTTTTTGGGTGCTTTTAAGTTTATTCATTATGCTATTTTGTAATATTTTACTAGGTCTAATATTATCATATTTTTTCTGGCAATATTTCATTTTGTACAGTTTACAGTTGATGTTTTCTTTTGTTGGTTTATGAATTCTTTACATTTACATGTATCTACAAACGAATTCACTTCCATTTGTTCAGTATCAAGCCATTCTGCTAATTCTCCCCTCGAGAGCAGATCATGTATGCCTTTTTTGGCGATGTTTGCTAACCAAACAACATTAAAAATATAAAAGCCGGTGTACACAGCTGTACTTTTCCTGGAAATAACATAAAGACCAAGAAGCAGTGTAAAATATGAAAATATATTGCACTTTATTCCTATATGAAATCAAATGGTGAAAAATTATCACTATATAATATTTATTATATAGTAATATATCAATAATTTCCCCGATTGTTTAAATGTATTTATTTTGTATTCTAACATCACAACAATTTACATCAGTGCAGCAGTTTCTTAATGTGGTACAATGCATATACAGTTTAATATTGATATAGGTGTTACTGTACTCTACATGTGTGACTTGTTATAATTTAGTAACTGTCCTACATGTGTGGTTGTAACATATTAAGAACATATGCAATTTTTGTGTGGTATATATATAATTGAGAAGTATTTTGTTTATATGAACTAAGTATCACATCTATGCCTCCTATACATATATTATACAAATAACATGTTACTGATTCACATAAACCAAATATGTGGGTCACATGCGATGCAGATGTACACTGTACCCTCTATATATTTACATGTATGTGTAACCAGTGTGGCACATGTAGTCACAAGATTTGATTACAAATGTGACACATATATTCAAGTTTTACATGTGTCTGGTATATGTAATTACACTAATTCTCCGATGGCACACAACATATAGAACATTTTGAATACTATAAAAGGTTTAAGTATATTTATTTATCTAATGTTAATAGCTTGTTATTATGGGGCATAGTAATTAGTGATTGAATATTCCTATTTGATGACTTTACAAGATTTATTGTGTCAAATGAACGGAATGGTAGGGACAATGGTAACATATAAAAGTTGAGACTTTCTTGCAAGTTATATTATAATAAAATATTTTGTATTTTGCATGACTTGTTCTGACACAACCATACACTTTGGGTTTTTTATTGTTTGTATGGTCTTTATGGTGTGATTTATAGTAAGTTTGACAGTAATTTCAGATTGTAGTCAAACTGGGCGATAAATTTGCTACTTCACCAGTGAGAATGCACATTTATTAGAACTACATGTATTTGACTTTGTATGTGGAACATCTGTGTGCTGGGTACCATAGTTGATTCAGTTATGTGAAACAGTCTTTTTTTAGGTCCAAATAAACCTGCTGACTTTGCATTAAATGTAACCAGAACAATATACAATTTTAAATTAGAAACACAAGACAAAATTGTGTTTACTTATGATCACAGCTTGAGGCTGTGAGTGCAGGCAGGTCATGTTGTGCTTCCATAATTACCAGGATTGTCAGTTTTCCTTTTCAAGGTCATTGTTCAAACCTGGTACTCCAGCTTCGTGTCTAAACAAAAACTGGATACCATGATAAACATGTAGCTGAAACAATGCTGTAAGTCGAATAATGCCTCATTCAGACAATTAAAGAACATAAATTAATATTTTTTAATTTCAGATACAGTACAAAGGGAAGCCTTTCCATGTACAATGTAGTAAAATTTTGGGCCATCTTTTTAATATGTCATTCCATTGGCGTAGCAGGTAGGTTTACTGGTATTAAAAATGGCTTTTGTTTTTAATGTGTATTAATTATAAAACTGTTTATGTAAAAATTTATTATGTGGTCAAAACTAAGATTTTGTTTTTTTATGCTCATTAGAATGATTTTAGTTGGATTTTTAAACATCCATTTATAAGCTTTGATAGACTACAGATTCCAATGAGTACTGTTTACAGAGTAATTTAGAGATAAATTAGTTATGTTCAGACCCTTTTTTTCTATTTGACTATAATTAAACACAATTTTCTTCCTGCTTCTTTAATGACATATAGTCTGTCAGTATTGTTTGTCTCACAATACATCTGATAATTAATAAGGACTTGTGATTTTAGATAGTTTGAATGACATTTATTATTATTTTTGTTCACTGCTACAAAACATTATATTCTGCAAGCTTGTGAGCACTCGCATTTCTTGTAAGATTTTTCTGAAATTTCAATTGTTTGTATCAACATCTTTGAGAAATCTGAAAATTGGCTCCAATTACCCATTTTTCTTGTGGAGTTATTATATTCCTTAAAAATGTGAATAATATACGGATAATTATCCCTTCTTACCCCTACATTTCTTGTCAGAATCGTATGACTACTAAATGTTTATAGAGTGTCTTGGTGCCCAAATGGTTAAGGTAGTAAGCCATTACTGGGTTTCAAGATTCCATAGTATTACATGACTGTCTCTTTTTCATTATTTGAGATTCAAGATTCCATGGTATTTGAGTACATGGTCTGTGTTCCATCGTTGAGATTCAAGATTCCATGGTATTTGAGTACATGGTCTGTGTTCCAGTGGTGAGATTCAAGATTCCATGGTATTTGTGGTATTTGAGTACATGGTCTGTGTTCCATCATTGAGATTCAAGATTCCATGGTATTTGAGTACATGGTCTGTGTTCCATCATTGAGATTCAAGATTCCATTGTATTTGAGTACATGGTCTGTGTTCCATCGTTGAGATTCAAGATTCCATGGTATTTGAGTACATGGTCTGTGTTCTATCATTGAGTTTCAAGATTCCATGGTATTTGTGGTATTTGAGTACAAGGTCTGTGCTCCATCGTTGAGATTCAAGATTCCATGGTATTTGAGTACATGGTCTGTGTTCCATCATTGAGATTCAAGATTCCATGGTATTTAAGTACATGGTCTGTGTTCCATCGTTGAGATTCAAGATTCCATGGTATTTGAGTATATGGTCTGTGTTCCATCCTTGAGATTCAAGATTCCATGGTATTTGAGTACATGGTCTGTGTTCCATCCTTGAGATTCAAGATTCCATGGTAACATGGTCTATTTTTCATCATTTTGGGGTTTACGATTCTTTGGTATATGATATTGTCTATTTTCTATCATTTGGGATACAACATTCCGTGGTATTTGATGGCATGGTCTATTTTTCATCACTAGGATTTATGTAAAGACATGGTCTATGTTCCCTCTTTGAGGTTCTTGTGGGGCCTCGGTAGCTGAGTGGTCAAGGTAGTAGAAGGTACTTTTCATCACGTGCTCTGTCAACACTGAGATTGCGGGTTCGATTCTAACTGCAGGCAGGGTGTACTCGACTCCAATCTTAATTCACAAGGATTGCCAGTTTTCCTACCGCAGGTCGGGGGTTTTCTCGAGGTACCCTGGCTTCCTCCCCCAATAAAAACTGGACGCCATGATATAGCTGAAAAATTGCTGAAAGTGGCATTAAACACCATCAAACAAACAAACAAAACATCTTTGAGGTTCAAGAGTCCATGGTTTTAGATGGCATTGTCTGTTTTCTATCATTGCGGTTAAGGATTCTGTGGAATGTGATGACATTGTCTATTTTTGAAACATGGATTCCAAATTCCATGGTATTTCACGGTATTTTCTATTTACCTTCATAAGATTCACTATTCTACATGGTATTTGACAGCAGGTCCTATTTTTCATCATTTAAGTTCACTATACTATGTCGCTTTGTGTATTTGACAGTCTGTTCTAAAATCCGTAATTGGGATTCATGATTGCATATGCAATAGACAGCTAGGGCCACAAATTTCATATTATATCTGAAAGTTACACAATTAAGAAATTGGCATGCACCCAACATAGGTTAAGGATTCAAGGAACACACTTTTATTTTCTGTCTTTTTGTCAGTGAGGTGAACAAACATGTGTCCTGGCAATTCAAACAAGCAAGATATCAATTAGAATATGAAACATTTACTTACCTTTGTTTTCAATATGGTTACAAACTCATCTGCTACTTAATGTCCTAAAGGAGATTGTGGTGTTTCAACTAAGTCTGTCAAATTTTACATCTTGTATAAACTGTGTACATTAATACAAGCTTTTAACTTTTAAATAAAAGTGTTAATGTTTACATGTAAGGTCCCAATAATATCAAGATTTTATTTAAATATAGGTATATGTTGTTACCATTGTAATTTAGAGCTAAATATACAAAATATATCACACTAACAAACAACTACACCTTTCCATTACAGATTTGACACTTATAATAATTAGTTCATAATTTTGGTGAAAATTAATGTACCAGTAATAAAATTGAACTATAATATTTGACCCAATATCTTGTTCTTTTAGTTATGGTTTGCAAGAGTATGTGGCTTCATTATTAGAAAAATGGATAATGTTTAATAAAAAGGTAAAGGAAATTAAAACAATTTCAAGAAATTATAAACTACATGTATAAGCAATTACTAGTAGAGTGTTTACCAAACAATGTTATTGTTAATGCACAGAAAAATATTCATTTAAAATTAATTTGAAGTTTTATAGTCTTCCATAAATGGTTGATTTCTATTACAGCTCATGTGCACACATCTGTACTTGATGCATCATCCAACCAAATTGTATGAAACATGAACGTTATTATAGGAACATAAAACACTATTGTTTGGGGGTTTTCAGATTTGATTTAGGAGACAATAGCGTCTTAAACAATGGAGAATCTATAGAATATTGCGATTTAAAAGTGGTTATGGAAGAAATAGGTTATTTCATTTGCTTTTGGGAAAGCCTGTCTGATCTTCCATTTGTGATTAAATGTTTATATCTTTTGCTTGTTCTCAGTATTCCACTTCAAAATTGCATTTTTTTCCATTTCGCCTAGAAGATCACTTGGACTTCCCCAAAAACGTATGTAAGAACTTATTAATCGTTTTAATGCTGTTTGAAAATGTCAGTCAAATTAATTATGAGGAAATTGAAAAGGTCTTGCATATGTAATAAAGAAACAAAGATACTACCATTAATTACATTATGTCTTATTCTTCAAAGATCTTTTTATAGATAAATTCTGCAATGCTATTTATTGTTTTTAGGCACAACAGATTGGAACAGACAGACTACAGGAGATATACTTAGAATGTTTTGAAACTATTTGGGAAATTTCTGGTGTAGCCTTGTTGGATACAGTTGAAAATGTTAGACCCAGACTTCTTAAAGAATGTCGGGATAAAATTTTGAATACAGATGTTTCAAAGTAAATCTTTATAGTCAAGATCTGCATGTACTCAGAGCCAGTGGCATAGCCAGGCAGATGCTTGGGAGCCAGGGCTTTCACATGGTTTTGCCAAAAAACAAACACAAAAATGCAAGAGAGATCAAGGAACTTGTACCTAAATGTTGAAACTTTTAAAATGTTTGGTCCCTTGAGCTTCTGCTTGGTCCCTTGAGCTTCTGCTTGGTCCCTTGAGCTTCTGCTTGGTCCCTTGAGCTTCTGTTTGGTCCCTTGAGCTTCTGCATAGGCTTTTGTCTTGGAAAACAATTTACCAATACACCTATGCCATGGGGCTATAGTGTGAAGTGCCTGTGAGCTTTTGAATAGGTTGGACCCCTGCCAGGGTTTTGCTGTGGAATTCTGGGGACCTTAATTGGCCACAGACCTCTTGATTAGAAAATTAAGGCTTCTAAATCATTCATTTCCAATCTACACCACTGAGGGCAAAACTTCCTTGAACACTTAATGGTCTACAACCTCTACCAGAGAAAATATTACACACTTGTAGTCTCTTGTCATATTTCTTATGTTTCAAAATTTAGTTTTTATCACACTAACATACACACCATTTTTGATGTGCTAAGTTGTGTTTACACAATGATCTTACGGTAAACAATTCTGTGGTTTGGAACTATAAAAACATCCTCAGATCTTTTTTTCTGGAATAGCTGTAAGCTGAAATTTTATATATAATTTTTTTAATATTCTGGTTTTGTTTTAATGAATTTTTGTTGCACTTTTAGATTTCAATTTTTAGCTAACAACAGTTAATATGTGAATGTATTTTGATTCACAATAATTACAGAACTATCTTTGTTTGCAGGATTATAAGATCTAGAACACTTCACATTTATGTACTGCTGAACATCAAACAAAAAATGAAACTAACTTCGGAACAGGAAGTACAGACAGAGATTTACAAAACTGACGTATCATGTCAGACTGAACAGAAAGGTAAGATTTACACTTTCAAAAAATGCTAATTTAAATGGAAATTCTCAAACCACTATGTGTCGCCTGCATAGCATGGATGTCACATAGGGATTTACGTTTGTGTCTTTGTCACACTTTACAATCTGTACTTCTCCATAACCATTTAGAAGAAATTGACTTAACTTTAACAGTATCACAATTGCTGTATTTAGTTTTTCAATATTTATTTTAATTTTCTAAAAGAAAAAGGAAAAGACAGTTGACACATGTCTTCCATGAAAGACTCAGAAGGCTAGGTTATGGTAACTGTACTTTTATTTTGACACTTAGAAAGCTGTTGTGGTACATAGTAAACAATTATTTCCTTGAACTTAGTGAACATTAATTGTTTACCTACCCTATAGGGAAAACAACATCACAAGGTAAACAAATATTGCGCTAACCTTACATGCAGGCAATAACTGTTTTATTATACCAAACAGCTATAAACTAAATGATTTGAAAAATATATATTTCTGATAAGGACCTGCTCTTCTCCGTTTTAAAATATCATATGCAGACGAGACAATTGTAAACTTCCGATGAAAGTTGTAATTGACAGACAGACATATTTCATTTCATTTTTCATTGTGAACAACATTGTTATTTCTCTGGGGTACAGTTTTGAAACAAATATTACTTTTATTTTATATCTTTTAATTGTTTTTTCACTTGCATTAAATATTTTTTAAAAATGCTTATTTGGAAAACATACGTTTTTGAACAAATTTCCTAATGCATTGATTACAATGTAAGAAGAATAAATTTATTTGATAGTTTCTTGAAAGTTACTCCGTTGATGGTTTTGTATGTGAAAAATGACTTATACAATATTCAAGATTTTTTAATCATTTTTATTAAAAACCAATCTTAACACCAATGTGAACACGTATTGTATTGATATATAAAATAATACTATACAATAAAGTAAGTATTGTACAGTTGAAAAAATTCAATAACTTATTTATTTATTCAATAGTTGCTAATGGTGCATTGAGGGGTATTTCAGCAATAATTAAAACAAATACACGAAAATACACCAAAATTGAATTAAGTATGTAAATCTTGGTAATCAATTGGGAGAAAATTTTGACTGGAAAAGAATATAGTAGGTAGGGATGAACTGGCCAAAAATGGTACCCACCATGGTCCATGGTAAGGTTATATGTATAAAACCCTGACAACCCCCCCTGGAAAGAGGGCATTGTGGATTGCCACCTGAAGATGCACTGAGCAGCTTGTGGGTCAGCCCTGAGAACCCTCCTTGTACCTCCGTTCAGTAATTTAGTACAAATACGGTAGAATCAAGTTTGTTGAATAGATTATCTTCTGACAGTCGTGGAAGAAACAGACGAGCACAGGCTGAAATGTCAAAATAATTATTTTAATATTTATTATATTTAAATTACTATTTAGACAAATCAAATTAAGTTTGACAAGGTTACCTCACCTTAAACACAACGAACAAAGAACGCCCAATTGTGCTTGATCCCATGTTTAAAATAAAACATTCATATTATAGTGTTCTAGTGTTACTCAATATTTCACTGTGTTACTTTTTTTTCTGTTTCAGTTGAAGTCCAAAGTCATGATACACACAACAGTATTTACCAGAAATCAGCTAGACTTCCATTTTTTCCGCCTAAAACAAAGTTGTCTGATAAAACCAGTTCCAGAAGCTCCACTCCAAATTCTCTCAAAGACTATACAGAAAAGGTTGATGCAGAAAATTTGTGGCCAAGCTTACCCAAGCCAAGTGGCAACTCATTAAAAACAGCTAAATTAAATTCCCCTATAAGAAGTTCACCAATTTTCCAGGTGGAGACAAGATCTCTAAGCCCAGCAGATCCTTTACTTTTGTTGGCGCCATCTTCCTTTAGTGACAATTCAAATGACAATAGTTCTAGTCCAAATAGTAGTATTTATTATTCTGTTAATGACAATAGTGCCATACTGAAAGACTATGATGATTCTTTACAGCAAAGAAGTAGATCCAATTTAAATTCACCTTGTGAAATGATACAACACAAGCAAAAAGAAGCCAGTCCTTTGAGTAAATTAATTGAAATGGATGCTAAGGCAGACTGGTCTGACAAAAATAAAACTTTGAAACCTGAAAGTCATACACCTAAGTCAATCAAAGAACAAGTTGTAGTTGAATATAGTTCAAAGAGAAAGTCCCCATTACATGTACAACAGAGGAAAAAAGTACCTGATTGGTGGGATCCTGACCAAGAGGAGGTAACCCAAGAGAAGGTCAAGGATCATTGGGATATGTCAGACTCAGAAGACACCTCAGAGAATACCAGCATCAAATCTGGACAGACAACCACTTCTCTTGACAGTGTGGCAGGCTGGATGATGAACTCGGGTAATAAACAGAATGAGCCAGTTCCTCCGAGTTCTACCAAAAGCAAGTCTTCACACAGTCACAACATTATTGTTGAGGCCACAAAAGGACTAAATAGCCATGAAGGCTTGAACAGATTTACATCAAAACAATTGACAGGAAATAAAGATACTTTTCAAGGTCAAAGTTCAATAAATCATAGTGATGCAGAAATAAAGAAGAACATTGAATTATCTGCTATTGGTGTAGATAAGACAAATGATGACGATAGTGACAGTGATGAAGTTGACGATGATGATGATGATGAAGATTGGGAAACCTGTACTACTGATGAAATCTCTGAAGCAAAATCATGTGATTCATTAAGTTGTGAGTTACCAGTAGATGATGCTGCTTTAAACAATAACAAACAACCTGTGACTATCATCAGGGAATACACGGAATCTGCAGAGAAGCCGAAACCTAGCTGGAAACCTTCAGGAACGAGGAAGTGTACTGCTTGTGGTGATACTACACATTTGATTTACGACTGTCCAAATAGACACAACCGGAGGTTCTTTTACTGATTCTAATGGTCTTTTTATGTTTTTTTAACACCTTACAAAGTTCGAGTGAGTTATTGTAATTACTTTTTAAAATTGTATATGTTAGCCCCAGTGTCCAAGTGTCCAAGCAAAATGGTTCCAACAACTACAAGTACAAAATTCTTCAATTGGCTGGTTCTGCTTTATGTTTCTGAAAAACCAGAATATATAAACATATATTCTGGGGCATTTCGAAATAATTGATTGTTTATTATATTTCTGTGAATGCAAATAAGGCTCAATTAAAACAAATTTCAGAAAACCACCATTTTTATTGAAACCAAAGTTGGTATAGATGATATGATCCTGGGAAGGCCCTAGCTAAAGTTATATCTGAGAGCACCGACCTCCTTCTCATTTCACAACCATTATTAAAATATAGATTCCTGTATTTGACTGATTCAGCTTCATTTGTGTAAGCAAAACCAGCTTGTGTTTGAAATTTCCTGTTATGAAGAGTAGTGTAATATATATTGTAGGGTTTTCTAAAAAAATTGTTACATTTTGTGATTTTCATAAATATGAATAAAAGACTAAACATGTTTTTTGTGAAAAAAAAAATTAAAAATTGTGTTTGATAAATGTTTTGAAAATTTGAATAAAGTTCTGGATGAGACTTAAAGCTCCCCAACTAAAATTTCTATTATTTCCTTACTAAGATCGCCACTAAAAATACACACACCTTTTAATTTGATTATTTCATTTGCTTGTCCTTTATTGCAAAACCAAAATTTCATATTTAAAATGTAGTCTTTAAAAACATTTTTACAGGTTTTAAATTTAAATAAGCTAATCAATGACAATAGAATTGTCAGGTATTGTAGATGATAATTTACCTGTAGATTACCAAACAAAAAAAAAGAGAAATTTAAATTAAGGTAGCTCAGCAGTCAAAAAAAGATAAATACATTAATTTTTTTTTATAGATATTTTTTGCAAAATGTTTCTTGAAGACTTTGTTTCATATGTGATGATTTTTGCCAAAAAGTAGCAGGTGACTTATCATCTAAGTTGTAGAAGGTCACTTTATCTCTCCCTGTCAATTGGATTTGTTTGTTGTTATCCTGTTTGCCTGTATGTTTGTCCATTAGTAAATTCCAAATTAAGGTTGTTTTGGTATACTGTCATTATTTTTAGTGTTTTTAGTTTTTAATGATGTTCATTTTTTTATCGATTGGACTATCAAAATAAATGCTTAGAGCATTAGTGACGATACACTGAATGTGGAATTTGTTAGTAATGGTGTCTTCATATCTCCTACTACAGTTTACATTGTATGTCAGACACGTGTTAGTAATGGTATCTTCATATCTCCTACTACAGTTTACATTGTATGTCAGACACATGTTAGTAATGGTATCTTCATATCTCCTACTACAGTTTACATTGTATGTCAGACACATGTTAGTAATGGTATCTTCATATCTCCTACTACAGTTTACATTGCTGTAAAATGAAAGATTGTAAAGTTTCATACCATATGAATTCATGTACGGCATATTTTGTTTTTTATCGCCCCACAACTAATGGTTGGGGCTTACTGTTTTACCCCTGTCCGTCCATCTCGTATGTTTTCAAATTTTTTTAAAATGCTTGTAGATATTTAGCTGATATTTGATATGCCAGTCTACATTGATGAGTTATACATAAGCTCATGTTTCGTTATGCTTTCCCCTTTCAGGTTAATTACAGGCCTTGAACTTAGAAATTTCATCACAATAGTAGTTCGAACTGTTTTTTTGTAAAGGATTATAGATATTAAGCTGTTTTTTAGTATGTGAATCTATATTAGAAAAGTAATAAGTTGAAATGGAATGAATTTAATTCACAGGGTGTCATGAATAGAGTCATACCTTGTGTAGGTGTAGAAAAATGCAATGTCGATTATAATTCCCACTGTAAAGTGAGTTGTAGACTAAAAATTTATAGTAACTAACAGAATTGTAAACAAAATTGTGGTTTTTTCATAAATGAGCTGTAATTATCACAGAAATTTGTCACAGAAAACTATAGATTAGTGCATTATTTATCATTGTGTTCATACTGTAAACTTTTCATGTTATTTTTCTTCTTGAAAACAAGTAAAACTTGGCAGAATTTGTGCTCACAGGGTCTGAGTGTTGGTACTTTAATGATGATTTGTCAACAATATGGCCATTTATGATTGGCTGAACTGTGAAAAACATTAAAGAACCATTGAATTAATTCAAACCACACTTGGCAGATATGAGTATAACAAGTGTACTTAAAGGAGTTTCCGGAATGTCTGAAATTGTCTGTAAACCTTATTGGAAATTACATTGTAGTTTTTGTCTTCTTAGATAGAATAGTTTATCTTCTCTTAAATTACTGTATATAAATGATGAATGTGAGGTCCTCTACAAGACAAGAGACATTATCTGGCATAAAAAATTTCCATGTGAAATCCCTGTTGCTGATTGGCAAAGAATTTTCAAAATTTCTTCTAAAAGTTTTCATGTTTTGTAACTGTTTGGAACTGATTTATGTGTTCTTCTACTGGAACTGATTTATGTGTTCTTCTACTGGAACTGATTTATGTGTTCTTCTACTGGAACTGATTTATGTGTTCTTCTACAAATATTTAGTTTGTTGTAATGGGACAAATAACAGCCACCATGGCCAATCCTTGTATTTGATTGGCTGAAATTTACTATTTCCTCTCCCCTGAAATTACGAGACCTAATGAATTGTGACTAAGCAGGAATGCAGTATAATAGATCCTTTATAGATTTCCCCATCCCTTGAAAACTATACTTTTAATATTGACAGCATCAACCCTGTTTGTTTTGCTCTCTAAAGTTGTATTATGACATTTAGAAATTGGTATGGTTGTTTTTTTCCTTTGTATTGCTAGTTGTATGTAGGTAATAAATTTGTTGTTTCACATTAAATGTAATTAATGTGTTTTTCACTGGACAGGGTTACATACATGTATTTATTTATTATATATGAGGTTGCATAACATGCTATAAGATATCTAATTCATGCTATAATAATATGTGTTCCATTGTTTTATCTGAATAACCATTTGTATTGTTCAACTGAAATGAAATGAAGAACAGACTATCATATTTAAAATGACACCAATATTTTATGTTCTGGAGTTTCTAAGATGAAAAATTCAAATGTGTCATTAAAATGGAATGTTAAAGTATTTCATTGTCAATATATCAAAGATTTTACTTCATCTGTATATTTTCAACCATTATTAATTGTTTTTATGATTGATAGAAATGGAAGATGGTTAGTTAGTTATATGTATTTTGATCTGCTTCTCTTGGGAAGATGACAGGAGTGGATCATTACCATTGGCTAGCATTGACAGGAGCCAACCGTAAATCTTAGATAGCAAAATAGGGTCAACTGATAAGTTTGACTATAAGAGTAAAAAAAATTTTATTGTTTGCCTATACATGTTCAGATGACTTTTTACTGACAGCAAATTGCCATTATTCATTTTCATTTTAAAACTTTTATCAAAATTTGTCTGTTTCTCACCTGTTACCTTGGTAACATGTGCTGGCGTTTTAATGAAAACTATGTTTTACAAAGGTTCAAAATATGATAAACAGTGATATTACGGATCAGACTGTATTAGGTACAGTAGGAGTTTGGACTTTAATAGATTTAAGGCTCTCCATCTTTTATAAGCATGTTTCCTATGTATTTTTTCTACCTAATTTTCTTTTCACAATATAATTTTGTTTTTTGATATTTTGGTTTTGAAATTATAGTTTTGCATTTCATATGTAAAATTTTGAAACAGTAAAAGATGATGAAATGAAATTTATTCCAACATGGTCAGTAATGGATTGTGACACCTTGTTAAATAACATTAAAACGATTTTGATGACTCCTTATAGGATTTGTTTTCCTTTCTTTATTGCAAGTTAAATTTTTAACATTGCAACTCATGAACCAGATCAGATTTAAATGGGGTCTTCACTTTTGGTCATCATTGAGTTAGACCTAGAAGTGGTTGCAGGGTCAAAGGTCAAGGTCACATTTAAATTTTTGACATTGTGTTGTGTGCAGATCTCCATTCAAATCATAAGAGGCACAACCAAACCATAACCAATGTTAAGGTCTTCACTTGTCACATATTTTAATTCAGACTTTGTAGAAGTTGACTCCTCTAAGTCAATAAAATTAAGTGTAAAAAGACATATTTAAGTATAACAATTATTGACATAGATCGTCACTGTTATCTTCTTCTTTTGGTATCCAGTTATCCATCACAATTGATGATTACTAACTGCTGCACATGTGTGCTTATCCAAAACTTATGTACAGAATGAAAAGAAACTAATTTTTTTTTAAAGAAAATCAAAATTGTGTTGACAAACTTTGAAACAATGTATATGCTTGTTTTGATTAAATGAAACTTATTGTAGAAATAACAAATAAGGTCATCTGTGCTTTGAAAGCATCTATTGTGGGTGCTTGCAAGATATGAGTTGGTATAAGATTCCACTGTGGTATGGTTCTGGGGAAGAATGAGTATTTGTAGCAATCTATTGAGGCAAAATATGTTTGTATGTATATGGTTGTGTTCTACGGGTTCTGGGGTTTGATGGTATCAATACTTTGGTTGGAATGGCAACTAGCTATATAGATTGTGTACTACTTTATAAAATAAAATTAATCTTCCACCTTCAGCACAGTCACAAGGTGAGAGGTAACTGTCAATTTTTTTCGATTTTCTTTTATTTTTAATGGTCCATTCTTATAAATGCTAAATTGGCATGAGATCTTTTGGTCAATGGTCAATGTAATTTAAGTTCCTAAGGTTCCTATTGAACATTTTTTCTGTGACATTAATCTAAAGGATTTTTCTTTGTTATGTTTATATTAGGAAATGGATTTATTTAAATATAAATAGGGTCAGGTTCAAGGTGATAATCTTTCACAATTTTACCTTAAACTAATTTTATTGGTATATTTTGATTTTTTTTAACTTGTTAATTTCAAAAGACAAATTACTAATAATTAAAATTTAAAGGTGTTATCTTTTAAGTTACATTTATTGGAAAGCCTATTATTTGTTAGAATGATTGAACTTGTATTCTGTCTTGGTTATTTTTGTTTGCATATAGTATATGTTTGTTGCAGTAAGGCCACTATGTCATGTAACTATTTGAATAATAGAATGCATTAGCATTTACAGTTCAATATCTTATATTGGTAATAGAATCAGTTAATTAGTAATAATTTATGGAACCCTATTTCAAATATTTGATGGTATTACTTTATGAAATTATCATTTGATATTAATATACTGTTATTTGAAAACTGTGTATGAAATATCTTTTACATCATTGCACTTGTTTGTCAGGGAAGACAATAAGTGTTTTTGATTTCTACTGTTGATGTTATATTTTATTAATAAACATGTTCTTTTATTAATAGTTTTCATAATAGAAATTGAAAACAGTATATCTTGTGCATTAATTTCTTGGAAAAGTCTAAAGTTTTAGTTAACTTCAATTATAAAATTGTGTCTTTCTTGCCATTTCTGAATTCTGATTGGCAATTGGAGTTTACAGTATATCACAAATAGTAGAAGCGCATCATACTAAATCCTAATAAAGCCAGTTTTATAGCAGGAGTAGATATATAATTAAAGGAACTGTAGGTGTTACTTTGTCAGTTAAAAAAATCATACCTGGGTTATGCACCCTACAATTCAAAAAATAGGTCAAATGAATCAAATCGTTGCCTAACAAGAAACATGGTACAGAAATATGCACACGGATGACACTTTACATGTGTAGAAATATTTATAGAAATATTTATAGACTAGTCACGAAAGGGCTTCACTGTAAGGGTGCAGTATGTACAAAATAAACTCAAGTTATAAAAATAATTATAAAGAAAAATTACAGCAGGAAAAAATACCTATATCTGACTTCAAATTGTTGCTGATATCACTAATACTTATATTAGAAATTAATCATTTATTTATAAAATTACACACATGAAATACTAGTTTGAAGATTTCCAAATTTGCCGAGTTTGATTTTGAGTTTACTGGTTTAAAGATGAGACTCTAAGGTTTTCTATTGGTTCAGACTACAATGGTAACTTAATGGAGATTGCATGTATACGGTTTTCCACACAAGTCACTTATTAATTTACATAACTAAAAGCATTGTCCGATTTTCCACAAAAAGTCTATAACAACATACATACAAACATTTGACCAATACTTAAGTCTGTTAAAATTGTAGAGGAAATAGATTACACGATGTAGGTGTCCAGATGTTAAATTGTTGCTCCGTTGATGGTCAAATTTATGGAAAAGCTTAGTTTCGACTTCATTACAAATATGTTGATACAACAGTTTCATGTCTATTGTTAAACGAAGAGCTCTTGATTCTCTTTACTTGCCTGGCAATGTTCGACCAAGTTTAATAAATATAGGATCTTACACTGGTACGAGTGGATTATCGGATTTCTCCAATCGAGATAGTTAAATTATGGAATTTTAAGAGCGAGGACTTTAAATTTCCATAATTTAAATCAGTATCGAGATTGGAGAAATCCGATAATCCAAGAGTACTTATGTAAGATTCTGTTTCTATAATTTTAAATAATTGTAAATTTGCGAAATGAAGTACAAATTCTCCCAACCCTATTTTTACGTTTATGACTTGAATACGTGGTAAATAGAAGGTTGTTTTCTTTGTCACGAAATCAGTTCATGACGTTATTATTATGAAACCAATCCATCTTAAAGCATTTCTGACAGGTATAAGATCAAAGCGATATCTCTGTCTCAGTTCAGCATCCGAAAAATCAAGAGAAAGTGCATCATGACATTTTAACACAGGAGAGTTCTGAATAGCATTTAACATAATCGTCAACTTTTACACGACTCGCAAACGACAATTTAACGACTTCGTTAGACTGACGACAATTTTGAACGAGAACCACATTTTCACTAGTGACGAAAACCTTATTTTACACAAAAAAGTTAAATGTTAGATAAAGGATAATCCTTGCTATTACATATTCCTATGGCATGCTGGTTGTTCTTTTGATCTTCAATACCAACAAAATCTTCACTTATTCATTTGTAAATTAGGAAAAGAAATAATAACATTTTAAAAATTCTCTACTGTCTATCATATAATAAAGTTGCAGAATAGATTGCACCAGCGACATTGTCTTTTAATGCACATTATTTGCTGGGGTTTTTTTGTTTGTTTTAATGTTGTTGAACGCCATTTTCAGCGATTTTTTAACTACATGAACTAAATGTATATCATGGTATCCCACTTTTGACTAGGGCAAGAATCCTTAGTTTCTGTTGAAAACCCCCGCCTTTCGGTAGAGATATTCTTGTCAGTTAAAGTTGAAGTAGAGCACTAAGGCCTGAACAAAGAACATCAATGCTGAAGCACCTGTTATTAATAGTAGATGACAACCTTAACCACTCTACCACTAAGGACCCCGATTCGTCTTGGTAATTTTGGTTTTTCTGATTTTGGTTTTGGTTGAATTTGTGTTTCTCTGAAGCTTCTGGCTGATTATAAGTTTTGCCAATAATTGCTTTACCTTTTCTGAATGCTGTTACACTCTGTATTTTTCATTATGCGGAAAGAAACCGCATAAACACATAGCAATAATGGGATAAGTTGTTCTTCGTTAAGAAATGAATGACGAACCCCAAAATAAACAAATAAGATGTGTTTAAACCATATGAATATGAACACAGAAACACATAAACTAATATATAACGGTATCCGCCCGCCATTAGGACGCTTATGTAATTTTGTCTGTTATTAAAGAGTACGTTTGTATCACTGGCGTACCGCCGCATCTCAGTGTTAATTCTCTTTTCAATGAATTAATTCCGTTACAAATACTTTTCATAATTCTGTTTGTGCATTTGCAGCAAACGTGATGTGTGTGAAATGGACAAAGAAGTTATGTTTTCCATCAATGTAAAAGTTTTTCGCGAGAAAGATACGTCTTATTTGTCTTTGTTCAAGGTTCTGTAATCTTTAAAATGCAGTTTCGTTTCTTTCATATTGTATCTTATTCCTGCCGAATATCGGGGTTTTCATCAAATACTTTGGCTTCATCAAGGCCCCCCCCCCCCCCATTTTAAAAATCTACGCTAACAGTGGTGTTAAACAACAAACCAACAACAGTTTTGTATTTTAAAATTCAACGCAACTGTTAAATACAAATTTGCATTCGAACGTATATTTAACGAATAACGAATAATTTTGTATTCGTCTCTGTTTTACTATTATTTTATTATATATATAAGTATGTTATTTTTAGTTTTTAAAAGCCCGTTAACCGCACTGAATATTAAACAAAACAAAACAAATCCACAAAAACAAATAAAAAAACTGAAGGCGCCAGCACAAATTAAACATTCATACAAAGTATATAAAAGCGGGATAACATTACAAATGAACAGCATAATCGTACATGCAAGGGGCCTCGGTGGCCAAGTGGTTAAGGTAGTGAGTCATATTCTATTGATCACGTGGTCTGTCAGTTGCGGGTTCGAGTCTTGCGGGCAGGGTTTACTCGACTACAATCTTCATTGACAATGATTGCCAGTTATCATACCACAGGTCTGGGGTTTTTCTCCTGGTACCTCGGCTTCCTCCCACAACAAAAACTGGACACCATAATATAGCTAAAATTGGCGTAAAACGCTATTCAAACAAAAATAAACATACATGCACTTTTTAAACATATACACTTGGCCATAAGTTAGGGACCACCAGGATTTTAGCGGAGGTAATTTTTTAAAACCAATATTTTTATCAATATATAACCATCCATTGTTCATTTCACGTTTCGTTTTAAAATAGTCGACTATTTTAAAGAAGTTTATGATTTTACCATTCAAAATGTATAAAAAAGACCAACAAGATGTCGTTTGTAAAAATATGCCATAAAACTGAAAAATCCTAACTCAAAAAAAGTTTCCGTTTGCACCGCTGGTAAATTTACATACAAAGAGTTGGCAGGTTGACGGTTATTTAGCTGTGATAAGAAATCATTTATCTAAAAGCTGTGTTGCATTGACGCCATACCCGCATCCTACCATCTACTGGTTTCAGAAGAAAACTACTTTCGTCGGACCAATGAATTCTAAGAGCGAATATTCCACCCAATATGTCACGCGCCCACTGCAGCCGGGCATCCTTACGTCTTTGTGAAAGTGCTGGTCGCTTTATTTGTCTCCGTGTGCTCGAAGTCTTCCGCAGTTTAGCCTGTTTACTGTCCGTCTACTGATTCTGACATTCCATCGACTACGCAACCTGTTTGCAGTGGTAAAAGTTTGTTGTCTAGCAAGTATTCGAAGTATCTTCTTCTTCGGTCACCCTGATCTCGGCCTTTTCCCAACAATACCAGTTTGATTATATCTTTCTTTTTCTTTTCTTTCTTTCTTCTGTACTTCCCTCCGCTTCTCGGAGAACCACTAACAAGTAGTGTTACTATGTATGGGGACTGTAGTTTTCACTCAATACGGTACTCGGCTCCAGTTATATCCTGAATATTATAATTTCCTCCACCATTTAATACGTAGGGTATTCACTGTATAATTAATTAGGTATATATATATATATATATATATATATATATATATATATATATTATATGCCACCACCTTAGTATGTCTATATTAGAGACACTGGAATTCCTCCACTAAGCGAAAACATTTTATACAAGTTTATATTTACATACTGCAATTCGACATTTGCGGACACCAAAAGTTCATCAGTCACTAATAATGAGTGTATATATAATTAAGTTCTTACTCTATCATTAGATCATAGCTGTAGCGCCAATAAGTTTATTTGTCACTATTTTGTATATACTTGAGCAGCAAGTTAAATAAAGTTTTACTAGGAGCCTACTGATGACAGAATAGCTAGCATTGAACCTATCTTAATCCTGCCGCTGTGTCATTCCAGCCCTTATCATACCAACTGCATGTGCTTGCCATCTCTCTGCATCTGCTATTTTTCGACGTACCATGTTGTAATGATTTAAAAACAGGATAAATTTGCCCTGTTACGCACTTGCACATGACGCCAAACTTTGGTTTTCAAACGCTGATGGTAGTGTTTTTTAAATCTCTATTGTTATTGTATCGAGCGATTTAAAAATTTAAACAATTATAGATACTACAAATTACCTAGCTTTTGTTGATAACATATGTACAAAGAACCAGAAACAATTATTTTATTTATTTATTTGAAGCAAAACCTGGTGGCCCCTAACTTTAGGCCAAGTGTATATATTTTAATATCAGATTCGTTGGCTAAGCACAGAAACAAAGCACAATTAAACAAGCTTCCAAAGCGCTAAGCCAAAGCAAGCAGCATAAAATATACATGCACTTTAAAACATATATTTTAAAAAGATGCCTTTAAGAAGGTTGATGGGGCCTCTGTGGTCGAGTGGTTAAGGTAGTTCGTCTACTATTGTTCATGTGGTCTGTCAACACTGAGGTTGCGGGTTCATGTCTCACTGTGGCGGACAGGGATTACTCGAATCCAATCTTAATTGACAAGGATTGCCAGATTTCCTACCGATGGTCTGGTGTTTCTCCGTGGTTACTCCGGCTTTAATCAACAATACAAAGTCTGAGCACATCATAAAAAGCATACCACGTGAAGCATATCAAGCACTTTCGGCAGGCAGCATAAAAACATGCACTTTAAAGCATACAAATACAAATTTTCATATTTTATACAAGAATGCCTACAAAGTAGGCAAAATAAACTTGAAAGGGGATAATTTATTGAATTTCCTTACTTTTTCTACAACAAACGTCTAATTTCAACATTGTATGACTATTATAATAATTGTAACATGAATTTTAATCTTTCCACTGTCATTCCCAACTATTATTGTCTTTTGTAGCTTATAGTTCACTACTTTGGCAATGACCATTTATTGTAAATGTGTTTCGCTAATAAATATTATTATTATTATTATTAATTATTATAAGAAAACATCCTTGATATCAGAAAATAAAAATAAATTACATATCAAGAAAATGAAATACGAACCACTTAATATTCCATTAAATCAGTTCGATCGCAGACTAAAATCAGTTCGAGACATTTTAAAGACATTTTCGAGCGCATTTTTTTTTTAGGTTTTCAGAGTTATGTCCCTTTATAACAGTCTTCAGTAAACAAGAAAAATGGTAGGTTCAATTTTGGGTAGACGTCTTGTTCAATCGTTAAACATCTGCACTTCATCCAGAAGAAAATTATATTTTTTAAGTTGTTTATATAATTAGGAGATTTTTTTATCAATAACAATAGTATTATTTTGCAAATCACAGACAATTTACTGCCGTTTCGTCTTGCGTGTTTGCACATGTATCAAGGAACATTCTTGAACATTCTTTTTTTAGACTAAAAAATCGTTTAGAAAAATATTATCGTTGGAACGTTTATTTTGTGACAGAGCTTGATGTTTTATTAATTTAGACCCTGATAAATAATTAATGCAATGACTCAATTGTTTCCATGACACTTTATATGATCTAAATAAATTATGTTTAGGTTATGTTTACATGCTAAGAGTTGCTTGCTTCTTTATTTTAGTAGCAAACAATTTTCTAATTTGAAGATGAAGAAGTTGTATCCAATGCAACAGTTACTCTGACATTTTAAAGTAAAATTTATTTACTTGCAAAAACAGTTTTGGAATGTTGCAAGCTGTTGTCATGACATTTAGTCAACAGTACCTATAGCCATTTTATACCTAAAGTGTGGAAACCTACAAACAAAATGAACCTAACTGAAGGAATGTAGCAAACAAATTATAACATGAAATTCTTTTATTTTTATTTGTCACCTGACCTTAACCTCAATTTAACGGTCCAGCGACTATGTTAAAGTTTTTGGGTTATGACAGTTCTTCTGTAACCACACATGGTATGATGAATTTGGTATACAGGCCACTGCTGATAACTAATGCTATTTACGTAATGCTTATGACAAAATTTATTTTCGTTACTGATGCGGAATGCAGGGGAGACGTTTTTCTGTCCACACTTGTTATTTATAACTAACCCATAGTTGGCCCATTACTCCCAAGTTAAGTTATCCTACCCACAATTGAAGTCACTGTTTATATTATAATTATTTTTTTATCAAGAAATACAGCTTTATTAAACCAACGTATTGCTAATTAATAATACAAATTAAATATATTGTTTTACTTGAAGTCAATGTTAACAATTTTGAGCAAAAAATATTGTTCTTATAGTATTTTCAATGTTTACTGTACCTAACATTACCAATGGACATCAGGGGACACCAAATATGATGAAGTGGTCGATTGTGGTCAGGACACCTTAATTCATACAGACCAACATAATGTTTTTTATATTTTACCGCTATATATCGTGGTCATGGTTTTGTTTTTTATTCCAAAATTCACCACCATACACCACTGTTGTATTCTGCAGTATAACATGTTCTGTTCTCTACCTCTTGTGGTCAACTACGATGGATTTTCAATTTCCTTACAATAACACAATTCAAATGTTTCAATTTAATTTAGAGATCAGTCCTTAACAATAAACTTGTCCCCTGTGACAAGTAATTGTCAAAATTAATTTGTTGGAATGAAAACATCGCTTTTCAGAAAATTTTGACCCATATGACCACCCACTTGAATTATGTTGATTTTCCTTCATTCAGTAATGTAAACAATGAATCCAAAGCAAATTGACAATTATACTTCAGATATCTTGCATTTATCTCTAAACAAATAGGTGCCACAGTAGCAGAGTGGTTAAGATAGTTCGTCTACTATTCAGGGCTCACGCTGGGTCAAAATTATAGGGAGAAGTCACTTCTCTTTTGGGTGGCTGACAGGGAGAAGTGAGGATAGAACAGGGAGAAGTGGGTGGAAAACAGGGAGAAGTTGCAGTATATGTCGCGAAAGCGTCCTGTTTTCCTTTTTTTTTAAATTAGTGTTGGCATTTGTGGAAGAATTCAATATTCGGACACAAAGTGTGACATTAAAAGTAAAAAAAATATGTCTTTTTTTATATAATATGTGGTTGTTTTCTTAAAGTACTATATTTTCAGTTTTAGAAAACCTAGGTGGATAGATAAATTGTGTCTCGTGTCACTTACAATTTTGATTTTTTACATACCACCATCTGTCCGTTCTGTTGGTTACATGGTGTCCAAGTACCACTCACTTTATTGATATATGTAATCATATTGCTGTTTCCTTGTGTTTAATAATATTTTGAACTAAAACACAACTGAACTCCTGTCTTAATTTGAGAAAACTCAAATCCTGGGATTTAATTAAGTCCATACAAATTTAGGACACCGTTACTTACAAACGCTGAAGTGATTGTACATTTTCATTTTAGATTTCTGAAAAGTGTTCTTGTGAAATCAACAAGAGGAAGAATTTATTATCTGGCTCAAAACTAAGAAAAACACTTTCTGTTATTTTCTTCACAAGATTTTATGGGAATTGAAAGAAAATAGTGAATGTTTGTTAAGAACATGGACACCAACAATATTTTTTTCATTGGGGTCAAATATGGGGTCGTATGTAATGAACAGAACGATATCCTTTTCTGTGTGTAGCTCTGATTTTGGCTAATTCGTTCTTAATTAATACAACATGGCTATTGTTAGATTTAACCATTACTCATACATTACTGTGTATAACTATTGTCTTAAGTCTTTATTCATGAGTTCAAACAACGTTCGTAACATTAGACACAAATTTTCTTTCGTCGTCGTAATGAAGGCAACTATTTAGTTTTAATATTAATTGTGATTAGGTCACCGTTCGAAATCAAAACAACAACACACTTTACAATAGTTTAAATGTCTCAAGACTACTAATTTTGGTTCAGCAGCTGTTTTAAACGACAATGCGTTATGTTCGTAACATCGGACTATACACATCATTACCGAAGAAAGCAATGCAAATGATCCTAATAAACAAAGATTAATGCATAAAAATGTCGTAAAATCCATTTAAACTTGACAAAAGCAATAATGAATGCTACAGTATTCTTAAATTATATCTGCTTCATAAGTTAACTGTAAAAATTGTTGAAATTTCGTACATCGTTACGTTCGTCACACATCTCCATCATGCGGACACGACAGGAAAAGTGTGAATTACGTCACGCTTTATTGTGCACAAGTTGAGACAAATGCGAAATTGCGGAAACCACCTTGTCTATTAATAGAATCAAAAACCTATTCACGCTATAGTGTGGTATCATTACCAATTAACAGGTAAAGTTACGTTCGTAACTTTCTGACGACAAAATTCAGCTTTGATAGAAAATTATAATTATACCTGCACTAGACTTCAGATAATGAAACTGATAATGTTTCATGCTTAAAACCTTTCAATACCTGCTAGGAAATGACTTTCTAAGACTGTACTTCTTAGGAGTATTCATAATGTTAATTTTGGTTTAGCCCTTCATGTGGACACTAAAAGTTACATACGTAACACACATTTTTATGACTCCATAAAAATATTTCTAAGCATCAAAAATATACAAACATGATTGAAAATGAAAGTAAAATTATATATTTATCAATTAAAACGTAAATTTGATCAGTAGAGACTAAACATGGGCTCACACCACCAATTCCTGACATACCATGTTCTCCATGTCACATTTTCTTTTTTGATAAAGTGTGAATTGTGTTATTATTTTTTTTTTTTAATCCATAATACTTATCTTTCCATTTTGTATTTTTATTTTTTTTATTAAAATAACCATTGTGCTTTATGTTTTGAACTCATTTGGAAGTTTTAGTCTAAAAACTTAAAAGAAAACTTAGTTTTATTACTCAGCACCCCATATGTCTCAATATCAAATTCTTCCACATTTGCATTTTTATTATGTTTTTTTAGCAGTTTAATTTATTGAGGACAATTTAAGTATCAAAGATTTGATAAACTATTCAGTATACTTATTTCACACATTTTCAAAAAAACATGTATTAAACATAACAATAAAAAAAGAATCAACTGTCACAAAACTGTTCATTAAAATAAATGTTTCTTTGTCATTGATACACAATTTGATTGATTTATAATGAAGTGCTATTAGAACTAGAAGAAGAAAATTACATCATTGTGACACATAATATATTATTTAAAATTGTAAAATTCACTATTAAAAGTATTTAAACATATTTAACTTGAATTTGTTTTAAGTAACTGCCAAAATACTATTTTTACTACGTGTCTATCGTTGCAAAACCCATTTCACCACTATCAGCGTAGTATATTTGCAATCTCCGGCACCAAATTCATATCCGGTCCTGAAATTTTCTCAAATTCTTGTGCTCTGAACTGGTTTTCGGTTATATTGTAAACCTACGCTTTATATACCAAATAAAAGTTAAAAGGGTCCCAGTTCAACTTTGGCGCGGAAACATAATAAACATGACGTGGTATCAAAAATAAGAAGATTTCTTACCAAAAGGGGAATTAAATTTGAAAGGCGACATTAGGAGATTCTACAAAATGAAAGGGCGACTTCACTTCGCTTTTGAAGATGATCGACGGCGAAGTGAGACCACGATAAGGCGACTTCTTCGCCCGAGTCGCCCTCCAACGCGAGCCCTGCTATTGATCACGTGGTCTGTCAACACTGAGATTGCGTTCGATTCCAATCTTGAATGACAAGGATTGCCAATTTTCCTACAGAAAGTCGGGGGGGTTTTCTCCAGGTACTCCGGCTTCCTCCCCCAATATGATATAGCTGAAAATTACAGAAAGTGGCATTAAACAACATGCAAACAAACAAATAAAAAAAAATTCCTCAATAATAATATACAGATGTTTCAACCAATTTACTGTCCACTCAAGCGATACACAGCAAAAGACATTTTCATTGCCTAAAATGGAGTGTACTACCAATTTGATTTGATGTCAGATTAGTTCTTCATGCTCTCTTCTTCTAAGCCTTTTCTTAATCATGAACAAGATTTTTACAGGTCGTTCACTGCCAGTAATTATGTCTATGCACAAGTGTTCTAAAAGGTTTGTTTTTTTTTAATAAAAAATACATGTTGTTCCCTCTGTCAAAAACCATTTTTGTGAGCATTCGGTAGATAAAATTGAACAATCAGAAGACAGTTTACAGATGTACAGTATGTTCCTTTTTGAGGAAAAAAGTGTGTTGGCATCCATATCAGATTCTTTCCTGCAACTTAATTATTGATCTGAAATTTGTGTATACGTTTGCTATTCCTTGTTTAACAGTTTATTGTTTATATGTTGTTTATATGTTGTTTATATGTTTAAGTTTCTTATTATTATTAATTATGTTGAAAGTTTATATTAACTATTACAGCAGCCACAGATTATTCTGCTTAAGGAGGGCACAGATACCTCACAGGGAGTGCCTCAAATTGTCAGTAACATCAATGCATGTCAGGCCATTTCAGATGCTGTACGGACCACTCTTGGTCCACGTGGGATGGACAAACTCATTGTCAATGATCAAGGTATATATTAATATTTATTTATTATATATTGGTAAAATTGTTCACAAATACATGGGTCTTTGTTGTTGTGGTAAAATTGTTCACAAATACATGGGTCTTTGTTGTTGTGGTAAAATTGTTCACAAGTACATGGGTCTTTGTTGTTGTTTTGTTTGATGCATTTGAAAAATGTATGTGGTCATATTATGGTTCAAGTGTCTGCATCACTTTTTTAGACAGCCATGTTTCTGGTAAAATTTTGATATAATTGACCAATAGTTTTCATATTTTACAAATACAGTCCTGATGTCATAATAACAGACCTGTTTACCTCTCCGATTTTGGCATAGTTTCTTCCATTTTTGACTTTTAAGGCCAACATTTTTTTATTGTTTGTTTTACTGGATTTTTTCAAAAAAATTGAGTCGGGGGGTCAAAATAAAAATAAAATCCACTTTTTGGTAGAGTCGACAAAAATAAAAATAAAATTGAAAATCGGTCAGCATATTTTTATTTTTCGGAAAACTTATTTTTGAGAAACTTTATTGCTATGATCACAAATATTATTGACACAAGTTCAGTTAGTATAAACATCCATTGTTAAAATATTCATTTTATATCATATATTAAAGAATAAATCTAAATGATTTTTGTTTATTATGAAGTTCTTGTATACATCATAATATTTCTAACAATTTGTTATGAGCATGTCATGTTTATCTGAGCAAAATTTCCAAAGCAAATAGATAAACTAACATAAAATTAAACCCAGAAAAATGTTTTCTGTTCAGCACACTTCCACTTGGACAAAGTTGTGCTGATCAAAATTGCTTCATGGGCACCCATCTACAGAACTTTTCATGATGTCAATAATTACTATTCATCTGTATTCTTTCAAGTGCAGCTCATATGTTTATCAAAGAATATTGGTAAAATACAATACACTTTGAAAGAACTGACATTTGAAACCAATTAAAAGTGTTTTTTATCAAACAAATTACGATTTTTCATTATGGGCAGCTGTACTTTACTTTTCTTCGTTGTTCACTTCCGGTAATTAGTCACATCCTGTAAATAAACAAATGGCGCGTAATCCAGTTGAAAGACGTAAATCCTTTGAAAAATGTTAAATACGCATATTGTTTGCTGTTTTTATTGGAATTACACATTTACTGATAAATTGGTAGTCTGGGTGAATTATTTGGACCAGATCATATGCAAGTATCTACTGTGAACCATCGGGCGACTTAAGGGAAATAACAGGGCAACTTCGACTTCGCTTTTGAGGCGCCGTAGGGCGACTTCAGGTCCAAGTAGGGCGACAAACCACTTCGCCCAGTGTGGTGAGCTCTGACAGATCGTGGGTAATTTTATTATGAAAGGGAGGGAATTTATCAAGTCGGCGGAGAGAAGAAAAATAAAAGAAAAATTTGCTTCTTTTATTTTTATTTCATTTCGCCAGAAATTAGGGGCGGCGCTCCCATAAAACACAAAATATAAAAATGTTGGCCTAAATAACACCGAATACTTTTACCGACGATTTGTAGGCAAATGCAGTTAAAAATTTGTGGGGGTTTTTTAAAACGAATGCACTTGTCTTAGGAACTTTTTTTTAATGTTTAATAAAATGAAAAGAAACATCTAGAGAAACTAGAAATGACATGTTTATAAGTCCTTTTGGTGCTCTACTTAGTTGCATTTACTCCTTAAATAAAGCGTTCAGGTGATCACGTCAGTTAGAGACTGGAGGATCTTTACAAATGGCGACGTGCTGAAACAAAAAGCTGTGGAATCATAATTTTTTTGGCAAAACTAGTCTTTCAAGGTAAAAACTAATCTTAAATTGATCTGGAACTACTGTCTTGTGAAAAATTGGGTAAACCGGTTTGTAATAACGTTTGGATTAGTAATGACTAACCTGGCACGAAATTTTTACAGAGAAACAGGACAAAAACACGAGTAATAGATTTCTAATTTTTTATTGGATTCAGTAGCAGTTTTTTTTATGTTTCCAGAAAGTAGTATGCCTTCATGCTTTGATTTTTTAGTTAAAAAAAAAGACCAAATCTGACTTGACCTTTCTTCCAGTGTTCAACTCGGATTCCATGAAAATTAACAGAAAGTTTGCACACATTGAAGTTGTGCACTGTTGCATATATTATGTAAATGCTTGAAGAATTTGTTCCCATTTTCCAGACTTGGGGAGCTGGTAATTTTCAGCAAATTAAAAAAAACAAGAGAACCTGCTATTACTGAATTGTTCTTTATTTTCCAGATTTGGGAATTTTCGTTTTCAGCAAATTTTACAAACTACAGTATAGTTCTGTCCTTTTTGCAGTTTTCAACAAAGTCCCTAATATGTTTTCCAGGTACATTTTAAACCATTTCTCATTTGTTAAGGCATGCACATACTTGTAACAACGAATAATGAAAAAAAAGATGAAACATTAATTATGCCTCACGACATATTATGTAATTAATGTAGTCCACCCACTTCTGTCAGCCTCAGAAAGATAAGACACTACCTATAGTTTTAACCCTTCAAGAGCCGAGCAGTTTAAGAGATAAAGGCTTCAAAATGGCCAATTTTGTGTCTTTTTTGTTTTTTAAATATGTATTTTATGAGATTTAAATCTTTG
The DNA here is from genome assembly GCA_944474755.1 of Limnoperna fortunei. Taxonomy (NCBI): domain Eukaryota; kingdom Metazoa; phylum Mollusca; class Bivalvia; order Mytilida; family Modiolidae; genus Limnoperna; species Limnoperna fortunei. The sequence continues at coordinate 90,209,455 of OX104116.1, forward strand.
TTAAAGGGAAAGCTACAATATCAAATGATGGAGCTACTATTTTAAAGACTTTAGATATTGTCCATCCTGCTGCAAGAACATTGGTAGATATTGCCAAGTCACAGGATGCTGAGGTAAGATTGTGATAATACTGCATATTTTAGCACCCCACTAATGTAACTAGCAATTAATGGTATAATTTTTCATCTTTAATAAGAGAAACTACATGTAGCTGATTTAAATTAGGGCCCCGCCACTTTGTGGCGGACGCCCTATAATGATTAGTCTGTCCGTCTGTCCTTCCATCCGTCCGTCCGTCCGTCCGAACTAATCTTGTCCGGGCTGTAACTTTTTTATCTTTTGAGGTAGGCTTTTGATATTTGGAATGTAGGTAGATAATATCAAGGCGATGTGTCGCATACCGTGGTTTATAACCTTTGACCTTGAACTTTGACCTTAAGGTCATTTTATTGCTTTCTGTATGACAAATTCATGTCCGGGCTGTAACTTTTTTATCTTTTGAGATAGGCTTTTGATATTTGGAATGCGGGTAGATAATATCAAGGCGATGTGTCGCATACTGTGGTTGATAACCTTTGACCTTGAACTTTGACCTTAAGGTCACATTATTGCTTTCTGTATGACAAATTCATGTCCGGGCTGTAACTTATTTATCTTTTGAGATAGGCTTTTGATATTTGGAATGTGGGTAGATAATATCAAGGCGATGTGTCGCATACCGTGGTTGTTGACCTGTGACCTTGAGCTTTGACCTTAAGGTCACATTATTGCTTTCTGAATAACAGATTCATGTCCGAGTTGTAACTTTTTTATCTTTGAGATAGGCTTTTGATATTTGGAATGCAGGTAGATAATATCAAGGCGATGTGTCGCATACCATGGTTGATGACCTGTGACCTTGACCTCAAGGTCAGCGGGGCCCACAGAGATGGATACCATCTCACTGATATCTAGTTTCCAATGAAAGGTAAAATTCAGCCTTTTAAATAAGTGTTCAGCATTTTTAAACATTGAAATTGACATCCAGGATTACCTAAACACAAGAAAATAGAAACACTTTCATTACAATTCAGGACTCAAACTAAATAAAAGGATTATATTGTAAGGGTTCAAAAAGTTTTATTCCTTTAACATCTTTATAAAGTTCAAAGTTTCAATTTGTTTTCAAGCTTTGACCTGATTTTTGCACAAAAGATTGGCTTGAAATTTTAAAGCTATCTTTAGACAGACAAAATGCAGAACAAATTTGATACTAGACGTGCATTATTTTCAAGTTGTGCCCTTAAGTGCAAAATGATTACGGTTTTTTATCTGTAACACAAACACTATTACTATTGCACATAGATAATAATATTTAAAACAATAGCATATCTTTATGTGCTTCTTTGATACCGCTCTGGTTTTTAATTTATAAAATATTAAATTGACATTTATTAGTACATGTCAGGAAAAATGTCATTGTTTGTCTGGTTATATTAGACATACAAAAACTAATTGTGAAAGCCAAATGTCATTAATGTACCAGATTGCAAGTCCATACAAATTAAATTTAATCAGAATTAAACAATTAACATTTGGAGATGGTTTTATTTAGATGCAAGTTTCATTAATAAATACGTGACAAATTGTTGGTTTTGTAATTTTTGGATGAATATTATCGACTGAAGTGAGCAGTTGTGGTTTTTAAATATACACATTTGAAAAGATTGTTAAATGAGGAAGGATTCCCATAGATAAGTCAGCAAGACCAACCAGTCCAATGTTGGTTTTCGTGTTACATCTGTGGTAGATCAGTGGCAGTATTCAGAGGCTATTACTGGTCGTCTTGGTCAGTTATGGTCATCACTGATAACTGTCTTGGTTTTCTGAGAGTTGTTGGAAATGCATTGTTTCTGACTTAGTTTGTAAAACCTACATATACATATATCTTTATATATTGCAAAGATATACTTATTGATTCTTATGCACTTTTTAAATATAATTAAAATGAATGGTTACTTTTTAAACGACATGAACTGCAGATAGGTGTAATGTAGCTTCATTTTCAAGGAGACTGAACACATCAGTAGTATACTCAACTGGAGTTCGTGAGATTGTGGGCTCATTTCAAATAAAAATTGAAGGATCCTTTCAAATCAAGATATTGAGATTGGTACCTGCCTTAAGCCCAACCTAAAAGTGGGCATCACGCATGATTTCATGACGTTACTCAGGGATCCTCGCAACGCGTCTAGATGCGTATTGTACGCGTCTTTTCAGTTCTGGACGCACCTTTTCAACATCTAACGCGTCCGTGTCGTTGTCAGACGCGTACGAATTTTCGTCATGTCAGTTCCGTCTCCGATGCGTGATTACATATTCTTACAAATGGCGATCGATTTTTACCTGTATTGTCCAATTCTCAGCAGGTAGCAATAACTCGGGCGGCAAATATACTTTAATTAAGATGTTTATTGAACAATAAACGTGCAGTGTTGATGGACACTTTTTATGGTTAAAATTAAGCGTTGACAATACACTCGTTTCAAATTTTAATACACGGTCGGAACCTTGCACTTGCAGTTGCAATCCTTACGATTTGTTTTTAAAAGTAAGAATTCTTGACCGGTACAAAGATATCTTCAATATGAACATTAATTAGTTATCTAATAAACTTTTATTTGTTGTTTATATCAATAAGATCTGCTATAGACTAGGATCTGAAAAAAAGGGGGGTGGGTGGGTAATAGTTGTTTGGAAGAAATATTGAGGTAAGACAAAAGTCTCTCTTTAATGGGCAAACATCAGCATGTTTCAAGTAATGAGTGCAGTTCAATCATACTCCAAAAGACTTATAAACTCAGCTACTAATGATATAAAATAGCATGGGATAAACATTCTACAAGCCATATTATATCTTTTTATGAAAAGACATTTAATGGGTCGGTCATCAAAGAAAACGGTTGTATGCAAGCACTTAGCTGGACTCATCTGCGATATGTGGGACTCATGAAAATTTTTTGGGACTCACCACTTTCAAAAGTGATGAGTCCAGGACTCATCATAAAAAAATCCTACAAGTATCACTGGTTACTTCAGAGAACCCTAATAATGCCTCTGAATTCCAGTGGTCACGTCTTTCTCTTATGGTGACATCGACATCACATGAGTATCATACATTTGTCAATTTTTGGCCGGATTTCACAGAGTGAAAATCCAGGTTATAATATGGTGAATGTCGGGCAGCGGGGAAAAAATTTTTGTAACAGTTTTCTCAGCAACTACTAATCGCATTCTCTTGAAATTTGGTATGCAACATCAGCATGGCATCCCATAACGTGGGATTCGATTTCAGGTCTGTTGCTCACCTACTTCCTGTTTAACGAAATCTGACCATTTCTGTCTTTGGAGGATTTTTATACCCCCGCTCGACAGTCGGGGGTATATAGTGGTCCTCATGTTCGTCCGTTCGTCCGTCCACATTTGATTTCCGGATGATAATTCAAAAAGTTTACATCCGATTTGAATGAAACTTTAAGATATTATTATATATCAAGTTGGTAAGAAGCCTAGCGATTTTGGGGGAAATCCTTCAAATTTCAAGGTCACAGTCCATGAAAAACGTTAGAAATTTTAACAAAAAAGTTGTTTCCGGACAATAACTCAAAAAGTTTGCATCTGATTTGAATGAAACTTTAGGATATTGTCGCATATCAGGTTAGTAAGAAGCCTATCAATTTAAGGGGAAATCTGTCAAATTTCAAGGTCACAGTCCACGAAAAACGTTATAAATTTTTACAAAAGCTGGGGTATCAGTGATCGCTAGATCGACTTTGTTTATTTAAATAATGATTTAGTGATTTAAAATTTTTTTATCATAAATATATTATTTATGTCCGTCGTCCGTCATAAACTTTTTGAAAAATCTTCTCCTGAAACCACTGGGCCAATTATTTTCAAACTTGGCCACAATCATCCTTAGGGTTCCTAGTTTCAAGTTTGTACCCAGGGTGTTGATCAACAGACAAAGATGGCCACTGTTACTAAAAATAGAACATGAGTGTAGAAACATGTTTTTAGCTCACCTGGACCGAAGGTCCATGTGAGCTATTGCTATCACTTGGCGTCCGTCGTCTGTCGTCTGTAGTCCGTCGTCCGTCGTAAACTTGTTCAAAAATCTTCTCCTCTGAAACCACTGGGCCAATTTTTTTCAAACTTGGCCACAATCATCCTTAGGGTTCCTAGTTTCAAGTTTGTACCCAGGGTGTTGATCAACAGACAAATATGGCCGCTGTTACTAAAAATAGAACATGGGGGTCAACACAGGTTTTTGATCATTATCTAAAAAACTATAATAGCTATAGAGAAAACCGTTACTTCAAATTGATCAGCACATTAAGGTCTACAATAGTTGCTATTAGTGCGAAGTTGTGTATTGGCTTCTTGTAGGAGTTGTTGCCCTTTTTTGACGATTTTTGACCAAATTTTTGGTATTTACAATATAACCTGAAAAATATACGAGGTAGAGTGAAACTGTAAATGGCAAAAATGATCAGCAATAAAAGCCCTACAATTCACTTGATTGGTCTGAAATTGTCAGATGACTCCTTATATGAGTTATTGCCCTTAAATGGTAATTTTTTTATGAAATTTTCCGTTTTTGTCCTGTAACTTTAAAACTATAACAGCTAGAGTAAACTGTAAATAGCAAAAATGATCAACAATACAATCCCTACAATTCACTGTATTAGTCTGAAATTGTCAGATGACTCCTTATAGGAGTTATTGCCCTTAAATGGCAATTTTTTATGAAATTTTCTGTTTTTGTCCTGTAACTTGAAAACTATAGCAGCTAGATTGAAACTGTAAATTGCACAAATGATCAGCAATAAAGACCCTACAATTCACTTGATTGGTCTGAAATTGTCGGACAACTCCTTAAATAAGTCATTGCCCATAAATGACAATTTTTAATGAAATTTTCCGTTTTTGTCCTGTAACTTAAAAACTGTAACAGCTAGAGTGAAACTGTTAATAGCAAAAATGATCAGCAATACAAGCCCTACAAATTACTTTTAAGTCTGAAATTGTCAGATGACTCCTTATAGGAGTTATTGCCCTTAAATTGCAATTTTTTATTTTTTTTTTTTTTAATTTTCTGTTTTTGTCCTGTAACTTAAAAACCATAACAGCTATAGTGAAATAATAAATTGCAAAAATGATCAGCAAAAAAAGCCCTACAATTCATTTAATTGGTCTGAAATTGTCAGATGACTCCTTATAGGGGTTATTGCCCTTAAATGACAATTTTGTTATGAAATTTTCCATTTTTGTCCTGTAACTTGAAAACTATAGTAGCTAGATTAAAACTGTAAATTGCACAAATGATCAGCAATAGAAGCCCTACAAATGATTGCTTAGTCCAAAAATTGCAAGATGACTCATTATAGGAGTTATTGCCCTTTCATTATGAATTTGGACATATGAACAGTTTTTTAAATTAGTCTATAACACACCTATTAATAGAGTAAAACTGTAAATTTCTAAAGTACCCTAAAGGACAATGCCTAAATACCATTTAATTTTCAGAAATTGTCGATGGCACCTTATAGGAGTTATTGTATTTAACAAATTTTTTGAAGAAATGTTTAGTTTTTGCACAGTAACTTAAAAGCTATAACAACTAGACTGAAACTGTTAATTTCAAAAATTTTAATATAGTCATTTGGATTCCAGGTGAGCGATTACAGGCTCCTGGGAGCCTCTAGTTTATCATTATCTTAAAAATTATAATCGCTATAGAGAAAGCCATTACTTCAAATTGATCAGCACATTAAGGTCTACAATAGTTGCTATTAGTGTGAAGTTGTGTATTGGCTTCTTGTAGGAGTTGTTGCCCTTAAATGACGATTTTTGACAAAATTTTTGGTATTTACAATATAACTTGAAAACTATAAGAGGTAGAGTGAAACTGTAAATGACTAAAATGATCAGCAATAAAAGGCCTACAATTCACTTCATTTGTCTGAAATTGTCACATGATTCCTTATATGAGTTATGGCCATTAAATGACAATTTTTGTCTCGCCTGCGACGAAAGTCGCTGGAGGCGAGACATATGTATGGGAATCCGTCGGCGGCGGCGTAAAAAGTTGACATCTTGATACATATATTTGTAAGCCCAAGCCCTAGGTCCATCAAATTTGGTCCAGAGGTAGCTTATGATGAGTACTTGTCAGTCACCTGTCACCTGACCTTGACCTCAATTTCACAGTCCAGCGACCACGTTAAAGTTTTTGGGTTACGACAGTTCCTCTGAAACTATGCATGGTAGGATGACAGTATTTGGTGTATAGGTTGCTGATGACTAGTACATGACTGTCTGGTAGGTGTCACCTGACCTTGACCTCAATTTCACGTTCCAGCGACAATGTTAAAGTTTTTGGGTTACGACAGTTCCTCTGTAACCACGCATGGTAGGATGACAATATTTGGTATATAGGTTGCCGATGACTAGTACATGACTGTCTGGTAGGTGTCACCTGACCTTGACCTCAATTTCACAGTCCAGTGACTACGTTCAAGTTTTTGGGTTACGACAGTTACTCTGTTACCACGCATGGTAGGATGACAATATTTGGTTTATAGGTTGCTGATGACAAGTACATGACTGTCTGGTAGGTGTCACCTGACCTTGACCTCAATAGTTTATGAAATTTTCCGTTTTTGTCCTGTAACTTGAAAACTATAGCAGCTAGATTGAAACTATAAATTGCATAAATGATCAGCAATAAAGGCCTTACAATTCACTTGATTGGTCTCCTTATATTAGTTATTTCCCATAAATGGCAATTTTTTATGAAATTTTCTGTTTTCATCCTGTAACTTTAAAACTGTAACAGCTAGAGTGAAACTGTTAATAGCAAAAATGATCAGCAATACAAGCCCTACAATTCACCATATAAGTCTGAAATTGTCAGATGACTCCTTTTAGGAGTTACTGCCCTTAAATTGCAATTTTTAAAGAAATTTTCGGTTTTTGTCATGCAACTTAAAAACCATAACAGCTAGAGTGAAATTATACATAGCAAAAATGATCAGCAATAAAAGCTCTACAATTCATTTAATTGGTCTGAAATTGTCAGATGACTCCTTATAGGGATTATAGCCCTTAAATGACAATTTTTTAATGAAATTTTCCTTTTTTTGTCCTGTAACTTGAAAACTATAGCAGCTAGATTGAAACTGTAAATTGCACAAATGATGAGCAATTGAAGCCCTACAAATGATTGCTTAGTCCAAAAGTGCAAGATGACTCTTTATAGGAGTTATTGCCCTTTAATTATGAATTTGGACAAATGAACAGTTTTTGTATTATAAATTTTAAATTAAAAACACACCTGGAGTAAAACTGTAAATTTCTAAATTACCCTAAAGGACAAGGCCTACAAACCATGTAATTTTCAGAAATTGTCTTATTGCACCTTATAGGAGTTATTATACCCCCCGCAAACTAGTTTGGGGGGTATATAGGAATCACCCTGTCTGTCTGTCCGTCTGTCCACATCCCTTGTAAGCGCTTCTACTCCTAAACTGCTTGACAGATTTTGATGAAACTTTGCATGAAGGAAGTACATCATATGTAGATGTGCATGAAGAATTTTTGTCGCTGTCCAATTATTTAGATGAGTTAATTGGACTTGAAGCGAAGCGGGGGGTATCCCTTTGTGAGCATGCTCACAGTCCACACTTGTTGCACTTAACTAAAACTTTTGAAGAAATGTTTAGTTTTTGCACAGTAACTTAAAAGCTATAATGACTAGACTGAAATTGTTAATTTCAAAAATTTAAACATAGTTGAAGCCATTTGAGTTCCAGGTGAGCGATTACAGGCTCCTGGGAGCCTCTAGTTTAAAATCTGTAACACAAACACAATATTACTATTGCACACAGAAAAAAACATTTAAAACAATAGCATATCTTTATGTGCTTCTTTGATACCGCTCTGGTTTTTAATTTATAAAATATTAAATGGACATTTATTAGTACATGTCAGGAAAAATGTCATTGTTTGTCTGGTTATATTAGACATACAAAAACTAATTTTGAAAGCCAAATGTCATTAATGTACCAAATTTCAAGTCGATACAGATTAAATTTAATCAGAATTAAACATTAAACATTTGCAGATAGTTTTATTTAGATGCAAGTTTCATTAATAAATACGTGACAAATTGTTGATTTTGTAATTTTTGGATGAATATTATCGACTTGGGAGAGCAGTTGTGGTTTTTAAATATACACATTTGAAAAGATTGTTAAATGAGGAAGGATTCCCATAGATAAGTCAGCAAGACCAACCAGTCTAATGTTGGTTTTCGTGTTGCATCTGTGGTAGATCAATGGCAGTATTCAGAGGCTATTACTGGTCGTCTTGGTCAGTTATGGTCATCACTGGTAACTGTGTGGTTTTCTGAGAGTTGTTGGAAATGCATTGTTTCTGACTTAGTTTGTAAAACCTACATATACATATATTATAGCTCACATAAAAACCTTGCATTCTGATTGGTTAGCAAGCCGTATACATCAGGCTATGTATACGTCTACAGCCGTATACATAAAGCATATTTTTATCCTGTATGGGGCCCCTGGAAAGAGAAATCATCATGGCCGCCTTCGTTCCGCTTCGATTGAAAAAGTAATAAAGTGAAACAATGTCTAACCCGAACATGTTTTAAACGACGTAAATAAAATGATATGTAATATATTTCTTTAAATAACAGAAGGGAAGTAAATTAAGAAACAAATCTACTCAAATATCAGTGAAAGAAGACACGGAAAAAGGGGGGTGGTTCTGGGTAAATAATGTCAGTCACAGGTCACAAATCCTGTATGATTTTGTTGTGTCCACTATGAAAGTGCGTCAATGCACAAAATCAACAAACGAGAAACTTGATCTCAAGCACACTAAAAGTTAATAAACATGTACCTGCACTGTATCATCGTGCATTCTTCAGTCAAGACATCGTCAAAATCCGTTGATATTCATTTTGATTTCCATCGTCCAAAATCCAATGATATTCATTTTAATGGCATCAAAGTAACATTACCGTCAATAAGAAGTTTTCTTATTTTAATTCACTTATAAACGTCGACATCCACACATCAATCAAAACCAATACATTCTCCACCGCTATTGAATTGAGTGCTTCGCAAACTTTTACCTTGACACTTCCCAGTTTAAGGATACAATTGGGTTATGTATTGAACAGAAGACGATTAATACTTAAAAAAGATAAATTTTCGCTGTTATTTAAAATGTAATAATGTTTTATTTTTTTTAATTAATTTTATGTTCAACAAAAATATAGTTTGTTTTTATATAAACTTTGGTTATAAATCCCGAATGGGCCTTGATCGTGTAAGCGTCATAAAAGAAATGATGGGGTGCCATAAGGGACAATATTTATTAAATACATTTTGATTTTATCAATAATAACGTAATTTGTCCAATTCCAGAGTGTAATTTTGTTTTATAAAAACAATTAATAAAAATGCATTTTTTTTAAAAATATTATGCGTTCACTTAAAACGTATATTTTGAAAAACAAATACGGATAACTTGATCACGTATCCAAAAGAAATTACGCTACATAGTTCTTTCTTAAATATTTGTTTTCCCGTAAAATATTCCTAATTTAAGATGTGAGCTATAATATAATAGTTATTCCGGTCTTAGACAGGGTATATAATGTCACATTCACGGCTTAGGACGTTTATTCCATTCGCCTTCTGCTCATGGAATATAAATCCTAAGCCATGAATGTGACATTATATACCCTGTCTAAGACCGGAATAACTTATAATATCTTATATATTGCAAAGATATACTTATTGATTCTTATGCACTTTTTAAATATAATTAAAATGAATGGTTACTTTTTAAACGACATGAACTGCAGATAGAAGGTGTAATGTAGCTTCATTTTCAAGGAGACTGAACACATCAGTAGTATACTCAACTGGAGTTCGTGAGATTGTGGGCTCATTTCAAATAAAAATTGAAGGATCCTTTCAAATCAAGATATTGAGATTGGTACCTGCCTTATGCCCAACCTAAAAGTGGGCATCACACATTTCATGACGTTACTTCAGAGAACCCTAATAATGCCTCTGAATTCCAGTGGTCACGTCTTTCTTTTATGGTGACATCACATGAGTATCATACATTTGTCAATTTTTGGCCGGATTTCACAGTGAAAATCCAGATTATAATATGGTGAATCTCGGGCAGCGGGGAAACAATTTTTGTAACAGTTTTCTCAGCAACTACTAATCACATTCTCTTGAAATTTGGTATGCAGTATCAGCATGGCCTCCCATAATGTGGGATTCAATTTCAGGTCTGTCGCTCATCTACTTCCTGTTAAACAAAATCTGGCCATTTCTGTCTTGGAAGGATTTTTAAATAATGATTTAATTTAGTGATTTAAAAAATTTTTATCATAAAAATGTTATTTTTAACAACACTTATTTTTTATCGAAGTCAAATTTTTTTGCTGGTCTACCTTAAAATTAATTTTAGTGCTCTTCAATATTTTCTTCAGATAAAATTTCACCTTGTGACAGTACAAGATTCGGGACAAAAAAAATTTAAATATCGGCATTATGCATATTTTCATCATGTGGTACAGAATGATGTAGAGCTCAGCTCTTTTTGCATGCAGCTACGAGGTCTGCTCACTAATACATCTAGTTAAAATATACATTGACATAATACATATATTTGTTATATGTTGTTATTTATAGGTTGGAGATGGTACAACATCAGTCACATTGTTAGCTGGGGAATTCTTGAAAGAAGCAAAGCCTTTTATAGAGGAGAAAGTACATCCACAGGTCATCATAAGAGCATTTAGACGAGCCACTACAGAGGTAAACTACAATTCCAAACAAAAACACTATTTTGTATTTTAGAAGTAACATTTCTTAACATCATTTTCTAACATATTTAGCAACCCCAAAAATCCTCTTCTGAATGAAAAGGCAATCTCGCACTACATCATAATTAAGTAATTTAAAAATACAATGAAAAATTGATATACAGCATAAAACCACATTTTGTAGAGTACAGTAGCATAATTGGATATCAAGTTTGTCAAGGAAAAATATCTGATTAGGCAGGATATCCGATTTGCCATTTCAGTTTTGGTGCCCCTTCAACAGTTGTACATTGCATTACCATGTTTTTATTTGATAATAAATGAATTGAACTGTTTTTATACCCTGCGACACGAAGTGGCGAGGTATTATGTTATACCCTCATTTTTGTTCGGTGTCTGTCTGTCCCTCCGTCCTCCCAATGTTTCCAGATGATAACTTAAAAACGCCTCAAGGGATTTGAATGATATTTTGCACAGCTGTTCAGTACAATAAAATACAGGTCAAGTTCAATTTTTAGGATGATCCGAAAAATATTATTGAAGTTTTGCCACTTTCTGTGTGGACCATTTTATTTTTTTTATGTTTAATTTATATTTCTTTGTAAGAAAGAAAAGGCTAACTTTTTTTATATTTTTTATTCATATATAACAATAGAATTATAATAATAAGCACTACAAAGAAGAAAATAGTTAGACCCTACATTAACAAAAAGCACTAAAATTTCAATTACTATTTCTGTCATAGTAGTCTGCCGTTTCATGTTATGGACGAATTTGTTGATCTGGTCCTCAATCATGTAGAAGGGGCTGTAAACTTGTACATTGTTGAATTCAAGCCCCTGGCGAATAGTGGCTAAGGTAGGTCAGAAGTTCACTAGAAATGGGTCTAACGGCTTGGTGGATTTCCTCGTCGTCACTGTCTGCTGGTTTGGGTTCTTTTGAGTTGATTTGACGGCAAGGATGGTCTGGCAAATGACTTCTTCGGATTGAACCCCAACGCACTGTACTTCTCGGTCAATGTCGACGAATTCTTGAAACTGTGCTGTCTTTTCTTGTGGTGGGAGTATCGTGGTGTCCTCTGTCAGTAGCTGGGTAGTGTTATCTGGCAGTACCAATCCCCCTTGAAGCAGTTGATGTTAGTCGTAGAAGTCATCTTAGACCAAGATTTCTTTAAGAGGTGGACAGCATCGAGTAGTGTGAGTTTTCTGAACAGTTGTGTTTCTTTGAGTCTTGAGTCTGTTGATTCAATCTTGGCGATAATCTTGCGTACCATATTTTCCCGGTAAATGGACTTGAGGTTTCTGATGATCCCTTGTTCGCAGGGCTGGATAATCCACATCATGTTGGGTGGCAGGAACTTCATAGTGATGTGTTGTAGTCTGTCAGTAGCTGATACCGGGTGTGCACTGCAGTTGTCTACCAGAAGAAGTATGTTTCTTTGCTGACGTCGCATATTTCTGTCAAACTTCTTTAACCAGTTGGTGAATAGTTCGCCTGTCATCCAGGCATTGGAGTTGTTTTCATACTGGACTGGTAGGTGGTTAACTCCTCGAAAGCAGCATGGCTCTTTACTTTTTCCTATCACCAGTAGTGGTCTCTTGTCAGTTCCAGCCATGTTCGTTGCCACCAGTACTGTTATGCGATCTTTACTCTTCTTACTTCCAGCCACTTTTTCAAACTTTGAAGTAAGTGTAAAATCTGGTATGGCTCTATAGTACAGACCAGTCTGATCTTTGTTGTAAATATCTTCTGGTCTGTATGATCGTAGTAACTATGGCAGTATGTTGGCGACCCAGTTGTCGACTGCTTGTGTGTCGGCGTCTTGCTTCTCCCCGTGGCATTTCTTGTAGACCATGTTATTCCTCTCTTTCCATGGTTCCAACCATCCATTGGTAGGCTCAAAGTCAGGCTTACCAAGCTGCGTTGCGAGATCTTTGGCCTTTTCTAGCAGGATGGGTCGGTACAAGGGTACATCTCTGTCTCTTGCACTCTTGAACCATTCAAAGTGTGCCCTTTCTACCTCTGCATCTTTGCCGCTGACAATACGTTTTCTGTTAGTGTTGGAGTTGCTCTCTACTGCCTGTTGAATCTCGTTTTTCTTGCTGTTTATTCTTGATACCTGTGCCTGTGATATGTTTAGGATCTTGCATATCTCTGTCTGCTTGGTACCCTTCTGTAGTAGCTTAACAACCTCAAACTTGTCACCAAGTGAAATGTCATTACATTTACGTTTACCAGTGGTTGTCATTGAAACTTAACTGTTTATGATCAACTGCAGTATTGCAGGCATATATTTAAACCAAATTTGAGCACAGTCCAAGCTTATTAGTTCTGAAACTGTGGAAAGGAAACCCTTTGATTTAGGCTTTGAACTTGTAACCATCTATATTTTGTTTGATGTTAATATTTGAACATTTTAATTATGTGCAATTAAAGGTTGTAATATTAATCACACAAGTAGATTTTGTTTTTTGTTATCTTAATGAAAATAAGATTTTAATAAGAAATTATCATTGCTAAATAAAAACAGATCTCACAAATGAATAAAGATAAAATAAAGAAATTATTTTGTTTTTAATTGACTCGTACTGCAAGTATCAGCTAATCTTTTCACTTTTCACTGTACAATAAATCTATTTTTAGCCATTATAATCTCTAAACAGTTGGTTGGCCTTTCATTCTTATTTCTCTTTTTATCAGAGTTTCAAGGTTATTGATAAATGTGGTAAATATAGAAAACATAATTTGTTGTATCAAAAACATTTACATTTCGATTTCACTCTTTAATCACAAATGTATATTTTGAATTTTGAGACGAGTTGGTTGTAATGGCGTCGTGGTAAATCATGTAAAAATCATCAGTGACCGTCTCATTTGTTCTTCAAGTTTGGATCGTTTAAAATTTATGATAAATCAGCGTTATATTTAATATATTTGGAATCATTGTATATACATGTACAGATCATATTTCTACATTCAGTAGGTGAAGAAATTGTTATGCAACAAGTTTGTTTTCAGTCATGATGTAATATGTATACCTGTACACACACAAACCACATACACCTACACACAAACAAATCTTCCTTTAACCCAATAACTTTTATTCATTCATGATTTTTTTTGATTTTTAGAGACAGTAAAATGTATGAAATGCTCATATATTCTATTTTTTAAAACTTTACAAAAAAATACTTCAAGTTCGAATAACTTCCATCTATCATGATTGAAAATAAAAAAAAAAAAACAACAACAAAAGATAAATATTTTATTGATACAAAACACACCATTCTGAAAAACATGTATATCATGTCTCTGGTCAAATCATGAAGAGACACAGTTTTCAGACTGAAGATTGGCGAGTGTTGTGAATTAATAAGGTAAATCTGCATTGAAAACCACTTGTAGTTTACACAAAGTCTGCATCATGTCACACTGGAAGGGTGTATAGGAAATTGAATAGACATATGGAGTGAATGTGTACGTGGCAAAATTATATAGCTTAAAGGATATTGGTATCTATAGGTATCTATAAATCACCTTAGAAATTCATTTGAAGTTATCCTGGAAAAATTATGAAAACCCTTGAAAAACCCTTGAAAAGTCCTTGAATTTTGTGTCAAGAAAAGAGTGGCAACCCTGGAGTGATACAGGCTTCTGAGTGCCTCTAGTTACCTTTTAATATCACAATTAATTTGTTTTTTTGCATTATTACAGGCTGTACAAAAGATCAAAGAAATTTCAATGAAGATCAACAAAAGTGACCCAAAGTATGTTAAATGGGCATGAGGGGGCCTTGATGGCAGAGTGGTTAAATAGTTCGTCTACTATTGATCACATGTTCTGTCAACACTGAGGATGTGGGTTAGAGTCTCACTGCAGGCAGGATGTACTCGACTCCAATCTTTATTGACAAGAATTGCCAGTTTTCCTACCAATTGGGGGGGGGGGGGGGGGGGGGGGATTTCTCCCAGTACGGTTCCTTCCCCAATAAAAACTGGACACCATGATATAGCTGGAAAATTTTGTTAAACACCATTCAAAACAAAGAAACAGTCAATTATGTTTTGTTTATTAATTGATAGTGTTTGTCACAGTTACACAAAGATAAATTAGAAATGTACTACGAACTTAATTGAAAATCTCACCTAATGATGTTTGGTACAAATAAACAACATTGATTGATGTACATGTATTAATCAACTTCATCAGGCAACATGTGAATATACTGTTGAAATGGTTTAGAATTATACAGAGATATCTTGCAAATTTATCATGTAATCTGTATTTATAAATCATTGAATTAATATTTTTTCAAACTCTCTTGTGAAAGTTTTAATTATCCTCGTTTTTCTCTGTACTTAATTTACATTGTTAATTAATTGTGCTTTTTTTGTTCTTAGGGAAATGAGACAGTTATTGGAGAAATGTGCTGCAACTTCTCTTAGTTCCAAACTTGTAGCCCATCAGAAAGATTTCTTCACCAAAATGGTAGTGGATGCTGTCATGTTGTTAGATGAATTACTTCCCCTGAACATGATTGGTGTCAAAAAAGTAACAGGTGGTGGACTAGAGGTACTGTGTGTTATAATCATCTAGTACTGTAGATTCTTAAATGACACTTTATAGGAATATTCTGTATTTAAATTAGGTTTCAAGTTTTTTTTCCTAATCAAATTTATATTCAAATCAATTCATTATGTACAATATATACATATACAGAGGGGACAACGTGTTTTTTATAAAAAACACTAACCCACCATGGAAGTTAATCCTTTTCTCTATCACCCACCATGGTATATCCATGCCTACTATCGTGGTTAAGAATCTTCTCAGGTAATCTTACCACGGTGGATGCATATGAGGTAGTTCAGTCTACCATGGCATGTCGCCACAGGGGTCCGGCCACGATATCTCCGCGGTGGTACATGACAACATAAACGTTGTCATTTAATTGATTGCGGGTTTAAACATCGTTACCCGAATGAAAAGAGAACATTTTAAAACAGTGCTTAAGAATAATTTGTACATGCATTTTATTTGTTGATAATCAATAATGATTTAATGTGCCGGTAGACTTGAAGATCGAATATTTGTTCAACCGGATGCATGTGTTATGCATTAAATATTACCCTGAACAAGTTCGGTAAATTATCCGGATTTGAATTGTCACATTACGTTTTTGTGTATTACAACGTATAACGAATTGTCCTGAAGTTGTACGCGAACTCTCTTTAATCAATTATAAATCCTTTTCGACAGAAAACGGGCAGTTGAGCGGCGATCTTTTTCTTTATTTGGTATTTAAAACCAGAGTTGTTTTAACAAACGCAGACAAAAGTTTACATCATGTATAGTTATATAAAATTCGTTAACAGGATGGGATACAACAAATAAATTACTAAATTGAAGCCAACATGCAGCAAGAATAATAAATATGTGAAAAGTTTATAAACGAGAATCGCCACATAAAATATAGTTTAACTACGATATGGCACAGGCGCCTGTTTCACAAGGTTGAATGAAGTCTTACGTACGCACAATTCTAAATACACATTTACTTTGGACAATGGCGTTTTAAACTATAACAATGAATATAACAGGTTTATATTAAAAAAAGTAGTGATGTGCTTCTGAGCTAAATATACAAAACTGACAATTTTTCAAATGGAGGCAGACGTGTTATTTGTATAAAGTTCCCGTTAAAATTAACTCGCAGTTTCGGTGTTTTTGCATGACATAGTATTTATTGGGATAAATATTCTCGAGATCAGACCCCTTAGTTCTCTAAATACAAATACTTATTCTTAATATTTTGTTGTATTGTGGTACATTGATCAAACAATAAAATATGCATAGTTACTTACGTCTGTTATAACATGAACAAAACAAATCGGAATAAAATTATTTTTGAAGACGAAAGAACTGATTTGTCCACACTCATATCAATATAAAATAATTGCCCGAATTTACTCAACAGTATGTAAGTTTGTTTTCTTTTGATCTTTTTTGTTTTTTGTTGTTGTTGGGTTTTTTTTGTGCGCCGATACGAACGTCTGTTTGCGAACATAGGGTCTTGTCGTAACATTATAGAAATTATAAGGATGCTACTTAAGTCTTTTCTACAACAAAAGTTGATGATGTGTCAGGCTTTTAACACTGAAACGACTATTATGGTTGATTCTATATCAGGATTGTATTTTTTTTTAACACGTGGTTCAACACCGACGAATCGAGTATAAAATCATTCGTGGAACAATATATTCTGCGACTTTTATATTAAGTAATAATTCAGAAAATTTGAAAATGTAGCATTTTAAGTCGTATATTGATTTTGACGTTTTTAAAACGAATTTCTTTACAAGTCTCGCATTTATTGTGTATTTCTTTACAAGTCTCGTATTTATTGTGTAATGTGCTTATTTCTTTACCGTTAAAAATGTGAAGCCGCGTGTTCACCTGTTAATTATAAAATTATACAATACACAAGTTTATTGAAATGTTTGAGAGCACGTGCTTGAAAAAATGATGACTGGACAATACTTAGATAATCGATCGATTTAAGGTGTGACACAATTTACATCCGGTATAAGTTCAAACGGTTGGAACATTAATCAGAGGCGCTGACAGGGAAATTTTGACGATAGAATAGCAAAGATTTTGACAATTTTAAGAGCAAAATGCGGTGTTCTAACCTTTTAGAACACGTTAAGGGAATAATTGTCAATCAAATCAGTGACAATAAACTTTAAGGTATTCTGTATAATGAATAGATAAACAGAACGCAGATTAATTTTGTTGTCAAACAAACGTATTAAAACGGCATATTTTAACACAAATATCTAAATTAAATCGCAACATTTTAATTTTTTCACTGTGTAAGCATGAAAGGAAATTGAAAATCCACCGTGGTCAACACGGTGGGTCACGATATGTAGTGGACATAACACGATGTACCGCAGAATACCACCGTGGCGTATGGTGGTGAATTTCTTAATGAAAAAACCACGACCACGGTATATAGTGGGCAATATAAAAAACACGTTGTCACGTCTGTATATACTATATATACAGTTTAATTTGTTGATTCTGTTCAAAATGAGAGCCAAATGGTGTGTAAAATTGATAAGTATCATCTGTCTAAAATACAGATTTGTTTTGGCAGGATTCTGTACTAATTGCTGGTGTGGCCTTCAAGAAAACATTTAGTTATGCTGGTTTTGAAATGCAGCCTAAAAAGTATACAGATCCAAAAATAGCTCTTCTAAATATAGAATTAGAACTAAAAGCAGAGAGAGACAATGCTGAAGTTAGAGTAGACTCTGTAGAGGTTTGTAACATACTTTACTGTTTGTCACTGTATTTGGTATCTGTAGATAGAATGGAAAAGACTTCTTTTGCTTCTTTAGTTGGAGATTTTGAATCAAATATTAATTGGCATCAATGTTTTGCATTTTGTGGTCTGGAAGTGAACCAATGCCCAAGTTTTACCTATACACTGAAGCTCCGATGCAAGCCTGTTTGTAACCTGGTGTCTTGAAAAATTCTAAATTTTCTTTGTTTCTTTGTATTATTTACTGACAGTTTATTTAGTAAATTAAAAACTAAAAAATATTGAATTATTTTAAAATCATACCATAATATGATCTAGAGGAAACTGGTATATTGGGATATATTGCCCAACCCTAGAGAAAAGTAGAATCCATTGTTTATGGACTTCTGGGAGCATCCATCAGTTCTACAATTTTTCATTTATATTAAAACAAAAGTAAAAGTTCAATAACAAAATGTTGTGTTGTGTATGAAATGATTTTTGTGCATTTCTGTAATGTTTACTTGTACATTTTTTAGGAATATCAGTCAATAGTTGATGCTGAATGGAAGATTCTGTATGATAAATTGGATATCTTACACAAAAGTGGAGCTAAAGTTATATTATCTAAACTTCCTATAGGTGATGTAGCTACACAGTACTTTGCTGATAGGTAATATATAAGCAATTATATTTCAAACTGTTCAGTCTTGTTTGTATATAGAAACAAATATTCAGTTGGAATAAGAGTGGTAATTTGGTAAATTTGTAGAGTAAATAGACAAATTAAAAAAAAAACTCTTACTAGAAATGTATGCCAAGTTGGGTAGGGACAGAAATCAGCAGTTTGTAGTGGCAGTGGCTTCCTTTATGTTATAAACTGAAAAATGACACCCCAATCAAAAGGGCATACACAGATTGTGCTGGACATGAAAATGACACCCCCATCAAAAGGGCATACACAGATTGTGCTGGACATGAAAATGACACCCATATCAAAGGGCATACACAGATTGTGCTGGACATGAAAAATGACACCCCCCATCAAAAGGGCATACACAGATTGTGCTGGACATGAAAAATGACACCTCCATCAAAAGGGCATACACAGATTGTGCTGGACATGAAAATGACACCCCCATCAAAAGGGCATACACAGATTGTGCTGGACATGAAAAATGACACCCCATCAAAAGGGCATACCCAGATTGCGCTGGACATGAAAAATGACACCCCATCAAAAGGGCATACACAGATTGTGCTGGACATGAAAATGACACCCCCATCAAAAGGGCATACACAGATTGTGCTGGACATGAAAATGACACCCCCATCAAAAGGGCATACACAGATTGTGCTGGACATGAAAAATGACACCCCATCAAAAGGGCATACACAGATTGCGCTGGACACCTCTGTTTGTGTATAATTAAAATTGTGAGAAGAAACAATTTTTTGTAGAAAAGGTTAAAGAAAAAATGTTAATGTATAAACACACAAATCTGTTTCAGAATATAAATAAATAAGTGAAATATTTGATATAGTTGATAAAGCAAAAATAATCCAACTTAGGCCACACCAAATAAATTTCTTGTTCTACGGACCCGACCGCACATATTTTATCGAAATCGAAAAAAATTTCCGCTCCCCGCTCCGGGAAAGTCATCCGGAATTTTTTTTATTTTTTGAAATCGTAATCTTGTGAACGCTTAATGTAACTGCCGTTTTATTGCATCACAAACAAACAAAAATATTGGTGTAATTTGAAAAAGGAAAAGAAACATCGTTACCGTTTTAGTAGTGTGGATATTTGTCATAAAGAAAGGCATGCATGGTTGTCCAAACACGGCGATTTATTTCAGTGGTGGTGCGTTGGCACAGCTTTTTCAAAGATGTGTCAAAATCAAACATTTTGACCTTAGGTTATTGCCGACATAAACGTAAAACGAGGTTACAGGAACATTCAAATATAAAAAATGTGAAATAAAAGTTCGTGAGTAATATTTGTATTTATAGAAGATAGGATGTTGGAGCAGGATTGCCAGATCATAATTAGTACCAAAAAACTTAATTCGACTGACACTTCGAAACTTTTGGTTGCAACAGCATGGTGAACATTTAGCCTCAGTAATGAAGCACATTCGATTTTTGTTTATCTCCACCAAGATAAAACAAAATGACCACAGAAACTACAATGCTTAATAAATTTGTTCACATTGTTGCAAGGGTTGTGATATATCCAAAAAAACAGAAAATGAAATTACTGGTAATGGTTGTTCAGTGTTATTTGTGGAAAAGTAATTTGTATACCCCCGCTCGACAGAGTCGGGGGTATATAGTGGTCCTCATGTCCGTCCGTCCGTCCGTCCGTTCGTTCGTCCTTCCACATTTGGTTTCCGGATGATAATTCAAAAAGTTTACATCCGATTTGAATGAAACTTTGGGATATTGTTATATATCAGGTTGGTAAGAAGCCTATTGATTTTGGGGGAAATCCGTCAAATTTCAAGGTCACTGTCCACGAAAAACGTTGGAAATTTTAACAAAAAAGTTGTTTCCGGACAATAACTCAAAAAGTTTACATCTGATTTGAATGAAACTTTGGGATATTGTTATATATCAGGTTGGTAAAAAGCCTATTGATTTTGGGGGGAAATACGTCAAATTTCAAGGTCACAGTCCACGAAAAACGTTTGAAATTTTAACAAAAAAGTTGTTTCCGGACAATAACTCCAAAAGTTTACATTCTATTTGAATGAAACTTTGGGATATTGTTATATATCAGTTTTGTAAAAAGCCTTTTGATTTTGGGGGAAATGGGTTAAATTTCAAGGTCACAGTCCACGAAAAACGTTAGAAATTTTTACAAAAAAGTTGTTTCCGGACGATAACTCAAAAAGTTTGCATGTGATTTGAATGAAACTTTGGGATATTGTTATATATGAGGTTGGTAAGAAGCCTATTGATTTGGGGGGAAATACGTCAAATTTCAAGGTCACAGTCCACGAAAAACGTTAGAAATTTTTACAAAAAAGTTGTTTCCGGGCAATAACTCAAAAAGTTTGCATCCGATTTTAATGAAACTGTAAAATATTGTTATATATTTTGTTGGTAAGAAGCCTATTGATTTTGGTGGAAATCTATCAAATTTCAAGGTCACAGTCCACGAAAAACGTTAGATATTTTTACAAAATGCGGGGGTATTAGTGATCGCTAGATCGACTTTGTCTAGTTATTAAGAGTCAGCATATAACCGTTTTTTCTCAAAAATTGGACATTGGACACCATGTATCTATAAATTTGGATTGTCTTTGGTTGATCAATCAAAAGGGAAAGTCTCACTAAATGGGAATATTACAGCAAACACAATGAATGGGATATAACTTATTTTATGACATTTTAAAATTCATTCCTCTAGAAAGCTTCATCAATAAATGATGTACAGTGTAGTCAGTTGTGCATTTTAAATAAGGTCTAAAAAATATATTTTTGCAAATGAAGATGTGACATGTATGCATTCTTTTGCTTCCATCTGTCTCTAATGCTTTGAAAGTCATATATGTAGTATGTTGTATATGACCTACAATACTGAATTGTTTAAAAGGTGCAATTGATTTTACATAAATTAATGATGAACCCATAATTACAAAATATAATTCATTTATTCATTTAAATGCTTTGGTAAACTTCAGGTAAGCATAGTATGCCCAATTCTGAAAGAAAATCACAATGAAACTGAATTTTACGAATATAAACATTGATGAAAGTACATTTTCTTATTTTAAAAAAAAAAAAAAAATTTAAAAAAAAGTTATCGCTCGCCTCAAATTTTTCTGTTCGCCTATGATTTTTTGAAAATCCAAATAATAATATTAAAATTATTATTTCGCTCGATCGCCCCGTTTTAAAATGACAAAAATCCGAAGAACAAGAAATTAAATTGGTGTGGCCTTATTATGTATTATCTAATGTTCAATACATAAATTTCCTCACAATGAGTATAATTTAACTTGACATTGCTGTGTTCACTACTGTTGTTTTTAAAATAGTATGTAGAAGAACTTTTGTCCATAGATAAGTCAACAAGACCAACCAGTCTTATGTTGGTTTTCGTGTTACATCTATGGTAGATTAATGGCAGTGTCCAGCGGCTATTACTGGTCGTCTTGGTCAGTTGTGGTCATTTCTGGTAACTGTCTTGGTTTTCTGAGAGTTGTTAGAAAAGCATTTTTTCTAACTTAGTTTGTAAAACCTACATCTGCTGTGTTTATTATTAGTTTGTAAAACCTACATCTGCTGTGTTTATTATTAGTTTGTAAAACCTACATCTGCTGTGTTTATTATTTTTCCATCTTCTAATCGAAGTCGAAATGACCTACAGTATCTAATCATCTGAAATAATTTTTTGTGGCAGATATAGTCAGTGCTCAAGATAATAACTGAAGCCTGACTGTAATGAGAAGAATAATTATTACAGGTTTTTAACTGTGATATGTTCGGTGCTGGCCTTGTACTACTGAAGCCTGACTGTAATGACCAGAATACTTATTACAGGTTTTTAACTGTGATAAGTTCGGTGCTGGCGTTGTACTACTGAAGCCTGCCTGTAATGAGCAGATTACTTAATCATATGTTTTTAACAGGGATATGTTCTGTGCTGGCCGTGTAGCAGAAGAAGATCTAAAGAGAACTATGAAGGCATGTGGAGGATCTATACAGACCACAGTTCAGAACTTATCTCCGGATGTGTTGGGTACATGTGCCACCTTTGAAGAACAACAGATTGGTGGTGAAAGGTAAGTTTTATAAGTTAGTGTTTATAAATCATACTGAGCAGGATATTCTCCTCCTACACCACTGAATGGAATTTGATGAAACTTACACAGAATCCTTGTCACATAGTGCCATTGTGCAGGAGATATTTAACATTTTGATCGGAATGATATTTGGGGTTTCCCATAGAAAAACTTGGACCTTGTCATTGACCTAAGGGGATACCCAGCTCTTATGTGCAACTCCTACACCACTGAATGGAATTTCATGAAACTTACACAGAATCCTTGTCACATAGTGCCATTGTGCAGGAGATATTTAACATTTTGATCGGAATGATATTTGAGGTTTCCCATACTAACATGGACATTGTCATTGAGATAAGGGGATACTCATCTCTTATGTGCAACTCCTCCTACACCACTGAATGGATTTTGTTGAAACTTAAACAGAATCTTTGTCACATAGTGCCATTGTGCACCTGATATTTAACATTTTGATCGGAATGATATTTGGGTTTTCCCACAGAAAAAAAATGGACATTGCTATTCTTTGAGGTGGGGGAGGGATGGGGGTTCCCATGTTTTATCTGCAACTCTTCCTACACTAGATTAAGTTTCAAGTTCATAAGTGAGAACAAATGCATTTTTGAAGAAATCATGAAGCGGGGGGTATCAATGGTGAGCATTGCTCACAGTTTTTTTTTACTCTAGTTTTAATTTAGAATGAAAATTTCATTTGGAAGAATTATAAAATCACATTTCAGTTTTTTAAACAGATATATCATGTCTGGGAGGGGTATTTTTCACAAATACCCCTCCCAGACATGATTTATCTGTTTAATTACACCGAATATCATGATTTCAAAGAGCGGTGAATACTAGACCACTTGCGTGCTGTTTGTTGACTCTGTACTATCGGAACGTTTCTGGTTTTCAAAATCGATTACTCATGTTACGTTTACTTTGAGGTAAAAGTCAAAACTTCCGAATGAATATTTCCAGCATAATAATATGCGAGGGTTATTTTTAAGCAAATACAACGGCACAGAGGGTAATTTTTTTCTGAATACCCCGGTGATGACGAAATCGATGCAAAATGAGGAAATTTGCGAAAAATACACTGTCTATTGACCAATCAAAAGCCAGCATTTCTATATGAGGTGTAATTATATATAAAATATAAGTTTACTGTGATTGATGTGTAGATATTTATAATGTTGATTTCGGCTTTTTAAACATTTTTTGTCCCAATAGAAGTCAATAAGGTATTTATGTATGTGTCATAAATTACAATGAAATTATTTTGAATGAAATTTGTATGTTAAGTATCTAAATCTTTGTAGCCTGTTTCACTGGTAGATATTGCAGAAGTACCCAGAGAGAATCACTAGCTTTATGGGAACAGATAAATTTGTTTAAACAAAAAAAAATTTCCATTTTTAGCTCACCTGACACGAAGGGTCATGTGAGCTTTTGCCATCACTTGGCGTCCGTCGTCATCATTAACTTTTCTTTAAAAATCTTCTACTCCAAAACCACTGAAGGGATTGCTTTGAAACTTTGCACACATTATCAGTAAAATATCCTCTGCCAAGTTTGCACAAATCATGACCTCAGACCAACCAACATGGCCACCATGGCTAAAAATAGAACAGGGGGGTCAAAATACAGTTTTTGGCTTATAGTTCAAAAAGTATAACAGATACAGGAAAACCAAAGAGACCTTCCTTCTTCAGCATCAAAAGCTATACAAAACACTCCATTCGGTCAAAGTTGTAGGAGGTATTGCCCTTTAATTGTGGAAATTGATGATTTTTGCCATTTTTGCCTCAAAATCTTGAAAACTATTAGAACTAGAGAAAAAGTCAGCATTGCTTAATTGTTCTGCTCTATGAGGGCTACAAAATTGGCTTTATAGTCCAGATTGTCTGATTAACCGTTTAAGAGTTATTCCCCTTGAACTGTTTATTTGAATAGGTTTTAATTGATTTGTACACATCATCCATCAAATGTCCTCAACCAAGTTTGCACCAACCATGGCCTCAAATTAACCAATGTGGCCGCCATGGCTAAAAAAAGAAGGGGGGGGGGGGTAAAAATACAATTTTTAGCTTATAGTTCAAAAAGTATAACAGATACAGGAAAACCGAAGAGACATGCCTTCATCGGCATCAAAAGCTCTACGAAACACTCCATTGGATCTAAGTTGTATGATGACCCCTTATAGGAGTGATTGCCCTTTAATTGTCGAAATTGATTATTTTTGACATTTTTGCCTCAAAATCTTGAAAATTATTAGAACTAGTGAAAAAGTTAGCATTGCTTAACTGTTCTGCTCTATGAGGGCTACAAAAATGACTTAGGGTCAAGATTGTCTGATGAACCGTTTAGGGATTATTCTCCTTGAACATTTTTTTAATCAATTTTACTTGATTTTAAAAAATCTTCTCCTCTTTAACCCATGAAAGGACTGCTTTGAAACATTGCACAAATCATCTTTAGGACTTCCTCTACCAAAATTGTGCAAATCATGACACCTGACTACCTACATAGCTACATTGGCTTAAAATTGAAAATGGGGGGGGGGGGGGTAACAGGTACAGCAAATTTGAAGTGAACCTCCCTTCTCCCTCTAAGCATCAAAAGCTCCTCCTTATAGGAGTTATTTCCCTTAAAAGGTCAAAATTAATTACTTTTGCAATTGTTGGCAATTATTTATAGCAAAGAAAAGCTGGATAAAAAAGGGTTGTTTGGTTTCAGGTTCAGGTGAGCAATACAGGCTCCTGGGAGCCTCTAGTTTCTATCCATTAAAATTTCACTGTTACAAAATTGTACAAAAAGCCCAGACCAATTTGTTGTAAAATTGTGCCAATTGCAGTACTTAATGATTAGAAGTAATTGAATTCAAATACCAGACAAAGAAATGGGACATATATGCCATTTCTACTACATGAACAGTCATTGCATCAGACATGTGAATGACAGATACCACGATTCTGATCATCAAGGAATTTGAGAAAAAGACATTTCAAATTACTCTAGTAGCATTATCCCAGATATAAAATTCAGTTTCTTTATATTTTGCCGATATTTTCAATTTCCTGATTAAAGCCTCTTAACTATTTATATCAATTTCAGATATAATATGTTCATGGGATGTCCACAGGCTAAAACATGCACTATCATCCTTCGTGGTGGAGCTGAGCAGTTTATAGAAGAGACAGAACGATCTTTACATGATGCAATTATGATTGTCAGGAGGACAATGAAGAATGATGCTGTTGTAGCAGGTAACAAATAAAATAATGGTAAAGCTTAGTCAATTGTCTTTTGCAAAAGTACTGCTGTCTTGCTTAATTTGCTGTCAAAAATATATCCCAAGAACAGCTGATCTGGGCCATGATGTTTTTATTTTCGGAAATAATACAAAAATATTGGCATCAAGATAGTAAGGTGTCCAAATCCTTCATTATTAGATTTCATATCTGTGCATGGGCTGGTAATCTGAAGATTAAGTTGACCTGTTACTTGAAATGAGTGGTTTGTTGTATCTGAAAAAAGGCCAACCAAATCCTCTAAAGTAATTGTGTTTTAACTGCTGTCAAAGGACTTTCTTCCTAACCATCCTGGACTATTTCAAGGCTAGCACACATAACTGCTCTCAAAGGACTTTCTTTCTAACCATCTTGGACTATTTCAAGGCTAGCACAAGTATAAACATAAATTTCAGATGCCATATAAAACTATTTTGAATTGAACATTTTCAGGTGGAGGTGCAATCGAGATGGAATTAAGTAAACACTTGAGAACATTATCAAGAACAATAGCTGGGAAGGAACAGCTTTTAATGGGGGCCATGGCAAAAGCGTTAGAAGTCATTCCACGTCAACTGTGTGAAAACGCAGGATTTGATGCTACAAATATACTGAACAAATTACGACAGAGACATGCACAAGGTAAGCCTGTTTAGAATTCATATGATACACCATAATGTATTCACCTGGATGCTATTAAACCCTACAGTTAAGTCATAAAATTATTCATCACATATTTGGTAGCAATATGAACATTTTTTGCATATTTGATAATGAACGTAAGTAATGGACTGATATTAGCCCTCTGGCATGATATCGATATTAGCCCCGGTGGTTGATATCGGTTCTTTACTTCTGCTTTAACTTTACACTTCCGCTCATATGTAAACATTGCAGACAAACTTGAAATAACAAAATGACGGATGTCAGACAGGTTTGTAGCTGTTGCTGCAGAAAAAACTTCTACACATGTTAATAGTATGAAAATGAAAATAGTAACAAAAAAATATAACAATTAGTTTTTACTGAGTGACACATCTGTGATAAATACTTGCTTTCTTCTAAAACCTAAAATGTTGAACTTAGTTTAAGGCAAACTTCTACAGTGTAATAGAACAGGTCTTTGAAATTTTTATACCCCCGCTTCAAACAACTATAGGATGCAGAAGCCTGATATTTTGCTTATTGCTTTATGCTATAGTACCATATGGTGTATAGCGATTTTATGCTCATTGGTCATCTACTTCCTGTTTACTTAATTAGTTATCTAAATGATGAAATTCTTATTTTTAGGTGGTACATGGTATGGTGTTGATATATTGAATGAAGATATTGCTGATAATTTTGAAAACTGTGTTTGGGAACCAGCCGTAGTTAAAATTAATGCCATTACAGCTGCCTCAGAGGCTTGTTGTTTAATTTTATCTGTAGATGAAACTGTGAAAAATCCTAAATCTCAACAAGATGGACCTCCAGGAGGTGGAATGGGAAGAGGACGAGGGCGACCTATGTGATCTAAATAATCTTTAATTTATTTGATATTCTGTGTTTATGTGTCTTTGGAAATAACATGTCCCATAATGCATTGTTTTCTTTGGTTGCATCAGTGCTTTGTATTTTTCATAATATATTGTACAAAAATAACAAAAATAGATAATTTTTTATAGACTTCTCACTTGTTTATCATATGCCATATTAACCTTAATGCAATTGCCACTCGTTTGGGCCCCACTACTTAGTGGCGGACACCCTATAGTGATCATTCTGGCGGAAACTAATCCTATTCAGGCTGTAACTTTTTTATCTCTTGAGGTAGGCTTTTGATAGTTGTTATGTAGATAGATGATACCAAGGCATTGTGTCGCATACCATGGTTGGTGACCTTTTACCTCGGTAAGAAAATTATACCATCTCACCCATATCTAGTTGAATTCGATAGAAGTTCGAAACCCAAATATTGTCAAAAATAGAAATTGCATGTATCATGTTTTAACAAGCTTCAGTAACACTATTATAACTAAAAAAGAAACTGGAAGAATTGAAGAAGTGTCGTGGTCTGCAGTGGGTACTGTTTAGGATTCGGTGAAATAGTCAATTTGTCATTGAAGTAGATTTGAATCCTCACAAGTCAGGGTTTCCGAGTCCACATGTCCATGAAACCCTGACAAACTTAGCTAGGAAATTCCTGGGCAAGAAGATTTTCGAATGACGTCAAACCTCCAAAATATCAACTAATGAAATTGCTTGAAAGAAGCAAGTGTTTGGCAGTAGTCATTCTTACTCATTCTTGCGTGGGAAGAAAACGTAATGCAACTAATAAATAATGTGGTAATAACAAACTATTAACACTACTGTACAAAATACACTGATTTTCACATGGTCTATGCAACACATCCGTTTGGTTTATTTACAATCGACATCGGGATATCCCTTAACCAAGTCATTAATGAAAGCGAGCTTTTGATTGGCTACATTCAGGTATGATGAAGCCACTCAAAATAGTGACTTCTAGCCCGGGAATTTCCTAGCTAATTTTGTCAGGGTTTTGTGGACACAGAAACACTCACTTGTGAGGATGCACTGGTTTTCAAGGTGACAAGTATGTACACGTAATGGTGTATGGCAGCCACCTGTGTCTGATGATTAAACACTTGATATATTCATTTACCAATGTCTAGATTTTATCAGTCTGCAGCAGTGGTGGTGAAGCAGGTCACAGCAAATTGCATTTCCTTTTTGAGGATGGATGTTCTTAAGCATTACAAGTATTTTAGTATTATCCTGGGAAGCAGAAAAAATGTGGAATGATGCAGTTTAAAGGTATAAATTTTTTGAGACAAGAGTATAAGCGATCAATTTTTATTAGGCCACGCCGAATTAATTGCTTGTTCGTCGGACCGCCTGCACGTAAAATTATTTCAGAAAGAAAAAAACTATCTTCCGCCCGCATTAACCGGAAACCCGCCCGCGTCAAGAAACGGAAGTTGTCTTTATAATAAAATAATCTTCTCCGCGTTCTACGAATTCATCCAACTGCTCCGACAGCTGGAGATTCAGTCAGAACTTAGACGGTTAAAATACCTTTTCAGTCGTCCCCTATAAAATCAAAACCGAAAGTAAAATGTAGAAAACAATGACAGAAAACAAGAGTGTGGTTGTTGCAGCAGTTGCCACCCAGTTTAAAGTACTGCTACCAAATATACTGGTCACAGAGTAGTTCTCGCCGGCAAGTAATTCTCGCCACCCGATTTTTCGACAATTTTTGTGAAAAATTGTCATTTGGAAAAAGATAAACGTAACTTGTTTTGGATGGAAGAAAGTGAAATGTATCAAATGAGCCTTTGTCGTTGATTTTAATGGAAAAATAACGACACAGTCACCAAAATGGCGAGAATTGCTTCTGTCATTTTAATGGCGAGAACTACTCTCTGACCAGTAGCATTAGAATGTCGAATGGACGACACCTTTATCGACCTATTTACCTGCATACAAGGGAAGCCTTCAACGCACGCCAATGTTTCTAACCTTAGTTATGACAACATTATGAGAATCAAAATTAAGGACAATCCCAAGCTTTTGGGCAGGGAAAATGATGGCATAATAGTTAGACAGGTAGTCTTTTATTATTTCTTTTTAATCAATCTTGAAATTATGACTTGCCAAAGAGATTCAGAGACATTACTGAATAGTGGTATGTGCTGTCTGTTGGTCAGTCTGTACCTATTGATAGAAAGCCAAGGCAGCATCCTTTTAGAAGTTCTTTTCTGCTATATAATTTACTATAAGTCATAAAACACTGAGAATAAGCACTTGTTTAATATCAAATACATTTTTTTAAAATTTCAGTTATTTTCTTCAAAATTAAAAAAAATCGCTCGCTCGCATCAGTTTAACCATGAAAACCTGGAACAAATCTTTTAAAAAAGCTAAAAACATGTCGCTCGCCTTAAAAAAAAAATTATTCGCTCAACAAAATCAGAATTTCGAAAAAAAAATTAATAAAAAAAATTTCGCTCGCTCGCTCCTTATTTTCAAAGTTAAAGTCCGACGAACAAGAAATTAATTCTGTGTGGCCTTATCCTGCAAAATGGAGGGAATAAGGCCAAGCCTAAATATATCTTGGTTGCTGTTGCCTACAGCATGTCAAAGTGGTGGATAGGTAGGTATGTAGGCCTTTTTAGCTCGCCTGACCTGAAGGGTCATGTGAGCTATTGCCATCACTTGGCGTCCGTCGTCGTCTTTAACTTTTCTTTAAAAATCTTCTACTCCAAAACCACTGAAGGGATTGCTTTGAAACTTTGCACACATCCTCAGTAAAATGTCCTCTACCAAGTTTGCACAAATCATGTCCTCAGACCAACCAACATGGCCGCCATGGCTAAACATAGAACAGGGGGGTCAAAATACAGTTTTTGGCTTATAGTTCAAAAAGTGTAACATATACAGGAAAACCAAAGAGACATTCCTTCTTCAGCATCAAAAGCTCTACAAAACACTCCATTGGATCAAAGTTGTATGACGACTCCTTGTAGGAGTAATTGCCCTTGAGTTGTTGAAATTGATGATTTTTGCCATTTTTGCCTCAAAATCTTGAAAATTATTAGAACTAGAGAAAAAGTAAGCATTGCTTAATTGTTCTGCTTTATGAGGGCTACAAAATTGGCTTAAAGTCAAGATTGTCTGATTAACGGTTTAAGAGTTATTCCCCTTGAACTGTTTATTTTAATCGGTTTTAATTGATTTTTTAAAATCTTCTCTGAAACCAGTGAAAGTACTGCCTTGAAATTTTGTACACATCATCCGTCAAATGTCCTCAACCAAGTTTGCATCAACTATGGCCGCAGATTAACCAACATGGCCACCATGGCTAAAAATAGAACGGAAAGGGGGGGGTGTCAAAATTCAGTTTTTGGCTTATAGTTCAAAAAGTATTACAGATACAGGAAAACCAAAGAGACATGCCTTCATCAGCATCAAAAGCTCTACAAAATACTGCATTGGGTCGAAGTTGTATGATGACCCCTTATAGGAGTTATTGCCCTTTAATTGTCGAAATTGATTATTTTTGACATTTTTGCCTCAAAATCTTGAAAATTATTAGAACTAGAGAAAAAGTTAGCATTGCTTAATTGTTCTGCTCTATGATGGCTACAAAAATGACTTATGGTCAAGATTGTCTGATGAACCGTTAGGAATTATTCCCTTTGAACATTTTTTTAATAAATTTAAATTGATTTTAAAAAATCTTCTCTTTAACCAATGAAAGGACTGCTTTGAAACCTTGCACACATCTTTAGGATGTCCTCTACTAAAATTGTGCAAATCATGACAGATGACTACCTACTTGGCTACGTTGGCTTAAAATAGAAAAGGGTGGGGGGTCATAGAGAGTTTTCGGCTGATACTTAAAAAAGTATAACAGGCACAGCAAATTTGAAGTGAACCTCCCTTCTCCCTCTAAGCTTCAAAAGCTCCTCCTTATAGGAGTTATTTTCCTTAAAAGGTCAAAATTAATGATTTTTGCAGAAGTGTTGGGCAATTCCTTATAGGAAAGAAAAGCTGGATAAAAAAGGGTTGTTTGGTTTCAGGTTCAGGTGAGTGATACAGGCTCCTGTGAGCCTCTAGTTTTTGTAGGTGATACTATGTTTTAAAGAATATCATAATATGACTGTCAGACTTTGCAAACATTTTTGTCCTTGGGCAATGGTTTTTGTGTGTTAACTGTAGATGCCTCGATTAGTTTCGCAAAATCATTTAACACTGTAGATCCATTATTTGATGTAACCCTGGTTCAGAAGAGTCTGGCACTGGGGAGAACTGGACAATTTCAAATGTAGCAAATTTCAAATTGTCATCGAAATATTTTCCTCAATATCTGGATAAAAACATTACGAGGACAGGGAGAACAGTGACGGTCACGGTGTCAGCTTTCCCTAAAGACGATGTGCCTGTGTCAGGGTCTACCTCGTCTAAAGTTCTAGTAGAAACTCCCTCCATGTTATATCCGATGGGTGTTCATATAACCTATTTCTTATGTTTTTAGTAACACATGATTGTTTTATTTTGACGTTTGTGCAAAAAGTGACTTTGTTTTCCTTCCATCACCAACCATGCTTAAATTATTAAGCCGTGCGGTTGACAAGTACTTACTATTTACCTTTGATTTAAAGCGTTTTAGTGATAAATTCTAAAAAAAAAAAAAAAATCAGAAACCATTATGAAAAAAATCCAGAAAAAAATATTTTCGTTTTACAAATGGGGAAAAAAATATTTGAGTCGCAATGTTTTTTGTGGGTCGGGCGGCAACGGCAAACAAACAAATTTATATTTTAGGCCTAATGGGTCTTATAGCTGGCCATTTTAAGTCCTTGCAGAGGATCTTGTTTAGTAAGCAATTACAAGACACATATAAACAATGTATTGTAAAAATAGGCACCATCTTGCTGCCTTAAATTGCATGGATGGTGTTGTTTTGGTAAATTTAAAGCAGATATTCTTAACAATTCATGTTCACAATCAAAATTGGTCCAGTCTAGAAGAAGTTTATAAGCACCAACTAAAACTGCTTTTGATGTAAAATTCAAATGAGTTGACATTTTATCACAATCTGTATTGATGTCCCAATATTTTACATCTAGAAATGTGTTGGTTAAGAAATAGATTATTGTGAGCGCCCTCTATGTGAAATAGAACGTGGTCAGACCTTAAATTTGTCAATATTTTATACGAAGCATTATCTGGAAATTAACTGGCACTCCGTTTGGAAAGTTATTACATGGAGAAGGTGTACTAGAGAAGTATAAAAATACCTCTGTTTAGTCGTGTTAATAAATTTTGTCATTATGACCCTTAATTCCCAAACTAAAACTAGGGAAAAAGCTGAATATTTGGTACAAAATCTTGCATTTTATGCTTTTCATAGCATCATGATGACCATGGGGCATCACTTTGTCTGTCATCATCTGTTAACTTTACAGTTGAAACTTGTCGCAAGTTAGATTGGTTTCAAAGGAGTTTCAAATGTTTATTTTGTTCTTATCACAGGCTTTCAAGCTACTTTTTGCAAAAAATAAGGGCTTTTTTAGGGCTAAATTCTATAAAAATAAAGGTTAATTTTAGGAATTTTTAGGGGTTTTTAAACAAAAATAAGGGATAAAATGTGCTATTTTCTAATGATTTAAGACTGAAAAAATAGATTTATTCACCATTTTGGGCACAGAACAATAGTAAAAAAGTTAATTACCAATTCAGAAGACCATTTGGATGACCATCAAATAGTCTCCTGGGTGGCAAATGCATATTTCTGAAAGTATACCAAAGCTAGCTTCATTTAACTTTAATCTACTTTATGTTTATTTTTTATTTTGATTTTTGAAATTTTTAAAATTAAAAAAATTAGGATTTTAACCAAAAAAGTAGGGCTTTTTAAGGATTTTACAGCTTTAATTAGGAATTTTAGGGCTGTTTGTAAAAAATAAGGAAAATTAGGAAAATAAGGGCCCGCTTGAAAGCCTGTTATCAGCTTAGTTTAACAAAGGGTGCTATGGGAAAAGTGTCCACAAAAACTGATGAACAAAATGAAACAAAACTAAGAAATATTCAGTGAATGTTTTAACATGAATAATCCTTGCTGACGATTATAACATGCCTATTAATATTATTGCATTCAATGTCCTATGAAAAGTTTCTTTACCCATTGGAAATTGCACAAATGATGACCAATTAATGATCATGCATAGCTCTTTAGATAAGATATTAAGTCTGATTAATCACGTGAAGCCAACAGTTTTTGGATATCCAAGTGATTAATCAGACTTTTCAGTTATATCCTAATGCTAAGTACCTATATATATATATATACTTAGCATTAGGATATAACTCCAACCTTTAAAGAATCATTTTAATTTTCAGGCTTTTAATTTTATTTAAACGAATAAACTATACTATTGCAACATGCGTTTAAACACAAAAAATGAACAATAACTGCTGACTAATCAAAAATGACATAACAACGAATATTGGAATCATGTTATAGTGGAATAGTGGTAGATAGCCTAGTATATATGCGCTATCCAATGTCACAAGTTTGGTAATGCTATTAATGTAAATATCTCCAACTCCTGAATAAAAGCGTTTACTTGAAGGACGCCAAGTATTCTGATTCAATTTGATAGTACAAATATTTCTTGCATAAAAAGTTAGCTGGAATACATGTGACTGTATGAACCCTAAAGATAACAGAGATAACATCAAATCAACAGGGACAAAAAATATTAATCTAAAATGGTTGCCATTAAACAGTTTATTCAGAAATAACCAAGACTGAAGTCTTGTACAAATTTATGTTTTTTTATTACCTTGTGTAAAATTGCACTATACCGGTACTTGTCACAAGTTATACAATACAAACTTATCATAATAAAAACAATAACCCAGTAAGTTACTCAAGTCGAACATGATTTTCAGACCACTAAGGATGTGCAGATTTTTTTCCACTCGTCTATTTGACATTAGCTTTGTATGAAAACTTTGAATATGATAACAGCCATGTATGACTGCCACATAAGTTACTGTGCAAGGAAGATGTTTCACAGTTTGTCTATAACCTAAGGTCTTCACTGCATCTCCATGTCACAAAAACATGTCTTCAAAATAATCATCAAACTCTTCTTCTCTGTAAAAGAAATAAAACATTCTCCTTATTTGACATTTAATGTGTTGTACTGTTGTCAGAACATCTCCATTCAATGGTGATACGTACTGGATCTGTTGAAGTCTTTTAACTTGTAAAGAATGGATGGAGATACATAATACTGTAATGTCAATGGGTACTTTGTTACCTCCTGATACACAGCAATAGTCAAAGCATCATGCAGACTCCAGAAATAAAAAAAAACCTACATAAAGCCAGAAGACAGCGGAGCTAGTTTTTATAATTCCATATCTACCAAGGCAAACTGACACAAAAGATCAAATACCACCAGTTTACCAACAAGAGATTATAGATGTAAATGGAGATACAACATAACTGTTGTTGTACCACACACCTCTAATGTTAACTTTTTTAATGCCTAATATATCACAAATTTACTGTTGGTAACACTCAACAAATCAGCTGCAAAATAATTCTCACCTTGACTTTTCATCTGGTAGTTTAGCAGGACCACTCCATATATTTTTTTCAGAGACTTCATCTGTGGTGGATGCTGGAGGGTCTAAAGGTTTCTTAAAATTGTCATCTGATGTTTGACCTACAATGTTATTGTAACACAATACAAATCCTGTCAAGATTTCCACTGCACTTAAAACAAAAATCTTTTTAAAATTCATTTGATGAACAAAACAGTAAGACACCAACAGAGCTTGTTATTTTGAACAACATATACATGTAATTTAGTTCAAAATTCTAGTTTATAAACTGCTAACATCTGATTTTATACTAACTCGTTATGTTATTAATACAAAATACCAAAGATTGACAAAGCTAAAGTATAATAGCCTCAAGCATATAGATATGAGCATATACTAATATAGATAATTGTACTTTTTAATGGGGGCCTCTGTGGCTAAATGTTTAAGCTAGTTATTCATCTACTATTGATCACCTGGTCTGTCAACACTGAGGCTGCAGGTTCAAGTCTCACTGCTGGCGTGGTGTACTCCAATCTTAATATACAAGGACTGTCGTGAAATGCATACCAAATTTAAAAGATGTATACCTGATGTGATTATTATTTTTGATTTCATTGTTTAGTAAAGGACAACACACTATATTTTTCAACTGATAAACCAATCTCCAGAGCCAAGTCATATCTGCTCTGTCCCAGACTCCATAACACTATGGTAAGAAAATCCCCTCTGCCACACAAGCTTGTGGTTTCCTTATAAACTCCACCCAATGATCAGTTCAAATTATGTAAAAACCAAGAAAATTCAGTCTTGCACGATGCAGTCTTATTTTAGACCACAGTTAAGAAAAATTTTAATTTGAGATTGAAGAAAAAAATGTGTTTATTCTGGAAATAGCAGACAATACACAACTTAGAAAATCTCAAAATAAACATGAAAACAATTATCTATGTTCATGGTTTAGTAAACCTATATCAGTGTATTCAATAAAAATGAGATATTATTTCAATTGATCGATAAGGTGTTTAATTATCTTTATAACAAATCAATAATATGGACGGAGCTTTTGATGTGTGCCAGAGGTGAATTCAGGTGTATTAAAATATGTAGCCTCTGTTTCTGAGATTGCTGATAAACAATATTCATTTAACCTTGGGAATCAATATAATATACCTTTGTCTGGTTTGTCTTCAGACTTAATTCTTTTGTGTTGAGATTCTGTTGTTTTGCTTCTCTTCTTAGATTTTGGTAAAACTTCTTTTTTCCTACAAAAGTATCACTTACATATTTCAAACATGAGACTTCATTTACGGAGTACTTTGAATAACAAATGCAAGTGCACAAAGGAAATGAAAGCACATCTTGCCTAAACAACACTGGAAACTAAAACTTCATAACATTGTGATCAAAATAATAATATTAAAACAATAAACCAAAATTGAGCAACATCAGGCAAAGGAGAAGGTAATTCTATGTATACATGTACATGTATTAAAAATACAACATATAACCGAGTCAAATAGAAGTGACAACTACAAAATCCTCATATTAAAATCGTGTTAGCCTTTCTATGTAATAAGTATGTTTTAAACATATCATGAAAAAGACTATTAAGCAAGCTCTCATGTCAGTTCTGTATCAGATAAACACCATGGTACAATATTGACAGTACATTTGGTCAACTCTCTACAACACATTGTAGCTCTATCTCTGTAGCAAAGGTACGAAGGTCATTCAGTTAAACCACAAAGACAGAGAACTGAAACATGAAATAAATAAAATACTCCTAACAGAATATTTTTCTAATCCAACTTACCGATGGTGGTAGTTCAATTTGTATGAACAGTCTGGACATAGTCCTAAAAATAATTGTAAAAAATTAAGTCAAAGATTCAGAAACCATAGATTCAATGATTGATTGTGGAATTATTTCAGCTGGAAGTTTTTTTTAATTTCATATACTGTTGTATTTATTTTCGCTTGGTACTAAATTTCATGATCATGCGATGTTATCCAATTAGCAGGTACTATTTTTCATGGTTTTGAACTAGGTCTAATAAGAAATATTATAATTTTTTCGTTTTTGCTGGTATTATTTTTCATGCCTGCAGTGCCTCCAATTTATTACACAAATTCTAGATCTGTTGTCTAATGAACCTGGCAACCAGACAAGGATTTTATAAAACTACTAATTACTCAGATGGATGTACCCCCAGCTGACAGCTAGACCTGTAGTTAATAGAACACACTTGGTACAGTACATGTACTCTGTTGTCCATAATGGATATAGCCCGAGCTGACAGCTAGACCTGTAGTTAATAGAACACACTTGGTACAGTACATGTACTCTGTTGTCCATGATGGATATAGCCCGAGCAGACAGCTAGACCTATAGCAAATAGAACACACTTGGTACAGTACATGTACCCAGTTGTCCAAGATGGATATAGCCCGAGCTGACAGCTAGACCTGAAGTTAATAGAACACACTTGGTACAGTACATGTACTCTGTTGTCCATGATGGATATAGCCCGAGCTGACAGCTAGACCTGTAGTTAATAGAACACACTTGGTACAGTACATGTACTCTGTAGTCCATGATGGATATAGCCCGAGCTGACAGATAAACCTGTAGTTAATAGAACACACTTGGTACAGTACATGTACTCTGTTGTCCATGATGGATATAGCCCGAGCAGACAGCTAGACCTATAGCTAATAGAACACACTTGGTACAGTACATGTACCCAGTTGTCCAAGATGGATATAGCCCGAGCTGACAGCTAGACCTGAAGTTAATAGAACACACTTGGTACAGTACATGTACTCTGTTGTCTATGATGAACACAATAAATTTACATGGGAGTCTACAGCACAACCTTGGTATCTGTTGTCTTAATAATTAAATTTGACAACTAGATAATTTTTTTTCAATTCAATTAATGGTAATAACAAACCTTTTGTATAAATATGATCATGTATTTCTTCTTATCATTATAATTCTTCAAACTCGTCCAGAATTTTAAAATATGACAAAACTTATTTTTCTACTAAACAACAAACAAACAAACACTTACTTAATTTGACAAGGGCGTTTTTCTTATCACCATGCTCTACATATCCGAAGTTAACTTCCCAACTTCTCAATCCTTCCTTTTCATTGCATTTCTTGTTTCCACACGAGAACTGACCTACACATTTATATAATATTAATGGAGAATCAATTCAACATGTCAAGGTCAAAAATAAATTGAGCAATTGTGTTACAATTATGGCTAATTTAGGCTATTTTGTGCACTGATGTAAAATTACAGTACTAGAGCTCAGTGATAAAATGTTTTTTGTGAATGTTCCAATACAGTATGTTATGCCCTTATGTTTGTCCTTAATGTTACTTGTTTTTGGTTGGTAATTTAGTGTTCTGTCTTTTAGTTATTAATTGTGGTGATGTATTTGGTTTATCTCCTGTTTATATCATACCCAATATCATGTGGCTGTCATTCACGCTTGAACAAAACATCTTTGATTTACTGTTTCTCTAGCAAACAAAATTAATATCAAAGAACCCCCTTTTCCACAAGTTTTTTTAATGCTCATTTTAAATAAATATTTCCAATAAACAAAATATTGATGTTTTTTCTAGACTCAAAATATCATTGAATACTGTTTAAAAAAATGCCAACAATATATTAAGTCTATAACCAAATTCGAAAAAACAACTTGATGGTAATACTATTATTTTTAATAAATAGAGACTAAACTATTATTTAAGTTTAAATAACCAGAATTTACCAGAAAATCAGAAATTAAATACCTTTGCCATCAACAACCTCCTTTTCTATCCTCCATCGCATTGCAACCTACAGAGTATTAAGGGTATAAATAACAGTAGTAGATGAGGAGACTACCAGAGGTTGTTCCTTGCTTTATTTACTAAAGTGGACCATTCAAGTGACTTCTAGCGTATGGTGTCAACTGCTTTATTTACTAAGTGGATAATGACAAGTCCTTCACTTTATTTTTCAAAGTTATTTTTTTATTATTACATATAAATATCAGTTATATGGAGAACTATAATAACTTTACCAGCTGGAATGCCTGGAAACACACATACCTTGTATAATATGTAATATCCAATATACAATGAAATGTGTGAAGCATGATTTGATAATTAACATGTCCAAAACATGGTTTATTTGTTAGATTGTTTGTTTGTTTCAAACGGCTTTAGCCCAAAGGTTGATATGGGTTGAGGGCTGATACCACGGCCAAAATGGAAATGACCATGTAGTGATCTATTTATCACATATTTGAATACATGTTTCCAGGGTTCTCACTAGGATTTTTTTTATTGAGTCCTAGGACTCATCACTTTTTGGAATGATGAGTCCCAATCTGTCTTGGTGAGTCCATAAAGTTGACTCGAACCAAACTACCAGTACTGCATGACGTTACCATGAGTAATACATTAAGTTTTGTTTTGTAACATTATGAACATCTTCATGTTTTATTTGATACTTAAATCCCTGTTGAAACCCATGCATTACTACATGACAGCTCAATCTACATGTTTCCAGAATGAAAAGATATTAAAAATATTTGTTTTGGTAGTTTTGTTTTGTGTCGACCTTATATTGTATGATATATTTCTGTTCACTGTCTGGGTGTACTTAGAAGTAAGAAGTTGGTCAGGGTTGAGGCATTTTCAATTCAATAATGGAGTTTGCTGTGAAATTTATTTAAACTTTTCAAACTTAAAAATGTAGGGTTGTAATCTTCAACTGAGATAAAAATTTAGTCTGAATGAGCATGGAAAGATACACATAATTTTATTGTGACCATATTTATATACCCCAAGATATTAGTATCATTTTATGAATTAACACCATTTATTTCTGTGGTTGGTTATTTGAAGTCTGCATGGCTTCATCTGGGAGAAAATGTATGGGTTCAGTGGGATAAGATGCAACACCTCAGTTTAAATAATTTGACTAATTGTATAATACATAAATTTCAAAGCTCTATATTAAAAGTTGTTATTAAGTTATTCAACAAATTTTATAAATTTTGTTTAAATTTCCCAATCCAAAACTTGACATTATTTCTGCTTAACCTCATCTAAAATAACAAAAGTTCATTCGACATTTAATCATTTCAATAATATTTTTTAATCATTGCAATCATGTCACAAGTGTTTCACTTAATTACATTTTTAAAACAGCGAAAAAAAATCTTTCTGCTGCAAATATTTTCTTTGTAACCTTTGACTTTGAATTACATTATTGGTTATGTAAACCAGCAAAGATTCCAAGCTCTAGCTATTCACTGATAATTAATGGAAATAATTTATTATTCAAATAGAAAACTTTTTAAATCAAGTTGCAAGCAACCATTTAAAATCCATGAACTTGAAATCGTGTTTGTTTACTTTTGGCGCGATGTACTAGAAAGATATTATTATTATGGTTTATTAAAACTTTTTTTCAAATATAACACAAATTTCAGAAAAAAATTATTGAAATCATGTTATGATTGTTTAGATTTTTGTTAATTCAGCCACGTATTATTGGTCATCGGTCACTGTAAGAGATTAATAGGTTTTTTCATACATTTTTGGGAAAGACCGGTTGATCTTTCACGAGTGATAGAAATTTTATGTCTTTTCGCGAGTGGAGCGCAGCGGAACGAGACAAAGGACATAAAAATTTCTATCACCAGTGAAAGATCACACGGACTTTCCCAAAAACGTATGAAAGTACCTATTTCTTCCGTAAACCAACAACTTTCACATGGCTATAACCTATAGACCCTCCATTGTTTTAGACTCCATTGTCTCTGACGTCCAATCAGAACGCCTGAAACAAGAACGTCACACAAGAACGTTGTTATGTTTCCATAACAACGTTCTTGTTTCTGGCGTTTTGATTGGATGATGCAGCAAGTACAGATGTGTGCGCATGAGCTCATCTGTACTGGGTCATCTGTACCAGAAATCGGCCATTTACGGAAGAACAAATATATTTCACCTGCTGTGCATCACAGCTAAAAAAATAGAATTTCATCTGGTTGTAGAAGTATCAATTGGCTTAGGTAAATGACGTGCTGTTGATTTTAGGGACGCAAATGATTTGACTGTGAAGCATCCCGAGGATGCACGGAATCTAGTAATGGCACTTCCCACACAATTTTGACGCGTCCAGGACGCATATACGCGTCTTAACGAGAACCCTGCATGTCTCCAGGGTGAATATCAATATTCACCCTGTTCTCCTAGGCTAATATAGATATTTGCCTTGATGGCAAATAACTGACACTGATTTCCAGCCTTTATTTCCCCAAATTTACACTAAATATGTGATAAGTTGAAATATAGCATTGTGGACAACAATCCTGGCATCCAATTGATCAAATAACAGTTATTAGAGACTCTCAAGAACATGTAAAGCTCACCTTACATAGACTTTCAAGAACATGTAACACTCACCTTACATAGACTCTCAAGAACATGTAAAGTTCACCTTACATAGACTCTCAAGAACATGTAAAGCTCACCTTACATAGACTCTCAAGAACATGTAAAGCTCACCTTACATAGACTCTCAAGAACATGTAAAGCTCACCTTACATAGACTCTCAAGAACATGTAAAGTTCACCTTACATAGACTTTCAAGAACATGTAACACTCACCTTACATAGACTCTCAAGAACATGTAAAGTTCACCTTACATAGACTCTCAAGAACATGTAAAGCTCACCTTACATAGACTTTCAAGAACATGTAAAGCTCATCTTACATAGACTTTCAAGAACATGTAAAGTTCACCTTACATAGACTCTCAAGAACATGTAAAGCTCACCTTACATAGACTCTCAAGAACATGTAAAGCTCACCTTACATAGACTCTCAGGAACATGTAAAGCTCACCTTACATAGACTCTCAAGAACATGTAAAGTTCACCTTACATAGACTCTCAAGAACATGTAAAGCTCACCTTACATAGACTCTCAAGAACATGTAAAGCTCACCTTACATAGACTCTCAAGAACATGTAAAGCTCACCTTACATAGACTCTCAAGAACATGTAAAGCTCACCTTACATAGACTCTCAAGAACATGTAAAGTTCACCTTACATAGACTCTCAAGAACATGTAAAGCTCACCTTACATAGACTCTCAAGAACATGTAAAGCTCACCTTACATAGACTTTCAAGAACATGTAACACTCACCTTACATAGACTCAAGAAAATGTAAAGCTCACCTTACATAGACTCTCAAGAACATGTAAAGCTCACCTTACATAGACTCTCAAGAACATGTAAAGCTCACCTTACATAGACTCTCAAGCACATGTAAAGCTCACCTTACATAGACTCTCAAGAACATGTAAAGCTCACCTTACATAGACTCTCAAGAACATGTAAAGCTCACCTTACATAGACTCTCAAGAACATGTAAAGCTCACCTTACATAGACTCTCAAGAACATGTAAAGCTCACCTTACATAGACTCTCAAGAACATGTAAAGCTCACCTTACATAGACTCTCAAGAACATGTAAAGCTCACCTTACATAGACTTTCAAGAACATGTAACACTCACCTTACATACACTCAAGAACATGTAAAGTTCACCTTACATAGACTCTCAAGAACATGTAAAGCTCACCTTACATAGACTCTCAAGAACATGTAAAGCTCACCTTACATAGACTCTCAAGCACATGTAAAGCTCACCTTACATAGACTCTCAAGAACATGTAAAGCTCACCTTACATAGACTCTCAAGAACATGTAAAGCTCACCTTACATAGACTCTCAAGAACATGTAAAGTTCACCTTACATAGACTCTCAAGAACATGTAAAGCTCACCTTACATAGACTCTCAAGAACATGTAAAGTTCACCTTACATAGACTCTCAAGAACATGTAAAGCTCACCTTACATAGACTCTCAAGAACATGTAAAGCTCACCTTACATAGACTTTCAAGAACATGTAAAGTTCACCTTACATAGACTCTCAAGAACATGTAAAGCTCACCTTACATAGACTCTCAAGAACATGTAAAGCTCACCTTACATAGACTTTCAAGAACATGTAACACTCACCTTACATAGACTCTCAAGAACATGTAAAGTTCACCTTACATAGACTCTCAAGAACATGTAAAGCTCACCTTACATAGACTCTCAAGAACATGTAAAGTTCACCTTACATAGACTCTCAAGAACATGTAAAGCTCACCTTACATAGACTCTCAAGAACATGTAAAGCTCACCTTACATAGACTCTCAGGAACATGTAAAGCTCACCTTACATAGACTCTCAAGAACATGTAAAGTTCACCTTACATAGACTCTCAAGAACATGTAAAGCTCACCTTACATAGACTCTCAAGAACATGTAAAGCTCACCTTACATAGACTCTCAAGAACATGTAAAGCTCACCTTACATAGACTCTCAAGAACATGTAAAGCTCACCTTACATAGACTCTCAAGAACATGTAAAGTTCACCTTACATAGACTCTCAAGAACATGTAAAGCTCACCTTACATAGACTCTCAAGAACATGTAAAGCTCACCTTACATAGACTTTCAAGAACATGTAACACTCACCTTACATAGACTCAAGAAAATGTAAAGCTCACCTTACATAGACTCTCAAGAACATGTAAAGCTCACCTTACATAGACTCTCAAGAACATGTAAAGCTCACCTTACATAGACTCTCAAGCACATGTAAAGCTCACCTTACATAGACTCTCAAGAACATGTAAAGCTCACCTTACATAGACTCTCAAGAACATGTAAAGCTCACCTTACATAGACTCTCAAGAACATGTAAAGCTCACCTTACATAGACTCTCAAGAACATGTAAAGCTCACCTTACATAGACTCTCAAGAACATGTAAAGCTCACCTTACATAGACTCTCAAGAACATGTAAAGCTCACCTTACATAGACTTTCAAGAACATGTAACACTCACCTTACATACACTCAAGAACATGTAAAGTTCACCTTACATAGACTCTCAAGAACATGTAAAGCTCACCTTACATAGACTCTCAAGAACATGTAAAGCTCACCTTACATAGACTCTCAAGCACATGTAAAGCTCACCTTACATAGACTCTCAAGAACATGTAAAGCTCACCTTACATAGACTCTCAAGAACATGTAAAGCTCACCTTACATAGACTTTCAAGAACATGTAACACTCACCTTACATAGACTCAAGAAAATGTAAAGCTCACCTTACATAGACTCTCAAGAACATGTAAAGCTCACCTTACATAGACTCTCAAGAACATGTAAAGCTCACCTTACAT
The DNA here is from genome assembly GCA_944474755.1 of Limnoperna fortunei. Classification (NCBI taxonomy): domain Eukaryota; kingdom Metazoa; phylum Mollusca; class Bivalvia; order Mytilida; family Modiolidae; genus Limnoperna; species Limnoperna fortunei. The sequence continues at coordinate 90,254,240 of OX104116.1, forward strand.
AGACTCTCAAGCACATGTAAAGCTCACCTTACATAGACTCTCAAGAACATGTAAAGCTCACCTTACATAGACTCTCAAGAACATGTAAAGCTCACCTTACATAGACTCTCAAGAACATGTAAAGCTCACCTTACATAGACTCTCAAGAACATGTAAAGCTCACCTTACATAGACTCTCAAGAACATGTAAAGCTCACCTTACATAGACTCTCAAGAACATGTAAAGCTCACCTTACATAGACTTTCAAGAACATGTAACACTCACCTTACATACACTCAAGAACATGTAAAGTTCACCTTACATAGACTCTCAAGAACATGTAAAGCTCACCTTACATAGACTCTCAAGAACATGTAAAGCTCACCTTACATAGACTCTCAAGCACATGTAAAGCTCACCTTACATAGACTCTCAAGAACATGTAAAGCTCACCTTACATAGACTCTCAAGAACATGTAAAGCTCACCTTACATAGACTCTCAAGAACATGTAAAGTTCACCTTACATAGACTCTCAAGAACATGTAAAGCTCACCTTACATAGACTCTCAAGAACATGTAAAGTTCACCTTACATAGACTCTCAAGAACATGTAAAGCTCACCTTACATAGACTCTCAAGAACATGTAAAGCTCACCTTACATAGACTCTCAAGAACATGTAAAGCTCACCTTACATAGACTCTCAAGAACATGTAACACTCACCTTACATAGACTTTCAAGAACATGTAAAGTTCACCTTACATAGACTCTCAAGAACATGTAAAGCTCACCTTACATAGACTCTCAAGAACATGTAAAGCTCACCTTACATAGACTTTCAAGAACATGTAACACTCACCTTACATAGACTCTCAAGAACATGTAAAGTTCACCTTACATAGACTCTCAAGAACATGTAAAGCTCACCTTACATAGACTCTCAAGAACATGTAAAGCTCACCTTACATAGACTCTCAAGAACATGTAAAGTTCACCTTACATAGACTCTCAAGAACATGTAAAGCTCACCTTACATAGACTCTCAAGAACATGTAAAGCTCACCTTACATAGACTCTCAGGAACATGTAAAGCTCACCTTACATAGACTCTCAAGAACATGTAAAGTTCACCTTACATAGACTCTCAAGAACATGTAAAGCTCACCTTACATAGACTCTCAAGAACATGTAAAGCTCACCTTACATAGACTCTCAAGAACATGTAAAGCTCACCTTACATAGACTCTCAAGAACATGTAAAGCTCACCTTACATAGACTCTCAAGAACATGTAAAGTTCACCTTACATAGACTCTCAAGAACATGTAAAGCTCACCTTACATAGACTCTCAAGAACATGTAAAGCTCACCTTACATAGACTTTCAAGAACATGTAACACTCACCTTACATAGACTCAAGAAAATGTAAAGCTCACCTTACATAGACTCTCAAGAACATGTAAAGCTCACCTTACATAGACTCTCAAGAACATGTAAAGCTCACCTTACATAGACTCTCAAGCACATGTAAAGCTCACCTTACATAGACTCTCAAGAACATGTAAAGCTCACCTTACATAGACTCTCAAGAACATGTAAAGCTCACCTTACATAGACTCTCAAGAACATGTAAAGCTCACCTTACATAGACTCTCAAGAACATGTAAAGCTCACCTTACATAGACTCTCAAGAACATGTAAAGCTCACCTTACATAGACTCTCAAGAACATGTAAAGCTCACCTTACATAGACTTTCAAGAACATGTAACACTCACCTTACATACACTCAAGAACATGTAAAGTTCACCTTACATAGACTCTCAAGAACATGTAAAGCTCACCTTACATAGACTCTCAAGAACATGTAAAGCTCACCTTACATAGACTCTCAAGCACATGTAAAGCTCACCTTACATAGACTCTCAAGAACATGTAAAGCTCACCTTACATAGACTCTCAAGAACATGTAAAGCTCACCTTACATAGACTCTCAAGAACATGTAAAGTTCACCTTACATAGACTCTCAAGAACATGTAAAGCTCACCTTACATAGACTCTCAAGAACATGTAAAGTTCACCTTACATAGACTCTCAAGAACATGTAAAGCTCACCTTACATAGACTCTCAAGAACATGTAAAGCTCACCTTACATAGACTTTCAAGAACATGTAACACTCACCTTACATAGACTCAAGAACATGTAAAGTTCACCTTACATAGACTCTCAAGAACATGTAAAGCTCACCTTACATAGACTCTCAAGAACATGTAAAGCTCACCTTACATAGACTCTCAAGAACATGTAAAGCTCACCTTACATAGACTCTCAAGAACATGTAAAGCTCACCTTACATAGACTCTCAAGCACATGTAAAGTTCACCTTACATAGACTCTCAAGAACATGTAAAGCTCACCTTACATAGACTCTCAAGCACATGTAAAGTTCACCTTACATAGACTCTCAAGAACATGTAAAGCTCACCTTACATAGACTCTCAAGAACATGTAAAGCTCACCTTACATAGACTCTCAAGCACATGTAAAGCTCACCTTACATAGACTTTCAAGAACATGTAACACTCACCTTACATACACTCAAGAACATGTAAAGTTCACCTTACATAGACTCTCAAGAACATGTAAAGCTCACCTTACATAGACTCTCAAGAACATGTAAAGCTCACCTTACATAGACTCTCAAGAACATGTAAAGCTCACCTTACATAGACTTTCAAGAACATGTAACACTCACCTTACATACACTCAAGAACATGTAAAGTTCACCTTACATAGACTCTCAAGAACATGTAAAGCTCACCTTACATAGACTCTCAAGAACATGTAAAGCTCACCTTACATAGACTCTCAAGCACATGTAAAGCTCACCTTACATAGACTCTCAAGAACATGTAAAGCTCACCTTACATAGACTCTCAAGAACATGTAAAGCTCACCTTACATAGACTCTCAAGAACATGTAAAGTTCACCTTACATAGACTCTCAAGAACATGTAAAGCTCACCTTACATAGACTTTCAAGAACATGTAACACTCACCTTACATAGACTCTCAAGAACATGTAAAGTTCACCTTACATAGACTCTCAAGAACATGTAAAGCTCACCTTACATAGACTCTCAAGAACATGTAAAGCTCACCTTACATAGACTCTCAAGAACATGTAAAGCTCACCTTACATAGACTCTCAAGAACATGTAAAGTTCACCTTACATAGACTCTCAAGAACATGTAAAGCTCACCTTACATAGACTCTCAAGAACATGTAAAGCTCACCTTACATAGACTTTCAAGAACATGTAACACTCACCTTACATAGACTCAAGAACATGTAAAGTTCACCTTACATAGACTCTCAAGAACATGTAAAGCTCACCTTACATAGACTCTCAAGAACATGTAAAGCTCACCTTACATAGACTCTCAAGAACATGTAAAGCTCACCTTACATAGACTTTCAAGAACATGTAAAGTTCACCTTACATAGACTCTCAAGAACATGTAAAGCTCACCTTACATAGACTCTCAAGAACATGTAAAGCTCACCTTACATAGACTCTCAAGAACATGTAAAGCTCACCTTACATAGACTCTCAAGAACATGTAAAGTTCACCTTACATATCGAAACAAACTTTGTAGCAGACATAAACTTATCTGTAAATTTTTTTTTTTAAAAGCTTAAGCAAAATCAGAGAAAATTTTTTATTTGAAAACATTTTTAACATATGGTCCCAAGAATTTCCAGTCAGCATAAAAAACTGAAAAATAGTAATTTTTACATTACACACATTGTATTTGGTTTGTATGCAATCCTTCTTATAAGAGGCTGTTTGTGCATATTATGCATAGGGTCCTTAAGTTATGCTCCCAAGTGATGGCCATCATTCAGGATTGACACAATCAGATGATTTTTTAAATTCCATCAGAGAATGCATTATCAGTTTGGGGGCCATGTTGAATTTCCAATTGGCACCAACAACTCAAAAATATATGAGAGGTATATTAGTTTCATTTCTGCATTATTGGGATTCAAATAAGTGGAAGTGTTTCTTAGAATAAGAAGCTGTTTGTGTATATTTCTCATAGGGTCTGTTCCATCTTAAATTTAGAATTAGCATAAACAAAATCAAATTTTATTAAGAACCATCTGAGGTATTTCTATTACAAATTCACAAAGCCATTTGTCATCAGAAGATTTAGAACTTTTAGTCAATCAGAGCAAATTAATGGCCCTGGCAACCATGATAAATATTCGATCCACTCCTAAAACTTAAACTTTGTTAATAACCCATTAAACATGTTGCAAAGATTTGTTCCAATTTGAAAAAGGTTATGGCCCCTGCCAATGATGGCAACTGGCACAAAATGATGAGCTGAAATTCTAAGAAAACGAAAAATTCAGAATAATGACAGTAACATTAAAAGTACATCAAAATCTAGTCTTATTTCAGTCAAAATAAAGCTCTGAGTTTTGCTTGATAACATCACCTTGTTTTCCTTGTACCTGCTGAGATCTGTTATACAATATTCTTTAAATAATTTATCGTAATATTTCTTTGCCAGCTGTTTCTCCCTGAAAACAACAGTAAAACATCCTGGTTACTTGTAATGTATAACATATAATAGGGACAAGATTACAGAACTGAAATGTAGACCAAGATAATAAAACCACACTAATGGCAACCTGAACTGATATGTAGACCAAGATAATAAAACCACACTAATGGCAACCAGAACTGAAATGTAGACCAAGATCATAAAACCACACTAAAGGCAACCTGAACTGAAATGTAGACCAAGATCATAAAACCACACTAATGGCAACCTGAACTGAAATGTAGACCAAGATAATAAAACCACACTAAAGGCAACCTGAACTGAAATGTAGACCAAGATCATAAAACCACACTAATGGCAACCTGAACTGGTATGTAGACCAAAATAATAAAACCACACTAATGGCAACCAGAACTGAAATGTAGACCAAGATAATAAAACCACACTAATGGCAACCAGAACTGATATGTAGACCAAGATCATAAAACCACACTAATGGCAACCTGAACTGAAATGTAGACCAAGATAATAAAACCACACTAATGGCAACCTGAACTGAAATGTAGACCAAGATAATAAAACCACACTAATGGCAACCTGAACTGATATGTAGACCAAGATAATAAAACCACACTAATGGCAACCTGAACTGAAATGTAGACCAAGATAATAAAACCACACTAATGGCAACCAGAACTGAAATGTAGACCAAGATAATAATACCACACTAATGGCAACCAGAACTGATATGTAGACCAAGATCATAAAACCACACTAATGGCAACCTGAACTGATATGTAGACCAAGATAATAAAACCACACTAATGGCAACCAGAACTGATATGTAGACCAAGATAATAAAACCACACTAATGGCAACCAGAACTGATATGTAGACCAAGATCATAAAACCACACTAATGGCAACCTGAACTGATATGTAGACCAAGATAATAAAACCACACTAATGGCAACCAGAACTGATATGTAGACCAAGATCATAAAACCACACTAATGGCAACCAGAACTGAAATGTAGACCAAGATCATAAAACCACACTAATGGCAACCTGAACTGAAATGTAGACCAAGATCATAAAACCACACTAATGGCAACCTGAACTGAAATGTAGACCAAGATAATAAAACCACACTAATGGCAACCTGAACTGAAATGTAGACCAAGATAATAAAACCACACTAAAGGCAACATGAACTGAAATGTAGACCAAGATCATAAAACCACACTAATGGCAACCTGAACTGAAATGTAGACCAAGATAATAAAACCACACTAAAGGCAACCTGAACTGAAATGTAGACCAAGATCATAAAACCACACTAATGGCAACCTGAACTGAAATGTAGACCAAGATAATAAAACCACACTAAAGGCAACCAGAACTGAAATGTAGACCAAGATAATAAAACCACACTAATGGCAACCTGACCTGAAATGTAGACCAAGATAATAAAACCACACTAATGGCAACCAGAACTGAAATGTAGACCAAGATAATAAAACCACACTAAAGGCAACCAGAACTGAAATGTAGACCAAGATAATAAAACCACACTAAAGGCAACCAGAACTGAAATGTAGACCAAGATAATAAAACCACACTAATGGCAACCAGAACTGATATGTAGACCAAGATAATAAAACCACACTAATGGCAACCTGAACTGAAATGTAGACCAAGATCATAAAACCACACTAATGGCAACCTGAACTGAAATGTAGACCAAGATAATAAAACCACACTAATGGCAACCTGAACTGAAATGTAGACCAAGATCATAAAACCACACTAATGGCAACCTGAACTGAAATGTAGACCAAGATAATAAAACCACACTAATGGCAACCTGAACTGAAATGTAGACCAAGATCATAAAACCACACTAAAGGCAACCAGAACTGATATGAAGACCAAGATAATAAAACCACACTAATGGCAACCTGAACTGATATGTAGACCAAGATAATAAAACCACACTAAAGGCATCCAGAACTGATATGTAGACCAAGATCATAAAACCACACTAATGGCAACCAGAACTGAAATGTAGACCAAGATAATAAAACCACACTAATGGCAACCAGAACTGAAATGTAGACCAAGATCAGAAAACCACACTAAAGGCAACCAGAACTGAAATGTAGACCAAGATCATAAAACCACACTAAAGGCAACCAGAACTGAAATGTAGACCAAGATAATAAAATCACACTAAAGGCAACCAGAACTGATATGTAGACCAAGATAATAAAACCACACTAAAGGCAACCAGAACTGAAATGTAGACCAAGATAATAAAACCACACTAAAGGCAACCAGAACTGAAATGTAGACCAAGATAATAAAACCACACTAATGGCAACCAGAACTGAAATGTAGACCAAGATCATAAAACCACACTAAAGGCAACCAGAACTGAAATGTAGACCAAGATAATAAAACCACACTAATGGCAACCTGAACTGAAATGTAGACCAAGATAATAAAACCACACTAATGGCAACCTGAACTGAAATGTAGACCAAGATAATAAAACCACACTAAAGGCAACCAGAACTTAAATGTAGACCAAGATAATAAAACCACACTAATGGCAAATTGAACTGAAATGTAGACCAAGATAATAAAACCACACTAATGGCAACCAGAACTGAAATGTAGACCAAGATAATAAAACCACACTAAAGGCAACCAGAACTGAAATGTAGACCAAGATAATAAAACCACACTAAAGGCAACCAGAACTGAAATGTAGACCAAGATAATAAAACCACACTAATGGCAACCAGAACTGATATGTAGACCAAGATAATAAAACCACACTAATGGCAACCTGAACTGAAATGTAGACCAAGATCATAAAACCACACTAATGGCAACCAGAACTGAAATGTAGACCAAGATAATAAAACCACACTAATGGCAACCTGAACTGAAATGTAGACCAAGATCATAAAACCACACTAATGGCAACCTGAACTGAAATGTAGACCAAGATCTAAAACCACACTAATGGCAACCTGAACTGAAATGTAGACCAAGATCATAAAACCACACTAAAGGCAACCAGAACTGATATGTAGACCAAGATAATAAAACCACACTAATGGCAACCTGAACTGATATGTAGACCAAGATAATAAAACCACACTAAAGGCATCCAGAACTGATATGTAGACCAAGATCATAAAACCACACTAATGGCAACCAGAACTGAAATGTAGACCAAGATAATAAAACCACACTAATGGCAACCAGAACTGAAATGTAGACCAAGATAATAAAACCACACTAAAGGCAACCAGAACTGAAATGTAGACCAAGATCATAAAACCACACTAAAGGCAACCTGAACTGAAATGTAGACCAAGATAATAAAACCACACTAATGGCAACCTGAACTGAAATGTAGACCAAGATAATAAAACCACACTAAAGGCAACCAGAACTGAAATGTAGACCAAGATCATAAAACCACACTAATGGCAACCTGAACTGAAATGTAGACCAAGATAATAAAACCACACTAATGGCAACCAGAACTGATATGTAGACCAAGATCATAAAACCACACTAAAGGCAACCTGAACTGAAATGTAGACCAAGATCATAAAACCACACTAATGGCAACCAGAACTGAAATGTAGACCAAGATAATAAAACCACACTAATGGCAACCAGAACTGAAATGTAGACCAAGATCATAAAACCACACTAATGGCAACCTGAACTGAAATGTAGACCAAGATAATAAAACCACACTAATGGCAACCAGAACTGATATGTAGACCAAGATCATAAAACCACACTAATGGCAACCTGAACTGATATGTAGACCAAGATAATAAAACCACACTAATGGCAACCTGAACTGAAATGTAGACCAAGATAATAAAACCACACTAATGGCAACCAGAACTGAAATGTAGACCAAGATAATAAAACCACACTAATGGCAACCAGAACTGAAATGTAGACCAAGATCAAAAAACCACACTAATGGCAACCAGAACTGATATGTAGACCAAGATAATAAAACCACACTAAAGGCAACCAGAACTGAAATGTAGACCAAGATAATAAAACCACACTAAAGGCAACCAGAACTGAAATGTAGACCAAGATAATAAAATCACACTAAAGGCAACCAGAACTGATATGTAGACCAAGATAATAAAACCACACTAAAGGCAACCAGAACTGAAATGTAGACCAAGATAATAAAACCACACTAAAGGCAACCAGAACTGAAATGTAGGCCAAGATAATAAAACCACACTAATGGCAACCAGAACTGAAATGTAGACCAAGATCATAAAACCACACTAATGGCAACCAGAACTGAAATGTAGACCAAGATAATAAAACCACACTAATGGCAACCAGAACTGAAATGTAGACCAAGATAATAAAACCACACTAATGGCAACCAGAACTGATATGTAGACCAAGATAATAAAACCACACTAATGGCAACCAGAATTGATATGTAGACCAAGATAATAAAACCACACTAAAGGCAACCAGAACTGAAATGTAGACCAAGATAATAAAACCACACTAAAGGCAACCAGAACTGAAATGTAGACCAAGATAATAAAACCACACTAATGGCAACCAGAACTGAAATGTAGACCAAGATCATAAAACCACACTAATGGCAACCAGAACTGAAATGTAGACCAAGATAATAAAACCACACTAATGGCAACCAGAACTGAAATGTAGACCAAGATAATAAAACCACACTAATGGCAACCAGAACTGATATGTAGACCAAGATAATAAAACCACACTAATGGCAACCAGAACTGAAATGTAGACCAAGATAATAAAACCACACTAATGGCAACCAGAACTGAAATGTAGACCAAGATAATAAAACCACACTAATGGCAACCAGAACTGAAATGTAGACCAAGATAATAAAACCACACTAATGGCAACCAGAACTGATATGTAGACCAAGATAATAAAACCACACTAATGGCAACCTGAACTGAAATGTAGACCAAGATAATAAAACCACACTAATGGCAACCAGAACTGATATGTAGACCAAGATAATAAAACCACACTAATGGCAACCTGAACTGAAATGTAGACCAAGATAATAAAACCACACTAATGGCAACCTGAACTGAAATGTAGACCAAGATAATAAAACCACACTAATGGCAACCTGAACTGAAATGTAGACCAAGATAATAAAACCACACTAATGGCAACCAGAACTGATATGTAGACCAAGATAATAAAACCACACTAATGGCAACCTGAACTGAAATGTAGACCAAGATAATAAAACCACACTAATGGCAACCAGAACTGATATGTAGACCAAGATAATAAAACCACACTAATGGCAACCTGAACTGAAATGTAGACCAAGATAATAAAACCACACTAATGGCAACCAAAACTGATATGTAGACCAAGATAATAAAACCACACTAATGGCAACCTGAACTGAAATGTAGACCAAGATAATAAAACCACACTAATGGCAACCTGAACTGAAATGTAGACCAAGATAATAAAACCACACTAATGGCAACCTGAACTGAAATGTAGACCAAGATAATAAAACCACACTAATGGCAACCAGAACTGATATGTAGACCAAGATAATAAAACCACACTAATGGCAACCTGAACTGAAATGTAGACCAAGATAATAAAACCACACTAATGGCAACCTGAACTGAAATGTAGACCAAGATAATAAAACCACACTAATGGCAACCTGAACTGAAATGTAGACCAAGATAATAAAACCACACTAATGGCAACCTGAACTGAAATGTAAACCAAGATCATAAAACCACACTAATGGCAACCTGAACTGATATGTAGACCAAGATAATAAAACCACACTAAAGGCAACCTGAACTGAAATGTAGACCAAGATAATAAAACCACACTAATGGCAACCTGAACTGAAATGTAGACCAAGATAATAAAACCACACTAATGGCAACCTGAACTGAAATGTAGACCAAGATAATAAAACCACACTAATGGCAACCAGAACTGATATGTAGACCAAGATAATAAAACCACACTAATGGCAACCTGAACTGAAATGTAGACCAAGATAATAAAACCACACTAATGGCAACCTGAACTGAAATGTAGACCAAGATAATAAAACCACACTAATGGCAACCAGAACTGATATGTAGACCAAGATCATAAAACCACACTAATGGCAACCTGAACTGAAATGTAGACCAAGATAATAAAACCACACTAATGGCAACCAGAACTGATATGTAGACCAAGATCATAAAACCACACTAATGGCAACCTGAACTGAAATGTAGACCAAGATCATAAAACCACACTAATGGCAACCTGAACTGTTATGTAGACCAAGATAATAAAACCACACTAATGGCAACCAGAACTGATATGTAGACCAAGATCATAAAACCACACTAATGGCAACCTGAACTGAAATGTAGACCAAGATCATAAAACCACACTAATGGCAACCTGAACTGATATGTAGACCAAGATATTAAAAAAACACACTAATGGCAACCAGAACTGATATGTAGACCAAGATCATAAAACCACACTAAAGGCAACCTGAACTGAAATGTAGACCAAGATCATAAAACCACACTAATGGCAACCTGAACTGATATGTAGACCAAGATAATAAAACCACACTAATGGCAACCAGAACTGATATGTAGACCAAGATCATAAAACCACACTAATGGCAACCTGAACTGAAATGTAGACCAAGATAATAAAACCACACTAATGGCAACCTGAACTGAAATGTAGACCAAGATAATAAAACCACACTAAAGGCAACCAGAACTGAAATGTAGACCAAGATCATAAAACCACACTAAAGGCAACCAGAACTGAAATGTAGACCAAGATCATAAAACCACACTAAAGGCAACCAGAACTGAAATGTAGACCAAGATCATAAAACCACACTAATGGCAACCAGAACTGAAATGTAGACCAAGATCATAAAACCACACTAAAGGCAACCAGAACTGAAATGTAGACCAAGATCATAAAACCACACTAATGGCAACCTGAACTGAAATGTACACCAAGATAATAAAACCACACTAATGGCAACCAGAACTGATATGTAGACCAAGATCATAAAACCACACTAAAGGCAACCTGAACTGAAATGTAGACCAAGATAATAAAACCACACTAAAGGCAACCAGAACTGAAATGTAGACCAAGATAATAAAACCACACTAAAGGCAACCAGAACTGAAATGTAGACCAAGATAATAAAACCACACTAATGGCAACCAGAACTGATATGTAGACCAAGATAATAAAACCACACTAATGGCAACCTGAACTGAAATGTAGACCAAGATAATAAAACCACACTAATGGCAACCAGAACTGATATGTAGACCAAGATCATAAAACCACACTAATGGCAACCTGAACTGAAATGTAGACCAAGATAATAAAACCACACTAATGGCAACCAGAACTGATATGTAGACCAAGATAATAAAACCACACTAATAGCAACCTGAACTGAAATGTAGACCAAGATCATAAAACCACACTAATGGCAACCAGAACTGATATGTAGACCAAGATAATAAAACCACACTAATGGCAACCAGAACTGAAATGTAGACCAAGATAATAAAACCACACTAATGGCAACCTGAACTGAAATGTAGACCAAGATCATAAAACCACACTAATGGCAACCTGAACTGAAATGTAGACCAAGATAATAAAACCACACTAATGGCAACCAGAACTGATATGTAGACCAAGATAATAAAACCACACTAATGGCAACCTGAACTGAAATGTAGACCAAGATAATAAAACCACACTAATGGCAACCAGAACTGATATGTAGACCAAGATCATAAAACCACACTAATGGCAACCTGAACTGAAATGTAGACCAAGATAATAAAACCACACTAATGGCAACCAGAACTGATATGTAGACCAAGATAATAAAACCACACTAATAGCAACCTGAACTGAAATGTAGACCAAGATCATAAAACCACACTAATGGCAACCAGAACTGATATGTAGACCAAGATAATAAAACCACACTAATGGCAACCAGAACTGAAATGTAGACCAAGATAATAAAACCACACTAATGGCAACCTGAACTGAAATGTAGACCAAGATCATAAAACCACACTAATGGCAACCTGAACTGAAATGTAGACCAAGATAATAAAACCACACTAATGGCAACCAGAACTGATATGTAGACCAAGATAATAAAACCACACTAATGGCAACCTGAACTGATATGTAGACCAAGATAATAAAACCACACTAATGGCAACCAGAACTGAATTGTACACCAAGATAATAAAACCACACTAATGGCAACCAGAACTGATATGTAGACCAAGATAATAAAACCACACTAATGGCAACCAGAACTGAAATGTAGACCAAGATAATAAAACCACACTAATGGCAACCAGAACTGATATGTAGACCAAGATAATAAAACCACACTAATGGCAACCAGAACTGAAATGTAGACCAAGATAATAAAACCACACTAATGGCAACCAGAACTGAAATGTACACCAAGATAATAAAACCACACTAATGGCAACCAGAACTGATATGTAGACCAAGATAATAAAACCACACTAATGGCAACCAGAACTGATATGTAAACCAAGATAATAAAACCACACTAATGGCAACCAGAACTGAAATGTACACCAAGATAATAAAACCACACTAATGGCAACCAGAACTGATATGTAGACCAAGATAATAAAACCACACTAATGGCAACCAGAACTGATATGTAAACCAAGATAATAAAACCACACTAATGGCAACCAGAACTGAAATGTACACCAAGATAATAAAACCACACTAATGGCAACCAGAACTGATATGTAGACCAAGATAATAAAACCACACTAATGGCAACCAGAACTGAAATGTAGACCAAGATAATAAAACCACACTAATGGCAACCAGAACTGAAATGTACACCAAGATAATAAAACCACACTAATGGCAACCAGAACTGAAATGTAGACCAAGATAATAAAACCACACTAATGGCAACCAGAACTGATATGTAGACCCAGATAATAAAACCACACTAATGGCAACCAGAACTGAAATGTAGACCAAGATAATAAAACCACACTAATGGCAACCAGAACTGATATGTAGACCAAGATAATAAAACCACACTAATGGCAACCAGAACTGATATGTAGACCAAGATAATAAAACCACACTAATGGCAACCAGAACTGATATGTAGACCAAGATAATAAAACCACACTAATGGCAACCAGAACTGAAATGTAGACCAAGATAATAAAACCACACTAATGGCAACCAGAACTGAAATGTACACCAAGATAATAAAACCACACTAATGGCAACCAGAACTGAAATGTAGACCAAGATAATAAAACCACACTAATGGCAACCAGAACTGATATGTAGACCCAGATAATAAAACCACACTAATGGCAACCAGAACTGAAATGTAGACCAAGATAATAAAACCACACTAATGGCAACCAGAACTGATATGTAGACCAAGATAATAAAACCACACTAATGGCAACCAGAACTGATATGTAGACCAAGATAATAAAACCACACTAATGGCAACCAGAACTGATATGTAGACCAAGATAATAAAACCACACGAATGGCAACCAGAACTGAAATGTAGACCAAGATAATAAAACCACACTAATGGCAACCAGAACTGAAATGTAGACCAAGATAATAAAACCACACTAATGGCAACCAGAACTGAAATGTAGACCAAGATAATAAAACCACACTAATGGCAACCAGAACTGATATGTAGACCAAGATAATAAAACCACACTAATGGCAACCAGAACTGAAATGTAGACCAAGATAATAAAACCACACTAATGGCAACCAGAACTGAAATGTAGACCAAGATAATAAAACCACACTAATGGCAACCAGAACTGATATGTAGACCAAGATAATAAAACCACACTAATGGCAACCAGAACTGAAATGTACACCAAGATAATAAAACCACACTAATGGCAACCAGAACTGAAATGTAGACCAAGATAATAAAACCACACTAATGGCAACCAGAACTGAAATGTAGACCAAGATAATAAAACCACACTAATGGCAACCCGAACTGAAATGTACACCAAGATAATAAAACCACACTAATGGCAACCAGAACTGATATGTAGACCAAGATAATAAAACCACACTAATGGCAACCAGAACTGAAATGTAGACCAAGATAATAAAACCACACTAATGGCAACCAGAACTGATATGTAGACCAAGATAATAAAACCACACTAATGGCAACCAGAACTGAAATGTACACCAAGATAATAAAACCACACTAATGGCAACCAGAACTGAAATGTAGACCAAGATAATAAAACCACACTAATGGCAACCAGAACTGAAATGTAGACCAAGATAATAAAACCACACTAATGGCAACCAGAACTGAAATGTAGACCAAGATAATAAAACCACACTAATGGCAACCAGAACTGATATGTAAACCAAGATAATAAAACCACACTAATGGCAACCAGAACTGAAATGTAGACCAAGATAATAAAACCACACTAATGGCAACCAGAACTGAAATGTAGACCAAGATAATAAAACAACACTAATGGCAACCAGAACTGAAATGTACACCAAGATAATAAAACCACACTAATGGCAACCAGAACTGAAATGTAGACCAAGATAATAAAACCACACTAATGGCAACCAGAACTGAAATGTACACCAAGATAATAAAACAACACTAATGGCAACCAGAACTGAAATGTAGACCAAGATAATAAAACCACACTAATGGCAACCAGAACTGATATGTAGACCAAGATAATAAAACCACACTAATGGCAACCAGAACTGATATGTAGACCAAGATAATAAAACCACACTAATGGCAACCAGAACTGATATGTAGACCAAGATAATAAAACCACACTAATGGCAACCAGAACTGATATGTAGACCAAGATAATAAAACCACACTAATGGCAACCAGAACTGAAATGTAGACCAAGATAATAAAACCACACTAATGGCAACCAGAACTGAAATGTAGACCAAGATAATAAAACCACACTAATGGCAACCAGAACTGATATGTAGACCAAGATAATAAAACCACACTAATGGCAACCAGAACTGATATGTAGACCAAGATAATAAAACCACACTAATGGCAACCAGAACTGAAATGTACACCAAGATAATAAAACCACACTAATGGCAACCAGAACTGATATGTAGACCAAGATAATAAAACCACACTAATGGCAACCAGAACTGATATGTAGACCAAGATAATAAAACCACACTAATGGCAACCAGAACTGAAATGTAGACCAAGATAATAAAACCACACTAATGGCAACCAGAACTGAAATGTAGACCAAGATAATAAAACCACACTAATGGCAACCAGAACTGATATGTAGACCAAGATAATAAAACCACACTAATGGCAACCAGAACTGATATGTAGACCAAGATAATAAAACCACACTAATGGCAACCAGAACTGATATGTAGACCAAGATAATAAAACCAAACTAAAGGCAACCAGAACTGAAATGTAGACCAAGATAATAAAACCACACTAATGGCAACCAGAACTGAAATGTACACCAAGATAATAAAACAACACTAATGGCAACCAGAACTGATATGTAGACCAAGATAATAAAACCACACTAATGGCAACCAGAACTGAAATGTAGACCAAGATAATAAAACCACACTAATGGCAACCAGAACTGAAATGTAGACCAAGATAATAAAACCACACTAATGGCAACCAGAACTGATATGTAGACCAAGATAATAAAACCACACTAATGGCAACCAGAACTGAAATGTAGACCAAGATAATAAAACCACACTAATGGCAACCAGAACTGATATGTAGACCAAGATAATAAAACCACACTAATGGCAACCAGAACTGATATGTAGACCAAGATAATAAAACCACACTAATGGCAACCAGAACTGATATGTAGACCAAGATAATAAAACCAAACTAAAGGCAACCAGAACTGAAATGTAGACCAAGATAATAAAACCACACTAATGGCAACCAGAACTGAAATGTACACCAAGATAATAAAACAACACTAATGGCAACCAGAACTGATATGTAGACCAAGATAATAAAACCACACTAATGGCAACCAGAACTGAAATGTAGACCAAGATAATAAAACCACACTAATGGCAACCAGAACTGAAATGTAGACCAAGATAATAAAACCACACTAATGGCAACCAGAACTGATATGTAGACCAAGATAATAAAACCACACTAATGGCAACCAGAACTGAAATGTAGACCAAGATAATAAAACCACACTAATGGCAACCAGAACTGATATGTAGACCAAGATAATAAAACCACACTAATGGCAACCAGAACTGAAATGTACACCAAGATAATAAAACCACACTAATGGCAACCAGAACTGAAATGTAGACCAAGATAATAAAACCACACTAATGGCAACCAGAACTGATATGTAGACCAAGATAATAAAACCACACTAATGGCAACCAGAACTGAAATGTAGACCAAGATAATAAAACCACACTAATGGCAACCAGAACTGATATGTAGACCAAGATAATAAAACCACATTAATGGCAACCAGAACTGAAATGTAGACCAAGATAATAAAACCACACTAATGGCAACCAGAACTGAAATGTAGACCAAGATAATAAAACCACACTAATGGCAACCAGAACTGATATGTAGACCAAGATAATAAAACCACACTAATGGCAACCAGAACTGAAATGTAGACCAAGATAATAAAACCACACTAATGGCAACCAGAACTGAAATGTAGACCAAGATAATAAAACCACACTAATGGCAACCAAAACTGATATGTACACCAAGATAATAAAACCACACTAATGGCAACCAGAACTGAAATGTAGACCAAGATAATAAAACCACACTAATGGCAACCAGAACTGAAATGTAGACCAAGATAATAAAACCACACTAATGGCAACCAGAACTGAAATGTAGACCAAGATAATAAAACCACACTAATGGCAACCAGAACTGAAATGTAGACCAAGATAATAAAACCACACTAATGGCAACCAGAACTGAAATGTACACCAAGATAATAAAACAACACTAATGGCAACCAGAACTGATATGTAGACCAAGATAATAAAACCACACTAATGGCAACCAGAACTGAAATGTACACCAAGATAATAAAACCACACTAATGGCAACCAGAACTGATATGTAGACCAAGATAATAAAACCACACTAATGGCAACCAGAACTGATATGTAGACCAAGATAATAAAACCACACTAATGGCAACCAGAACTGATATGTAGACCAAGATAATAAAACCACACTAATGGCAACCAGAACTGAAATGTAGACCAAGATAATAAAACCACACTAATGGCAACCAGAACTGAAATGTAGACCAAGATAATAAAACCACACTAATGGCAACCAGAACTGATATGTAGACCAAGATAATAAAACCACACTAATGGCAACCAGAACTGATATGTAGACCAAGATAATAAAACCACACTAATGGCAACCAGAACTGAAATGTACACCAAGATAATAAAACCACACTAATGGCAACCAGAACTGATATGTAGACCAAGATAATAAAACCACACTAATGGCAACCAGAACTGATATGTAGACCAAGATAATAAAACCACACTAATGGCAACCAGAACTGAAATGTAGACCAAGATAATAAAACCACACTAATGGCAACCAGAACTGAAATGTAGACCAAGATAATAAAACCACACTAATGGCAACCAGAACTGAAATGTAGACCAAGATAATAAAACCACACTAATGGCAACCAGAACTGAAATGTAGACCAAGATAATAAAACCACACTAATGGCAACCAGAACTGAAATGTAGACCAAGATAATAAAACCACACTAATGGCAACCAGAACTGATATGTAGACCAAGATAATAAAACCACACTAATGGCAACCAGAACTGAAATGTAGACCAAGATAATAAAACCACACTAATGGCAACCAGAACTGAAATGTACACCAAGATAATAAAACCACACTAATGGCAACCAGAACTGATATGTAGACCAAGATAATAAAACCACACTAATGGCAACCAGAACTGATATGTAGACCAAGATAATAAAACCACACTAATGGCAACCAGAACTGATATGTAGACCAAGATAATAAAACCACACTAATGGCAACCAGAACTGATATGTAGACCAAGATAATAAAACCACACTAATGGCAACCAGAACTGATATGTAGACCAAGATAATAAAACCACACTAATGGCAACCAGAACTGAAATGTAGACCAAGATAATAAAACCACACTAATGGCAACCAGAACTGAAATGTACACCAAGATAATAAAACAACACTAATGGCAACCAGAACTGATATGTAGACCAAGATAATAAAACCACACTAATGGCAACCAGAACTGAAATGTAGACCAAGATAATAAAACCACACTAATGGCAACCAGAACTGAAATGTAGACCAAGATAATAAAACAACACTAATGGCAACCAGAACTGAAATGTAGACCAAGATAATAAAACCACACTAATGGCAACCAGAACTGAAATGTAGACCAAGATAATAAAACCACACTAATGGCAACCAGAACTGAAATGTAGACCAAGATAATAAAACCACACTAATGGCAACCAGAACTGACATGTAGACCAAGATAATAAAACCACACTAATGGCAACCAGAACTGATATGTAGACCAAGATAATAAAACCACATTAATGGCAACCAGAACTGAAATGTAGACCAAGATAATAAAACCACACTAATGGCAACCAGAACTGAAATGTAGACCAAGATAATAAAACCACACTAATGGCAACCAGAACTGATATGTAAACCAAGATAATAAAACCACACTAATGGCAACCAGAACTGAAATGTAGACCAAGATAATAAAACCACACTAATGGCAACCAGAACTGATATGTAGACCAAGATAATAAAACCACACTAATGGCAACCAGAACTGAAATGTAGACCAAGATAATAAAACCACACTAATGGCAACCAGAACTGAAATGTAGACCAAGATAATAAAACCACACTAATGGCAACCAGAACTGAAATGTACACCAAGATAATAAAACCACACTAATGGCAACCAGAACTGAAATGTAGACCAAGATAATAAAACCACACTAATGGCAACCAGAACTGAAATGTACACCAAGATAATAAAACCACACTAATGGCAACCAGAACTGAAATGTAGACCAAGATAATAAAACCACACTAATGGCAACCAGAACTGATATGTAGACCAAGATAATAAAACAACACTAATGGCAACATTACATATTATTTAGTTTTGTAACAAAGATCATGATAGATTTCAAATGGCAAAATAAATTAACAAATAATGTTATTTCTGTTTTGGATCATGTCCACATTCAAAATCATGATCAAAACATACAATCTTTGTATACAAATAAACTATTCTTTTGAAATTTTTATTTCATTTGATATTTATTTAGATGAATTTCTTTTAAATTCATAAACTGATCAGAAGTAACACAAACATTTGAAAATCTAAGACAATACAAATTGTTTTCTCTTTTTTTTCATTAAAAGTTTAACATGGCAGGAAGCTTGAATGTAAAAAATCATCAAAAGTGCAGAGAATTTCATATTTACCAAATATATATTAATAACATTAATGAGTTTATGGAATAACATTATTGGTAAAAATCAATACATGTCTTCTCACCATGTTTCTTCAGATTCATCTTCTTCATTCCAGAGAAATCTGTGATGTTCTCTAATGACATCCATATCACTTTTGTCTTTCGAACTTAAAATCATATACATAATTTTTAAATTATAACTTCCTTAAATGTTAAATGTCAGAGGAAATAACACAATTTACTACATTTCTTTTCATCATATAAAGGAGTTTGTCAATAGAAGAATAACAAATTCTGTCAACTAAAATCTTACAATCTTTTAAAATTAATATGACTGGTTGAAAACTTCTGTATTTTCCATGAATGAAAATCAGAGTTGTCATAGTGGCATGTGCAAAGGGAGGGGTGCTTAACACAAAAATGATTCATTTCACTCTTTTGCTTCCCTCATCAGTGTTAAATTTTTTTTTCTTTTTCCATAGAGAAAATTTTTTATTATTAAATTATATGAATCGATCAAAATTATATGTTCAGTTCAGTCAAAAAAACTCAACGATGTTGTACACCTGTATGTAACACACATTGTATACAACATGATCCTAAAAAAAATTACATGTATTATTAATTCTTATCATTCTGAATTTAACTTTCTGAGCTTAAAGAAACTACCTTTAATACATGTCTCTCTTAAAGTCAGACTTAAAGAAACTAACTAACATGTCTCTCTTAAAGTCAGACTTAAAGAAACTAACTTACGTGTCTCTCTTTAAGTCAGACTTAAAGAAACTAACTAACATGTCTCTCTTAAAGTCAGACTTGAAGAAACTAACTTACGTGTCTCTCTTAAAGTCAGACTTGAAGAAACTAACTTATGTGGCTCTCTTAAAGTCAGACTTGAAGAAACTAACTTACGTGTCTCTCTTAAAGTCAGACTTGAAGAAACTAACTTACGTGTCTCTCTTAAAGTCAGACTTAAAGAAATTAACTTACATGTCTCTCTTAAAGTCAGACTTAAAGAAACTAACTTACGTGTCTCTCTTAAAGTCCGACTTTGATCCACCATAATATAAAATGTAGTCATTTATAAACTTCTTATGACGAGCAAACTGAAATAATGTTAAGGTTGATTGGAAGATTTTCAAATTAGCTTATTTTATTAAAATGTGTTCAAATATTTATTGTATAAAATTACACCCACAAGTAAATACATACAAGCATATATGACAACGGCCTCTTAATTATTTATGTATTGGGGAAACTATTAACATTTTTTGCTCTGACTAGGGCACCAAGTTTTTTGAGTAATAAGAGACCCCTCAAAACGAGCGAAATAATTTCAGTTATATCACATTAAATTTTCAGGGTGTCATGTTAGAAACTCACAAACACCCATAAAATAGTCAAGAAATGGGCTTTGCACAATCAGCTGAAAAATAACCAATACATTTAACAAATTATATAAATAAATGTATTTATCAATTCTGTATGAAACTGCTTTTTAAATACAGCTCTAATATCTAAATTCCATTGAATAATAAATCCACTGTCCATGCTACAGCTCGGCGCAACCAAATATCAAAATAAGAACTAATTTTATATCAATAAATAGCTTACCACTATAAATTCTGAGATACTCCCCTAACGACCTTGACACAGTAGGAAGATAAACAAAAATTCTTGCAGGCTTTGGTGCTACTTCTTTTCCAGGTACATTCAGGAGCAATGACTATGAAGTTCATGACTCCTCTATCAGGAAAATAGCCCCGGTCTGTGACAAATCCTGTAGATGGTCGGACTTTCCCAGTCTCTTTGGGCAAAGTCAGAAAATCTACATTGGAGCATCTCTCTTGTTCTGGGTTCTGCTGAATGTTTCTTATCAGCAGTAGGTGCTTTACTTCAAGACAGATCTGTCGGAAGTCAAAACGCTCCTTTTATAGGTTGACCAGGCCCTTGGTTCTTCTCAGTTCCTTTTCATGGGCACTCTTGCAAATTTCACCCTTTCTTAAAGGCGGGACATTCTAGAGAAATCTTCTGTAAGTGAAAGTCTTAATGACCTTTTACTAAGGTCACCTAACTCAGACAAGTTTTTTGGTTTACCTTTACAGAGGGTGCAGGAGGAGATTGCCAAGACCCTACACCATGCCAAGTCAATGTTCAACTGACCATGGTAAGAGGTCTGCTACTGTCTCCTCGTCTAACCAGTCAGCTTCTGATTAAAAAAGAAATGTGACCTTCTAAAGGTTTTTAAAGGAAACAAGAAGACTGACCCTCGTAAATAGGTTGTTGCCCCCTCGTTTTTTACTGACTTCTCCCGAAGCAGAGGAACAGTTTTTTCTTGTTCCCCTTCCTTCAATACCAGTGGGAGAAAGTTTTACCATTTTCTACATCAGTGGGAAAAGATCACCGCAGATGTTTGGGCACTGTCAGTAATTCGGGGTATTGGTTCTAGTGTTTCTGGAACTTCCTTCTTTGTCAGCAAGTCCGATTCCTATGTTTCTGATTTAAGACAAGGAGAATTTCCTTCTTCTGTCAGAAGAAGTTCAGACTCTATTACTGAAAGGAGTAATAGAAGAACTTCCTTCTAACAGTTGACTCCGGGTTTTTTATTCTCTTCTTTTCTTGGTTCCCAAGAAAATGGAGGGGGATTAGACCTGTTATAGTTCTGTCTATTCTGAATACTTACCTTTCTGTTCTCCATTTCAAAATGGAGACCAACAGATCCATCAGGTTATGCATTCTTCCAGGTATGTTGACTACCAGACTCACAGATGTGCACTTCCACATTCCCATAGCTTTTGCCTATAGGAAATACCTACGTTTCGTTTGGAACATCAATGTTTTCCAATTTCTGGCCCTCTGGCCTAGGAATAGCATTTCGGGTTTTCAGACAGTTGTAGCTCATCTACATAGCCTGTCTTTTCAGATTCACTCTTTAATCTGGATGATTCTCTGCTGAAAGAATTCAGCCTGTATCAGCACACTCACCTCTTCTCACTTCTACTGGATATGGATTTTCTCATATCTTGGAAGAAGTCAGAGATTCTTCCTTCTCTGTGTTTTCTGTTCTTGGGGGAACTTTACAGGACGGACCTCGTACTGATTTTTCCTCCACAGGAAAGTTTTTGTCACTGTGTTAGAGAATTCAGATGACCACTTACTGCACGACAGTTCTACCAACTTCTGGGATTTCTGAATTCTCTGGCCAATGTGGTCCCCTTGGGACATCTTCACATTCTGCCTCTCCTATCTCCAAGAACACTGGGAAGCAACCTCGGAAGATTGGGAAGCAGCACTTACTATTCTTTCAGTGGTTCTTTCTCACCTATATTGGTGGATTCACAGGCGAAATGTTTTAAAGGGAGTTGCATTGGCTCAACCAATATCCTCCTTAACCCTGTACACAGATGCTTCTCTCCTAAGTTGGGAAGCCTTTCTAGAAGGGAAGTCAATTCCAGGAGTGTGGTCACTTGCTCACCAGCAAGAACACATAAATCTCCTAGAAATGAGAGCAGTTCTGTTAGCACTTCAGTCTTTCAAGACTTTTCTAGTCTCAAAGACATTAGTACTAGCAACGGACATTACTTTAATAATGGCCTACCTGAGAAATCAGGGAGGAACTCACTACCATGCTCTTTTTCTTCTACGCAAGGAAATTTTTCTTCCTTGTCTTCAGTGGTACACAGTACTGATAGTCAGGTATAGTCCAGGGACATTCAATGTCCTAGCGGATTTCCTGGGAATTACTCAA
This sequence comes from Limnoperna fortunei, assembly GCA_944474755.1. Taxonomy (NCBI): domain Eukaryota; kingdom Metazoa; phylum Mollusca; class Bivalvia; order Mytilida; family Modiolidae; genus Limnoperna; species Limnoperna fortunei. Next base: position 90,278,333 of record OX104116.1, read on the forward strand.
AGTAGTCTTCAACTCCATTGTTCTTCATTGGGACCGTCCTCTTCTGGACCTCTTTGCTACCAGTCTAAATCTCAAGCTGGAAACTTGTTTCTCCAGTACCAGACCCCATGGCATTTGCAGTGGACACTATGTCCCTGTCTTGGTAAGGAATGTTCACCTATGCATTCCCTCCATTCAAATTTCTTCACCAGGTCCTAGCAAAGTTCAGAGTCGAGGACTGCAAGATCATTCTTTTTGCACCAGCTTGGTCAAAATTAGCTGCATCTGTTTTGTGCCAGACCTCTTTGTCTTCCTCTGAGAAGAGATCTGCAATCTCAATTCAGAGGGAAAGTGGTACATCCCAACCCAGAGTCGCTGCATCTTCATGCAGGTTACTATCAGGGAGGGTCTCAGACAGAAAGGCTTTTCTGATGGAGCAGCCTCACACTTCTCTAGATCAGTTGGAGAGTCTACAGGCATCATTTATCATGCCAAGTGGTCTATCTTCTGTGATTGGTGTAGTGGACATGAAATTGATCTTGTCCATGTCACTGTCCAGCAATTAGCACACTTCCTAATTTTCCTCTTTGAGGTTGGAAAATTGGTACCTTCGACTATCAAAGGTTTCAGGTCAGCTATAGGTAGGACTTTTTCTCTTCTTAGTGGCTCAGATTTTAGGAATAACGAATATATATTTCTTTATTAGTAAGGAACTTTAGTTTAGATTGACCTAAACAAGTAAGTTCCTCAGTGGGATTAAGGATTGGTCCTAACTGCCCTAAATTCCACTCCTTTTGAGCCAGCAGAGAAAGTGGACCTACGTGTGCCTATAAATGTTGCTTTTTGCTTGCTTTAGCTTCCAGTAGAAGAAGAAGGGAGATTCATGCTTTGTCTGTCTCAGATTCTTGTCGTCGTTTTCTGTTACTTTTCAAATAGATCCTTCTTTCTTGGGTAAGAATCTGATTCCAGATAGAGAGACAGAACCCTTCTGTATTCCAGCTCTGCCGGATGATGCTTCTTCTAAGCTTCTTTGTCCAGTCAGAATCCTTCGTACTTATATTGACTGAACTAGGAATACTTATTCTGTCAGCAATACTAGGCATTTTCTGACAACTCTGCCAAGACGATTTCTTCTTGGATATGTTGAGCTATTTTTTAACAAACAAGTCTTGGGAGTAGACTTCTTACCCGACACTCTGTTAAAACTCGTGAAATTAGAGCCCTTGCTGCCTACTGGGTACTTTTTAATTCAACTTCTATTTCTGAAGTTTTATCTTCAGGTTTTTTGGAGGTGTCATAATTCTCTCCCCTCTTTTTCCTTAGGTCTATGTCTGCCCAAGCAGACCCTTTTTCTCTTGGACCTATAGTGGCAGCTCAACTTTGGTTTCCAAGAAATCAGGGGATTCAGCTGTCTGTTAGATTCTGATTTTCTCAGAATTTATAGTGGTAAGCTATTTATTGATATAAAATTAAAATAATAAAGTAAAATTTACTTTTATTAAATAAATACTTACCACTATAAATTATAGGTCCCAACCTGCCTCCCCTTCATCCCCTAGTCTTAGGGAAATGGAATGAGGTAAATGGGGTATTAGAGATGGGATATCCGGTTTAAGGCGATATCTCAAGAATTGTTGTTTATCTTCCTACTGTGTCAAGGTCGCTAGGGGAGTATCTCAGAATTTATAGTGGTAAGTATTTATTTAATAAAAGTAAATTTTACTTAGAAAAATTTCTAATTTCCTCTCCCTCAGTCAAAGGTCATTGACAGAGCCGTTGTCATATAGCATGAATTCTTACTAGATTTTATTTATACACAATAGTCGTATTTGCATTAATCATTTTTCAAATTTAAAAAGGCGAGGTTACTTCACCTGATTCCAGGTTATAACCAGTTTTTCTTTTAAATCATAAATTTTCCTTCCAAAATTTCAATGAGATAATTAAGGATACAGCATCCATACTTAAAACATGAAATCTTTGGTTTTTCCATTCTTCTCTGAAAAAAAAGTTGTAAACATGAATCATAACATAACAAACAACCTCCAAGAAACATATAATATGTTAAATTCATAAAATGTTTACTTCTATCTATCACATTATAAATTAGACAAAAAAGTGCTTCAACAACCTCTTGAACTTATAATGTACAGATATTGAAAAAGGAGAAAAACCAATAAAGCCTCTGTACATATATATATAAATCAATCTATTTAAAATAAAATGTTTCATGTGCTACACCATTTTCCGTTGTCATTGCATGGGCAAGGCAACAATAGAAAAAGGAAGAGCAAGTGAAAGATTTAATTTAAATAAAGATCCAAATGATTTTTCTGTAAGAAGTCAAGCGTTAAGAATGTGATGACATCTTCACAGCAAACAAAACAACCTTTTGATCAATTATTATAATAGGCAGCAAATATCTAAGGGCATTAAAACACATACTTGCTATATTCATCTTCCAGATGACGCTTGTTAGTGATCTTTTCCGTTGTTTTCTTCTTCGTAGGTACCAAATCCTTTCTTTTTTCCCTGTAAAGTCAATTTATAACTTGATTATAACAGCAAATTCTTTTGTTAAATTTTATAATGACAGCAACTGGGATTATTATTCATTTCATTTATTACACCAGCATTATAATGAATTACAAAACTGAATGCAACAAACTAAATCTACTAGAAAAGTGTGAAATTTCCCTGTGTGTCCTTTACTTATTCCGCATTTCATTTTGCTTTGTTTTTTTTTTGAGGACGTTTAAGAATTGTGAAATAACTGCATTCATTACAATTTGACAACCTTAAGCGCCTGCCATGCTAATCTTCTCTGTATTGTTCCAATTTTAGTATATGTACTGCCGAAGCAAGTACTGTAAACAGTAGTCTTGAGTAACCCAACTTAATATGTCAATAAACTGTTCTACAATTATATCTGAAAATATGTCTAAAATTGTCCAATCTATTAAAAACAATTAACTTATCACTGTTGCCAAAATTTGTAGTAAAGTGCATGTACTTGTTTGACAATATACATGCATATTATTTGTATATTGTTAACAAATTCGGATTTATTTTATCTGCAATCAATATTGATTACTCTCACATGATTTAATCTACCTATAAACCAGTCAAAAAAAAAACATTAAAAATAATCATACAACATTAACATTCATTGTATATTAAATTACTGGACAAATTAATAATACAAAATGTAAACGATACCAATGTATTTTTTAATCTACCTTTTCCTGTCAGCTTCAGAATCATAATCAAATTCTGATCCATATCCTCCAGCCAAATGTATCTTAAAAATAAGTTAATAAAAATTGATATATATATATAAAATATCTTTCAAAATTAAGTGGAATACAATTTTTCTACAGTCTCAGCGTGAAAATGACAAGGTTTGTTAACGAATCATTGTGAGTATAAATCGACTGGGATAGCATAGTACTTCTTTAGCTCACTCAGGCTATTATAAAAATAATCCTAAACTATCATCACAGCTGGCCTTGATTTTTATTATTTCTAAAATCACATTTGGAGAAATATTTTGCCAACGCAAATTCCCATTTTTGAGCTTTGGTGGTTATAGAAAAAAATGTTCGTTTTTAAGTGCTTTAGTCACTAATTGCAGTTCCGCTGAATAAGTACTAGTATCTGCTCATCCATTGTACTGTATAAACAAGTATAATTTTTCAATTGCAGCTTATATATTTCTCAAATGCAATATAATTAAAATAAAATAAATATATTTGAGAAAACTTTATTTTTCAATCTAATTTAAAAGCATTTATTAATCAATCAATTAAAATTTTCTTTAAGGTAACTGTGCTCTACTTTTTCCAACTGGTCACATCTGTAATTAGACGAATCTCAGAAATTTACAAATCACATGTACTAGTAGTCTATTCGAAACACATAAAAAAATGTGTTATGTTAAATAAGAAAGATCTTTGCAATTTATTACATATTTAATCAAAAGGTGGAAATATGTGTGCATCAGTACAAGCAGATATACAATCCTTTTGTTTGCTTATTATAGCTCATCAGGGGCAAATGAGTGAAAGTTAAATTGTAGGCCGGTCAGTGTGCTGTCTATTTTTGATTTATGTAATATAGCAAGTGCTGTGATTGAGGATCAAGGTGAAATAATTCAACTCCCTGTTAACTAGCTATAGGTTAATTGATATGTAGTTTAAACTTTGACACAATTCATTTTTTTATTATAATAAAAAACTTTTGTTTGTTGAGATTCAAGTGACACAACTGATTAATTTATCATCAGTTTTGAAATGCTTGCGAGTGCTAAAAGTTAATGCAACAATAGATGATTAACTACTTTAACCTCCTTTATGGTCTTTGTGTAGAAATTTATAATTGAATTTTACTGCAGTAAAGCATGAGAATTTTTTACACATTTTACAAATGTAATAACAAGAATTTAAAAGGGCACAGTTCTCAACTTTGTGAGTTTATTCTCTTCTAAAACTTGTATTTCAAAATCAGGAAGTGTAATTATCATTCACCTCTGCTAAATCGAAAGACTGTGTCATATTTGAGTTACAATAACAATGAAATTTCCGGAAGTAAATATATACTCATCCATTTGTTATGTGGGTAATATTTCAAATTTTAAACTGGAATGTTTGTATTAAACACGTTAAGAAAACAGAGATCGTCAATAATTTATCTACAAAACTATCTTTTATAAACAGTTTTGTGAGCTTTCAGTCATCTTTATATAATTTATTTAATGATTTAATAAAAAAGGTAACTACATGAAAACCCCTAATAGGTAGAAGAATCCAATATGTCTGCGCCCAGGATATGTGTTCCAGGTATTGTCAGCCTATTTTCCTCATATTTTATACAAAAATCATCTTAATAAACTGTTTTATTGTAATTGAAATACTTCAAAAATTTTAAGAAAATGAATGTTGTGTTATGAAAATCTACAAGAATCACACCAAATGCAGCTAGTTTGCAAAATTAACAAAAATTGCAACAGTTGGTACAGTGTCGGATATTAATCCGGATTATTTCACATACCACTTTTGAAGTGAGACACATTGCTGGAAACGGATTTGATATCTTTAAATATATAATAAAGTTACTTTCATGCTTTATTCAGATATTTTGTATGAAAAATACTCCTTTGAAGTGTGTTCAACTACACATCATAATAGAAATAATGACATAATGGAACACATAATAACCAGCAAAATGATGCAGCACCTAGAAATACACAACATTCTGTTGATTTACAACACGGCTTCCATTCAAAAAGATCTTGTGAATCGCAAATCCTTTCTCTATATCATGAACTTTCACAAAATAATGACAACAATATTCAGACCGATATGATCATCATTGATTTTGCAAAGGCATTTGACAAAGTACCTCATAAAGACTTCTATTCAAACTTAAATACTATGGCATCTCCGATCAAATCACAAACTGGATAAATTCATTCTTGTCTAACCGAACCCAAACAGTCATTCTCGAAAATACATCATCCGATAAAATATCTGTAACATCAGGAGTACCCCAAGGAACAGTCCTGGGGCCTACACTCTTAATATTAACGATCTGCCAGAATACATCAAACACAGCAAAATCAGGCTATTTGCAGATGACACCATTATATACCGCCCTATTACCTCAAAATTAGACTGTCTAAAATTGCAGGAAGATCTAGAAGCAGCAGCTAGGTGGGAGCAAGATTGGCTCATGGCTTTCCACCCTGATAAATGTAACATCCTCAGAATAAGTACAAAACGCAAACCTGAACATTTCTATTACAATTTACATGGCCACATCTTAGAATCAGTACAATCAGCAAAGTATCTTGGTGTTACCATCTCATCTGACCTAAAATGGAACAATCATATCACACAGTCAGCTGCCAATGCAAATAAAACACTATCCTTTGTAAGACGTAACATCAAAGTAAATTTTAAAAGTATCAAAGACCGTGCATACCAATCACTAGTCAGACCAAAATTAGAATATTGCAGCTCAGTTTGGGATCCCTTCACAAAAGCAAATGAAAACAAGCTTGAAAAAATTCAAAGGAGAGCTGCAAGATACACATGCAACAGATATCACAACACCAGCAGTGTAACTGACATGTTACAAGAATTATGGCCAACGTTAAAAGAACGACGTCTCAAAACCAGACTAACCATGTTTTACAAAGTAATAAACAACCTCATCGAAATTCCTCATACAGACATCCTAACACCAAACCAATCATCTACCAGGGCAACTCATTCACATACCTACCGACAACTCCAGTGCAACAAAAATAGCCTTAAATACTCTTTCTTTAACAGAACCATTAAAGATTGGAACGTACTGCCTGAACATATTGCATCATCCAACAATATTGAACAGTTCAAAGAGAAACTCACTCATGAGTTCCTCTGTAATACCTGCAGGATCTAATCTATATATGCTTTGTTTTTATCTTATAATTTAAAATAATATTAAAAAAAACAGTAAAAAAAATAATATATTTGATATTAAAAAAAAAACTGAAAAAATTAAACAAAATAATATAATAAAAAGAGAAAGTAACTTTTTTTTACTAAAAGGTAGTACTTTTTGTTCATAGTAGAGGCTAAGTGCATGCGCCGGAAAGTAATATTCAATATGTTGAATGATTTCCGTATAGAGAGAAGAAGAAGAAGAGAAATATTTAAATATAAAATAAAAATAGAAGAACACAGAATACAAAAAAAAATGTTCATTTTAATATGATGTGCCTAAAACCAGAGAATTATTTTTAATTATCTGTATCTGTATGGTTACCTTTAAGACCCCCACTTCTGGTTTTAATTCAACATACAGCGAGTTGGAGAGCTGATTTGAAACTCTTAACAGACATGCATGACAGTTGGGTAGTTCCAGTCTACCACAGTGTTGCAGAAGAAAGAGTTTTTACATCATTCTGCATTGGGGAATTTCCAGTGTTTCAGGAGTTAGAATTATTTTCCATTTTGTTGTTGTGTAAAAAATCATCAAAATGTTTTGCTTAAATGTTTCTCTTTTTGTGTATTTTTTACTCTGTAGTCCTTTGCTTTTATAACTGGGACCAATTCCATAACCCCCTGTTCAGAAGTATCAGCCACTGACTTTTTTCTTGATTCAAGCTTTTTAAATCCAGATCTGCCAACATGTCGGTGACAGACCCATCATACCTGCTTTGTAGTCTGCAGTGATAAAACTAGCTGTTCTTCCCTGGATCCTTTCTAGTTTGATAATGTCAGTTCTAGTATATGGATCCTATATTATTGAACTGTATTACATTGTAAATCTGACAAATCTTATCAAAACTAATTAATGAGGCGTGTTGCTTATTGCATATAGGGAATGAAAACCTTTAACATTTGTATATGTATGAACCATGGCATGAAATTTGAGCACATGATCATTTAAAATGTCTTTTCTCAGCTATCATGATGATTTTGAGCTTTAAATGTGACTTTTTGGAGAGACTTGTCTGCTGATCCAAATGCTGCAAGAATGCTACAGCTTAAAGAACTTTTTTTTTGTTCAAGTAAATGATGCTTTTGTTGTCTTTCAGGACAAAGGATATGTAATGTTGAAGATGGAACTACTGCAGGGAATGGAACATATCAGAGGAATGGATTTATATATGCAAGTTTAGCTGGCTATCTTAAAATGGACACAACACAAGATGGGCAGGTACTGCATCTACAATACATATCTGTTAAAGTGTTAATGTTAATTGGATAGACGGGGGTTTATGAAGCAATGTCAAGCATTTTTTAGCTATATTGAGTGTTTAGTTTGTGGTTATGAACTGTTGAGGCAGGGGAAACACAAATTCAAGACAGAATTATATTGGTTTCTACAGACTGATATAATGTATGCCTTTTAATTTGTCATTTGTTAAGGGTGCTATTTTTTCTGGAATACATTTTATTTTACATGGAATATGTAGAATAAAGATCTAAATGTCATTTTGTCCATAGATTATAAATGACAATGTAGATGTTTAAGGTTTATAAAATCAAGACTTATTGTTGGGAAAATACTTGTAACTGACATGGTAAATAAAACACCAGCAGTATTTTAGTGTATAATATTATTAGTTTCATGCTTTATTCAGATATTTTGTATGAAAATCAATTGAATACAAGTAGCATAAAAATTGTAATTTCTCTATTTCACGTTTTTGTGAAAAAGTGGGGGGTTTTGAAAATTGTTTCACATTTTAAATAAAACTACATCCAGTTAATGTTTTAAATATTTCATGGCATTAGTCTGTCATATCTTGTAATTTTAATTTTAGTTGACCTGTCATCTTCAAATATTATTACAGTATATACTGGTGACAATATACAAATAAGCTTTAATAAAATAACCCCAAAATGGAGCATTTGTCTTAATGGTTAGATTTAAAACTTAAATAGTCTGTAATGCCATTTTGAAAAGGGATAATTGTTTAAGACCAAATTGTAAAAAAATATTGGACCAAATTATAGAGAAACATAAGACTAATTTGTAAGGGAACATTGGACCAAATTATAGAGAAACATAAGACTAATTTGTAAGGGAACATTGGACCAAATTTTAATGGAATATTGGATCAAATTGTAAGCGAATATTATACCTTATTGCATATCAGTAATAAACTTATACATTTTATTGGTCTACAAGTGGTCTGCAGAAAATTGGAAAACTGTGGAAACTGTTCGTAAATGCAATAAGCACACTAGTAAATGAACTGATGGCAATACCTCAAAGTTCGAACAGCAAGCAGGTCATTGTATGGACTAGCAAAACTGGATTTGGGTTTGGTCCATATAAATATTCCTGGTCCATGTCTTTGGGCAGTCAGAATTTTTGCAGGGGAATATTTGGATAAAATTGTAAGGGAATAATGGACCAAATTGCAAGGAAATGTTGAACCCTAAAATAAGAATGTAGGCCTTAAAAATTATGTAAGGTCAATATAAATTAAGTATGTCTGCATAGATAAGAAGTCATTTGTAATACCGTATAAGTGGTTTTTTTCGCGGTGATTTAATTTTCGCTATATTCGCAGTAAAAGTTGGAACGCGAAAATAAAAACGCGCGAAATATTAAGACAAATGATAGAGTTATTCATTATGATTACGGATCGCGAAAATTACCTTACGCCAAAATAAACTCACACAGTTTTGCAACAAAAACGCTCAATTTTTACCACGCGAAAAAAACCACTTATACGGTATTTGCAAAGGCACTTGACCCATTCATCTTTACAACTTAGTGTCTAGAAAGGTATCTAAAATGGATTCCAGTAGCAATTCACTGCCATCTTTTCCTGTAAGGCCAAGAATAAATTGCAACTGTATGAGATGGAAATATGGGAAGTCATTTACTAGTATAAAGATTCCTTATTCTGTGCAAGCAGGTATCTTGCTTGTTTCAAGTGCAATTGATTGTCAAAAAATTAATAATTTCAGCAAATCTGTCATTAAACTCAATATAGGACACTGTTGTAATCCTTGTTCTGATTGGATTGAATTAAAAAGGTCATTTACTAAAACTTCACTTTGTGCTGATGCATTTGTTAAACCTTGGCCACCTTTCATAATCATTATAGTTAATTAGATGAAATAAACAAAAATTTTCTTCTGAAATTACAAACATGTCTGTTGAAATGTATACATTTTGCAATAGTTCTAAAAGTTTTGATTTTATTTTGATAACCACTTACCAATGCAAGTGGACAAATTTTGAATGGAAATATTGGCGCATACATGTAGACTATATTTTAAGGAGATATAATTATACCAAATGAGAGATACATATTCTGGTTTGTAGGAGTCTCTGGTTCATATTACCCTGGTACTGTGGAATAAAGATTTTGATAGTTTTGTAATTATGTTTTTTTTTAAAGTTACTATCAGATATTAACACAAGTCTGGGAATTTCTAGTACAGTATATAGGCTATTCCTATATCCTGATACTAGTATTTTGTGTATGTAGACAAATTTTCACCATAATTCAGATTGGTTTTTCTGTTTGATTACAGGTATTAATAGAAGTAAAGACAGATATAGAACAGAATGTAGTGCCATCTGTTGATGCTGTTGTTACAGCTAGGGTAAGCTACTCAAGTTGGACTGTATATATATATATAAGAAATTGTGTGCTTTTGTCATTACTGCAAGTCTGATGTAGTAACCAGTCAAGTTTGAAACCTGACATTGAATTTATTGCCTAATTTTACTTTAGGGGACCTAAATCATCTAGATGACAAAAATCCTATATTGGGTTAGGATTATATGGGTAGGGTTAGGGTAGATTAAGGGTAGGGCTAGGGTTATGGTAAGTAGTAAATGCCCACTGAGGTGGTGGGTCCCCTAAGTAAAATTAGGCCAAATTTATAGACAATCTAATGGGTTGGGATTTACAGGGCAATGGTACATGTAATTTTAAGGATAAGTCTCAAGTAGTAATGAATTTTTGCAAGTTTGGTTTTATACCATCCAACAAGTATATGGAGTAGCTGCAGATACAAGAAGCCTCCCCTCCCTCAGAGGTAAAATGAATATTTTTTAAATTAAAAATTAAATCTTTAAATCTTTCACTTGCTCCCCCTAATTTTCTATTCTTGCTGCCTTTAAGCATTGGTGGAGCGATCTGAAAGATTTAATTTTAACTAAGATTAGAAGGATGCATAATAAAGATGACAGATTGTGACGCTCTTTGTCAAATCTGCTATGCAAATGAAACAACTAAATAATGAGTTAATAAAATACTCTTTTTTAGGTAACCAATGTAAATCCAAGGTTCTGCAAATGTCTGATTCTCAGTGTTGGTAAAATAGGTCTCAGGGAACCATTTAGAGGCCAGATAAGGTAATGACCAAATGTAAATATGTAGAGGCCAGATAAGGTAATAACTAACTGTAAATAATTTCAGAATTATCCCTAATTTTCTTGTCCAATTTCTCTGAAGATTTATTTTAAATGCCATGTTTTTCTGCTATGTTAGTTCCAGCATTTGAAACCCATGTTCATTTTCGTTCTCACTCTGCTACCACTAAGCAAAGCAAGAATGCAACTGTACATGGGTCTGACAATGTGATTTTGTCGTTAAAAAAATGTATCAACATTATGTCAAATTTAGTTCTTCTTTTTTATTTTTGATCCAAATGGTCACCATGTTTAATATTATTATCTAGTTTTCAAGTATCTATTTTATGTATAAAGAGCAGTGGATACATGTAAGTAAAGTTGTATACTGAAAAAACAATGTGTTATTGATCAAATATCAGCTGTTAAAATAATGTCTTGTTTTACACAATTATGAGTGTGATTTTTGAAAAATAATCAATTTCTGAAAAACATTAAAAAAATTTACAATTTATCAAACAGTAAATAGACATTTATATAAGTTTTCATGCTTTACAGAAAAGAAGATGTAAGAGCCACAGAAAAAGACAAGGTTATTAGAGTGTTTAGTTTTAAATCTATTATAATATGATATTCTATTATGGTCAATTCTAATATGATTTGTCTAAAACACTTTTAGTCCACACCTGTGGTAAAACCAGTAATATACTCATAATCAACACTTTTTATGGCAACATCATAGCAAGATTTTTCACATTTTAACATCACATGGTCTGTCAATACAAAAAGCCAGTTTTCCTACCGAAAGTTCTGGGTTTATTCCAGTTACTCTGGCTTCTGCCCCTAATAAAAACTGGCCACCATGATATAGCTGAATAATTTCTGAAAGTGGCATTAAATACCATTCAAACAAACCTTTTTTTAATGATGTCACAATAAACTTTGAGATCTAGATTGCCGGCAAGTCCTGCAACTCGTAGGTTTACGTTGCTGTCAAAAGTTTACATATATGTATTACTAGCATTAGAATAATTCATTGAGGACAGCAGTATTTAGTCATTTTTAGCTCACCTGACCCGAAGGGTCATGTGAGCTATTGCCATCACTTGGCGTCCGTCGTCGTCCGTCGTCGGCGTCGTCGTCGTCGTCGTCGTTAACTTTTCTTCAAAAATCTTCTCCTCCAAAACCACTGAAGGGATTGCTTTGAAACTTTGCACACATCATCAGTAAAATGCCCTCTACCAAGTTTGCCCAAATCATGGCCTCAGACCAACCAACATGGCCGCCATGGCTAAAAATAGAACAGAGGGGTCAAAATACAGTTTTTTGCTTATAGTTCAAAAAGTATAACAGATACAGGAAAACCGAAGAGACCTTCCTTCTTCAGCATCTAAAGTTCTACAAAACACTCCATTGGGTCAAAGTTGTATGATGACTCCTTGTAGGAGTTATTGCCCTTTAATTGTCAAAATTGATGATTTTTGCCTCAAAATCTTGAAAATTATTAGAACTAGAGAAAAAGTTAGCATTGCTTAATTGTTCTGCTCTATGAGGGCTACAAAAATGACTTAAAGGTCAAGATTGTCTGATTAACCGTTTAAGAGTTATTCCCCTTGAACTGTTTTTTTTAATCGGTTTTAATTGATTTTTTAAAATCTTCTCCTCTGAAACAACTGAAAGTACTGTTTTGAAACTATGTACACATCATCTGTCAAATGTCCTCAACCAAGTTTGCACCTACCATGGCTGCAGATTAACCAACATGGCCACCATGGCTAAAAATAGGATGGGGGGGGGGGGCAGTAAAATACAGTTTTTGGCTTATATTTAAAAAAGTGTAACAGATACAGGAAAACCGAAGAGACATGCCTTCATCTGCATCAAAAGCTCTACGAAACACTCCATTGGGTTGAAGTTGTATGATGACTCCTTATAGGAGTTATTGCCCTTTAATTGTCGAAATTGATTATTTTTGACATTTTTGCCTCAAAATCTTGAAAATTATTAGAACTAGAGAAAAAGTTAGCATTGCTTAATTGTTCTGCTCTATGAGGGCTACAAAAATGACTTTAGGGTCAAGATTGTCTGATTAACTGTTTAAGAGTTATTCCCCTTGAACTGTTTTTTTTTAATCGGTTTTAATTGATTTTTAAAAATCTTCTCCTCTGAAACAACTGAAAGTACTGTTTTGAAACTTTGTACACATCATCTGTCAAATGTCCTCAACCAATTTGCACCTACCATGGCTGCAGATTTACCAACATGGCCACCATGGCTAAAAATAGGATGGGGGGGGGCAGTAAAATACAGTTTTTGGCTTATATTTAAAAAAGTGTAACAGATACAGGAAAACCGAAGAGACATGCCTTCATCTGCATCAAAAGCTCTACGAAACACTCCATTGGGTTGAAGTTGTATGATGACTCCTTATAGGAGTTATTGCCCTTTAATTGTCGAAATTGATTATTTTTGACATTTTTGCCTCGAAATCTTGAAAATTATTAGAACTAGAGAAAAAGTTAGCATCGCTTAATTGTTCTGCTCTATGAGGGCTACAAAAATGACTTTAGGGTCAAGATTGTCTGATGAACCGTTTAGGAATTATTCTCCTTGAACATTTTTTTAATCAATTTTACTTGATTTTAAAAAATCTTCTCCTCTTAAACCAATGAAAGGACTGCTTTGAAACATTGCACACATCATCTTTAGGATGTCCTCTACCAAAATTGTGCAAATCATGACACCTGACTACCTACATAGCTACATTGGATTAAAATAGAAAAAATTAAAAAAGGGGGAGGGGGGGGGGTTGAGAGAGTTTTCGACTGATACATAGTTAAAAAAGTATAACAGGTACAGCAAATTTGAAGTTAACCTCCCTTCTCCCTCTAACCATCAAAAGATCCTCCTTATAGAAGTTATTTCCCTTAAAAGGTCAAAATTAATGATTTATGCAGAAGTGTTGGGCAATTCCTTATAGCAAAGAAAAGCTGGATAAAAAAGGGTTGTTTGGTTTCAGGTTCAGGTGAGCGATACAGGCTCCTGGGAGCCTCTAGTTCCACGGGTTGTTGACCAATATTTTCCAAGCAGGACATCATTGTCACCTTGAAACATTTTCTTATCTTCAGTACATACTGAAGTTGTGTTATGCATAAACATGGTTTCCATTGGTGCAATGTTTTATTTAATGGAACAACCCTTCGTTTAATCTGTTTTTTCTAGTATGCTTGAAGGAAAATTGTACATATATGAATAAAATACAAGAATTACTGTAATTTTTATTTTCAGGTTGAAATGTATAAATGTTTCAGACCAGGAGATATCATCGTGGCTAGAGTTGTATCCTTTCTTGTATAGTACCATAATTTATTATACTCCGCTTTGAAGAAGATGGTGTATTCTGTTTTATCATTGTCCGTTCGTCTGTTGTTTTTTCTTTATCGGTAATTTGTACATTTTCCCTTTGATGTGTACCGGTGATAAAGTCAGTAACAACGTACTGGCATTTATCACCGAATTTATCGGGTCAGTAGGCTGCGGAGGAATCTAACTATGATTACGTCACAATAACTAACAGAATGTTCAAAAATAAACAAACGTGAAAGCAAGATAAAATAAACAAACAATCTACCCCCCCCCCCCCCCCCCCCCACAAGAAAATGAACACAACGCGACTACCAGAGCTCCGTTTTCGCAGCTACCTTCCGTTAACAATAATACAGTTTAAATAATCTGAACAAAACTCTTCAAATTGCACAAACATTAACAGCAAGTGACAATCCCGAATTCCTGTTCATTCACCACAAGAACTTGCGAATGACCTCGCCATTTTTGGGGGTTAATCCGACAAATCACAAAACTGTAATAGGATTATTACGGCAGGAAAATTCGGCATACACAAGAACCTACAACTCATCGCATTTATGCATTGGAATTACAATTGGAATTTATAAATAAATGATGACGATGTGTAAATCGTATCTCCCCTGGCCACTGCAAAGTACTGAAAATTAAAAATAACACAGCACCAAACAGTTACCAGAAATGATAACGATATAAAATACAAAATATAGAAAACATTAAAAAGGGAAACTGACACTCAGTTGGAAAATCGGTCAGAAACGTTGGGTATTGGCAACATAAATTTGAAATACGGTTCGTCAAAGAGCAAAATATAAAAAACACAAAATGTGACACCCCATTTAAAAGATTCTCATTCACAAACTATTACATAAACGCTGAAAAAAAGACTTGCCTTACAGGAGGATCAATGAAAAAACACGTCCATTCATCACGCCACATTCCGATTGAATGACGTTGACGCTAAATGACGTAGCAAGCCGTTTTTCACAGATCACTTTGACCAAAAAAATAGTTCCTTAAAAAATATGGCCTAGCTAAATTGACAATAAATACTCTTTTTGAAAATTACCGATAAAAGGAATATAGGACATTTTGTTTGTGATACAGACTTTATCACGGCTTAACGTATCAGGTTCGCCCTATGGGCTCACCTGATACTGGCCGTGATAAAGTCTGTATCACAAACAAAATGTCCTATATTCCTTATATAACAAAAATTTCCATTGCAGATTTCTATAAAGTAACTATAGCATGTAGAAGCCTGATATTTTGCATATTCTTTTATCCTGTTGTATAGTACCATATGGTGTAAAGCGATTTCATGCTCATCGGTCTACTTCCTGTTTACTAACTGCTTATATTTTTACACATAGTTGATATACATGCAAAATTTTTGGGAAAGCGGGGGTGTCAATAGTAAGTATTAGCTCACAGTCAACACTTTTTATGAGTTCACCAAAACATTGTACAACTTTTAAATTAGTTTTGTTTCATCGAAAAATACCAAATGTATGGAGAATCAAAGCCCTATAGAATTTTTTTTAATTTAGTGTTCAAAATTAAAGATATATACAATTTTTAAGTCTGCTAAGATTATGAGTGTGAGTGTTCTATGTAGATATAAAATAGGGAAAACAAAATTATGAAATATAAGTGTATTGTGCCTTAACATGCATTTGGTTTTAATATATCAGAAAAAAGTTTACGCAATATATTGATTTCTTCGGATATGTTTAAATAAACACCCTTGCAATTCACAACTGAACTCTTTAGTATTCATGTACACATACATAAATTTTCATGCATAAAATGACTATATTAATCCTTTTTCAATGGTTCTTGTAATTTGTCAGAGAAATAATCCATGTTATTAAACTTTAGACAGGGTTCTTGAAGACTGTATAACTATTATGCTATGGTGCATAATTACACAATAGTTGCTTATATAGAGGCTTAGGCATTATAAGTGTTTCAGACACTCACGGCTCCAAGTGATGTCAATATATATTTCTCATTTGTGGCAGAGCAGTTGGGATCTTGACGTTCATACCATAATTAAACTTCACAAGTTCCAACCACTACTGCACAAAAATAATTTTAATTGTTTTAGAGGTGGTTGAGATCAAGTTGTTAACGATGCACGACCAAATTTGTGCCATGTAACAGTCCATGCACCATTAGGCCCACATTTGGCTATGTCTCTGTACTGTAGATTCATATTTTAATTTATATAAAACTCACAGGTGACACAATTTTAAAGTTTTGAAAAGAAATAATTCATATTGTCAAATTTAATTTATCTGTTAATTGTGAAGCTTCATACTTTTAATTCTTTTAATTACCTTTTTTATCCATATATATACATGTATTCTCATATTATTGTATGAAATCACATTTTAGTATTAAGGGAGAGATGTTCTAATAATAATTAAATATTGTATATATGTAAAACAACAATCAATCAATCAATATCAAATGTAAATGCCCTTTGTTGTGTTTATTTCATTAAAGACTAAATAGTGCTGAGGTTTTTGTATTGACTACCATGCAATGTTCATATTTTCCCCCGCAGACGTAAAACTACATGCACTGATAAAAAAACAAGCAGACAAGAATCACAAGAAATAACTTTTGTACTTGAAGGGTTGTGGATGTCATTTGTTGCTTTTACTGTTCCTAACTTCTGTTGAAATAATCAGAAATAGGGTCATTATTTTAGTATCAATAAATGGACTGGCCGACTGGTTATATATCCTAGGTGACTGTTATTGTTCGAGAATATGTAAGTCTGTTTAGTACACATAAATACCAACTGGTTAATAAGAGTTATCTATAACAGGGAATATTATATTATTACTTCTAGTCTTTTAAAAATTTACAAAATAAAAAAAAGACCAATGTGCACAATGTGTATCTTTACTTTTAAAGAATATGTTATAAGTTTAGTTAATTTTCATGTTTTCCTTAAATAACATTTAGCTGTCACTAGGTGATGCTCATTCATATTTGTTAACAACAGCTGAAAATGAATTAGGAGTTGTCATGGCTACCAGTGAAGCAGGTACGGTACCAAGCTGGTCAATTAAAACTATTTTATTTACCTCATAGGAAATTGATTCTAAAATACAATGTGCTGTCAAATCCAAGGAAATAATTGACTAAATTCCTAGCTAAAGTACCAGTAATTATTTTCCACACAGTATTGAGGGGGAAATATAACAAATGACTTCATTTTTCACTCTGTATGTCACATTGCTTGTTCATAAAACATGAGTAAAAGAAAAAAGATCCCCAAATATTTTTGCAAACTGCTTGCAGATATGATGCCCTTGGATCTGTTCTCACATGAAAAAAAATGAAATTATCATTTTATGAGAAAACTTTAGTTTTTTGTTTATATCTTGAGAGTGTGAAAATACATAACTAAAGTAACCAGAGGCTCTTAAGAGCCTGTATCGCTCACCTGATTTTATAGGCAATGAAGATGGCATTTCCCTGATGTTAAAGTAAGTCCTGTAATTTTCAATAAACTTTAAATAGGACCATCCAAACAATATTACTAGAAAGCTTTGTTTCATTGGTTAACCCGTTGTATAGAGAAGATTTTTTTTATTTGCCATTGGGTCCTATGTTAAACTAAGTCCTGCGGCGGTGGTGGCCATTTTGAATTTCCAATTGCCATAAAAAACATAAACTTTATAAAGGACCATCCAAACAATATTGCTAGTAAGTTTTTGTTTCCATTGATTAACCGGTTTCAGAGAAGAAGCCTTTAAAAGCTTTTTCCCATAGGGTCCTATGTTAAACTAAGTCCTGCGGTAGCGGCCATTTTGAATTTCCAATTGCCATAAAAAAACATAAACTTTATAGAGGACCATCCAAACAATATTGCTAGTAAGTTTTTGTTTCCATTGATTAACCGGTTTCAGAGAAAAAGCCTTTAAAAACTTTTTCCCATAGGGTCCTATGTTAAACTTAGTCCTGCGGTAGCCGCCATTTTGAATTTTCGATTGCCATAAAAAACAAAAACTTTATAGAGGACCATCCAAACAATATTGCTAGTAAGTTTTTGTTTCCATTGATTAACCAGTTACAGAGAAAAAGCCTTTAAAAACTTTTTCCCATAGGGTCCCATGTTAAACTTAGTCCTGCGGTGGCGGCCATTTTGAATTTCCAATTGGGATAAAAAACATTAACTTTATAGAGGACCATCCAAACAATATTGCTAGTAAGTTTTCTTTCCATTGGTTGACCGGTTTCAGAAAAGAAGCCTTTCAAACTTTTTCCCATAGGGTCCTATGTTAAATTAAGTCTTGCGGTGGCAGCCATTTTGAATTTCCGATTGCCATAAAAAACACAAACTTTATAGAGGACCATCCAAACAATATTGCTAGTAAGTTTTTGTTTCCATTGATTAACCGGTTTCAGAGAAGAAGCCTTTTAAAACTTTTTCCCATAGGGTTCTATGTTAAACTAAGTCCTGCGGTGGCCGCCATTTTGAATTTCCAATTCCCATCAAAAACACAAACTTTATAGAGGACCATCCAAACAATATTGCTAGTAAGTTTTGTTTTGATTGGTTAAACGGTTTCAGAGAAGAAGCCCTTTTTAACTTTTTTCCCATAGGGTCCTATGTTAAACTAAGTCTTGAGGTGGCGGCCATATTGGTTTACCAATCACAATAAAAAACACAAACTTTGTAAAGGTCCATCCAATGAACATTATGGCCAAGTTTGGTTTCAATTGGCCAAGTGGTTTCAGAGAAGAAGATTAAAATGTAAAAAGTTTACAGACGCCGCCGACGACGACGCCGACGGACGCAAAGTGATAACAATAGCTCACATGACCCTTTGGGTCAGGTGAGCTAAAAATGATACATTTTTAGAAAACTTGGTAATTTTTTATTAATACAAATTTAGTCTGGTTTAGACAAATTAGCAAGTTTTGCAGGTGGCATGCTAATGTAAAGTTGACAGTTACCACGATTGATGCCATCAGATTTTAATGCAACGTTATTTCCGGCAAATAAAAAATTCCAATTTTAATCAGTTAATTTAGTTTTTTATTGCCGTAGCATTAGAATGGAGATAACTGTATTGTATTTGAAGATTTACCGGCATCAATTGGTGATTTGATGGTAGGAAATATCCATTTACTGGCTCCGCTTACCTGTCGCCAATAAACTCAATTTCCGACCATCAAATCACCAATTGATGACGGCAAATCTTCAAATACAATACAGTTATCTCTTAATTATACGTTTGGGCAAAATCTCAGTTACTGAAGGATTTTTTGTAAAAATAATCAGATTATAAACCTTAAAAAACTATGTTACAAATACAGGCAATACAAAAAGTAATTATTTAATTTGCTTCAAAAGCTGAAATCTAATTTCCATATTCAAATGAAGAAACCTAGGTTATAAGAAATAATTGCAGTGGTCACATGACCTAGTCTTATTTATTCTTACTTAAAATTCAAATAGTTCCATGATGTCATCACAATTGCTACTGTTAAAACTGTTATGTATTATGTTTTCATCATTCATGGTTTATTAGGTATAAAAAGACCTAAAAGTAATATTGTAGAACCTGTTAAGTTGAAATATTCCTTAAATGTTTCCAGTATTTTAAATGACTTTTGTAAGTTAAGTGGAAAGTAATATACTGAAAGTATGCGTTTTTGGTTTAGAAATGCATTAGATTGTTCACACATTCATTTGGTAGGCAGTGCATCTTGAACTTAATGTATACAACTGTGGATATATATTAAATGCTTATTATTTCTTACCTTGGAACGAATTGGAGATGCGGACATATTGTTTTACACTGAATTCTTCTTCTCATCAAAGATTGTCTCTCCTGTAACTTTTTTTGTCTTCTGACCTATGCCTTAGACATGTGAATGTATCACCATTAGAGGGTTGTCACTTGACGACTTACACATGACCTTGACCTTTGACTAATTATGAAGTTTTCATAGGGAAGCTTGTATGGCTTTTTATCTTTTGACCTAGGCCTTAGATACTGTACATATGGAAGCATCATCACGAGAAAGTGTGTCATGTAACATAATGACTATATGAAATTGACCTTTGACCTCAAGGTCAATTTATGTTTATTTACATTGAAAGCATGCCATCCTTTTACCTTTTTGTCTTTTGAACTAGGATATTTTGTATCTGGGTAGGTAACCATAAGGTGATGTGTTGCATACCAGAGTTGTTGACCTTTGCCCTAAACCTTCAAGATAAAATTTCAATTGTGTTTGTTTGTATGTTTTTGATATTAGCCTTAGATATTTGATATGTATTTAGGTTCTCATAGGGTGATGTGTTGTATGATAGTTGCTAGAGGCGAGACATATATTTGGAATCTGGCGTGGACGCATCAGCACTTCGACATCTTGCTTTATATCTTTGTAAGCCTAAGCACTTGGTCCATCAAATTTGGTCCAGTGGTAGATTATGATGAGTACTTTCCAGTCAGTAACCTGTCACCTGACCTCAATTTCACAGCTACTAGGTTAAAGTTTTGTGATTACAGCAGTTCCTCTGTAACCATGCATGGTAGGATGACAATATTTGGTATATAGTGCTGATGAATAGTACATGACTGTCGGGTAGGTTTCACCTGACCTTGACCTCAATTTCACAGTCCAGTGGCTACACTAAAGTTTTTGGGTTAGGTCAAGTTCTCTGTAACCATTCATTTTATACTTTAAATGATAAGAATTTAATGATATTCACATGCTGTTCATGACGAAATTTTTTTCCTTACTGATGTTGAATGCAGGCCAGACATTTTTCTGTGTCCACACTTGTTTTTTGAATGACCTAGTCCCTAGATTTGTTATAAGCAGATAGGTCCCCATAAGGTGATGTGAAGCACACTAGAGTTATTGACCTTGTATGACATTCAAGGTCAAATTTCCATTATATTTTGTTTTTTTACCTAGGCTTTAGATATGTTTTTTACATCTGTTTATGGAGTTTCTTAATAATTTTAAAGTATACTTTCAAATATATATGTATCTCCTGTTATGGACAATCTTGAACATTTTTGCACAAAATCTATAATCTATGAAAATGCCAAATTGGCAAATTGAAAGATTAAGAGGTCCCTATTAAAATTTAATAGTTGCAAGCAAATATATTGAAGATGACAAAAGCTCACCCTGGCTTTAAATTGTCTTTAGGTAATGACCTATTTAAATTGTCTCTGGTATACAAAAATCATTATCAAAGATGGCCACCATTACTTAGGAGAAAAATTAAAAAAAAAAAAGAAAATATAGATGTAGGCGAGTGGAAAGTTCTAGCTTTTTGCACTGCAGACATTTATTATAGTGTCTCTTTTAATTTTGGTATTTAATTCAAATTTTTATCTCTTCAGGTGTAAATATGGATCCCATTAGCTGGTGCGAGATGAAGTGTCCAAAGACATTATCTGTAGAACATAGAAAAGTCGCTAAAGTGCAGTCTAAATATATACAGTATACTGAGACTTGAATTAAAATGTTAAAAATATGTAGATATTTTATATTATTCAATTGAAATTTCTTTTGGTATTGATGTGTGATGGACAAAAATGTCTAACTCAAGTAGCCTTGTTTACATTGAGATCATTCTATGAGTACAAGGTAGCAATCATACCACTTTTAAGGGTATTAATTTTAATGACATATTTTAACTGATGCTTAACAGTTTATTAATTTTGTTCTGTAACCAAAAACTTTTAGTGGGATGGTTTCTGAAACCAAGCTGTTTGTAAGCATGTATTCTGAAAATGATCCCATGTTACACAATCTTGGATTTACAATCAATAACAAACTCTAAATTAGAAGTGGACCATCAGAGGTCATTTCTAAAATATCACAATTCAATTATTGAGACACTGTTTGATCTGCCAAGTGGTTTCTCAGCAGAAGGTATTAAGCCAATCAAATTGCATCAACAGCCCTGGCAGCCTTATTGAATATTAGATTACCCAGGTATTACCAAAATCTCCCAACTTTTAAGTGCCATCAACATTCCTGCTAACACCATCAATATTCCTGCTGATTTGGTTCTGATTGGCCTAGTGTTTTGGGAAAGAAGATAGAAACATGGAAAGTGTAGGAAAGCCAGGCCATGATGACAGATGCCAAGTGATGAAACTAATCTTCGTGTCTGTAGTACATGTATAATCGGTAGAATACTACATTCTAGATTGCAATAAATAATTGATCGGATACCTGGTCTGGTCAAATCAAAGACCCTTAAAGTAAAATTAGTAGGAGCTGCAGACATACGAAGTATACAGACACATGAGTATTGTTCTTGCCTTAATATACTCGGTAGCTAAAAAAATCAATGTTCTGTTTATTTATAGCGAGCACAACTCGCAGCGGGCAGCAAAGCTGTCCGCGAAGAGTGTTTGAGCTCTACGGCAATTACGTGTCACGTGGTCAAAATGAAATCAAAATCTGCTTAATGCTGATATTGATTGTTTTTCGTCCGAAAGTTGATATCGTCAAAATACTGTAACAAAGTGAATGAAGAAGAGCTAAAATTAATTTCAAAGAATGACTTGAAAATAAAGTTGACATCGATAAAAAATAAATTTTTGAAAAATAACAACAAAAATTTCATACTATTTTTTTGCATTCTCTAAATCGATCTTTAAAAACTGAAAATCATAAGACATTTCATGTGACGTCACCATTACAAAGAAAGACGAGGCACTTTTAGGGTATTTCGGAAGTAACGTGTTACAATTATGAAAGCGCATTATATATAAATAATAAAGGACTATATTGTCTGTGTATTCTCATGTAGTCCATGTTTTTTTTGGGAAACCCCAAATATAATTCAGATCAAAATGTTAAATATCAAGTGTACAATGGCACTATGTGACAAGGATTCTGTAAATGTTACATGGAATTCCATTCAGTGGTGTTGGTGGAGATGCAGATATTACCCAGCTTTTCATTAATAAGGTATGGACATTCCAGGAATCTATTGATCATTATATCAAACATAGAATTCAGGTAACAAATCATATGAACAATCCAGACATCTATTAATCATTATAACAGGTAACAAATCAATCTATAAGATCTTGCTTTACCATTATTTTAAGATTTTGATTTTTCCTAACAATTTCTAGTGTTAATGTATCACTGGATTCTATCTCTCTGTAGACATCTACAGCTGACGTTGCATCTTTACCATTTATTTTGACTATAACATCTGTTTGTTGCAAACCAGCTCTGCAAAAAAAATTAAATTCAGTCTTGAAAGTGTTAGTTTTTGTAAAACTACTTCAGATAATAAATCTTAAAGACTTTTATATATTTCAATGGCCGGGTGGTTAACTATTGATCACCTTAGTGTCAACATCAAGGTTGCCAACTAGAGCCTTATTGTAAGCAGTGTGTGCTCGACTCCAACCAAACTGACAAGGATTGTCAGTTTTCCTGCTGAAGATTGGGGATTTTCACTAAGTACTTATGCTAAATCTGGGTGCCATGATATAGCTAAAAAATAGTTTAAAGTGGCGTTAAACATGGAAACAAAAACAAAACACTTAAATACACTATTTTAAATGGGCTACCTATTGAAGATACCATTTTAACCTATTGTGTAGGTCAAAATACAAAATACCTTGTCATATATAGAACAAAAGAAATTTACTCTCATGTAATTGTATGCCATAATCTAGTCTTTTAATTATAAATGTGTAGGATCGGATGGCTAGATCAAAAGTAAAGTATGCTCTTATTTGACAAAGTATTTAAGTCTTCCACTGTATAAATAATAATAATTGCACCTGAGACAGAAATCTGATTAAAATCGTTTCTATGGGTCTCTATTATATTGCCATGCTGGAAGATGTGATACAAATAAACAAAGATAACATTTAATAAGATTGCCAAACGGTTAAATCCCCCTCATCAATACCGGTTATCATGACATAATGCAACTCGTGCACCTTAGTGCACTCACAGCAACTCTGCAAAGGTTGCCGTAGGTCAATTAAATGTGTCAGTACAAAATAAAATAAAGATTCCTGATCAATCTGTTGGTACCAATGTATACCTTAAGAAATAAATTCTATAAAAGTGGGGCATAAGTAAATTATTTACTTATACAGGAGAATAATTCTACTACAATTTAAGTAAATCTGTCTTTATTTTACTTTTTTTGTTTTTAAGATTTTTTTGTCCTGAAAAAGATTTCATTTTGGTACAGTGTTTAATATAGAAATGTGTTACTTCAAAATATTTTCATAACTATGATTGATAGGTTACTTTACTTCCTATTAGCCGTATTTAAGCTGTTTTCAGGATGAGAACAAGTTAACATAAAATAAATTGCTAAGGATTATGGGAAGACTTTTTTACTAAAAACTACATGTACTAAAGTTTCTATATACCTATGTGCCGGCGAGCCCTCTTCAACTCTGAGAATGAGTACACCTCCTGTAATGTTCTTTGGAAAGTTTGGTATTGTTTGTAAACTTGGTACATAGTCTGGAGACAATGTAAACATTGTAATTCCTAGATACAGTCGTTGTTTTCCTCTACTAAATATACCTTTGCTGGAAGCTATAATATTAAATTAGTTATAAATAAAGAACATATTTTAATTAGGAAAAACGGACTGGAATGAAGCTGTGATTTGCAGAATAAATTCCTCCACTCCAGCAGTAAATACACAACTGCAATAGAAATAATTAGTCCTTTCAGAACCAAAAGTTACAACGAGAGAGATCATTTTTATTTTCATATAGTAATGAATTTTCCATGTTTGTGTTGCAACATTTCAGTGGCACCTGCATCTGGAGTATATTGTTTGTTTTTGTTTGAATGGTGTTTTAACGCCACTTTCAGCAATTTTTCAGCTATTTCATGGCGTCCAGTTTTTATTGGGGGAGGAAGCCGGAGTACCCGGAGAGAACCCCCGACCTGCGGTAGGAAAACTGGCAATCCTTGTCAATTAAGATTGGAGTCGAGTACACCCTGCCTGCAGTGAGAATCGAACCCGCAATCTCAGTGTTGACAGACCACGTGATCAATAGTAGACGAACTACCTTGACCACTCGGCCACCGAGGCCCCGCATCTGGAGTATACATTTATCAATTGATCAGGTACTCAAGAGCCTGTATTTCCTATCCATATTTTCTTAATAATGTCTGCTGAGAACCAGGGATTTACAGTGGCAAGATTGAAGTCATGACTAACAAAATTTACAGTCACCATCATGACTTAGTAGACTGCTACAGAATATTAGGTCCATTTTACTGGTGTAATAATCCTATTTGAATTTTGTGATTTGTCTGATTAATGGGCAGAATTTATTCCCATTACTTGTAATATATCAAATAAAAATTCTAACTTCGATCTTTTTAAATCAACCATGACATACATATCTTGCATGTTATTTAAGCTGCAGGCATTGCCAAACGTCTGAAAACAATCTGTATTAAAGTAATGTTTCTTGGTCTTTTAAAATAGTGTTTTTTGAAACCAGAATAACTAGAGGCGCTCCCAGGAGCCTGTAATTGCACACCTGGAACACAAATTTTTGCAATTTACAGTTTCAGTCTAGTTCTTTTAGCTTTAAAATTCTGGGCAAAAAGTTAACATGTTTCTTTAAAAATTTTGATTAAGTACAATAACTCCTATAAGGTGCCATCAGACAATTTCTAAAGATTAAATGATTTGTAGGCCTTGTCCTTTAGAAATAATTAGTCCTTTCAGAACAAAAAATTACAATGAGAGAGATCATTTTTATTTTCATATTATGAATTTTCCATGTTTGTGTGGCACCTGCATCTGGAGTATACATCTATCAATTGATCAGGTACTCAAGAGCCTTCATTGCTTGACATATAGAGTAATTTACAGTTTTACACTAGGTGTTATAGACTTTAATTTATAACACAAAAAACTGATTATTTTGTCCTAATTTGTCATAAAAGGGTAATAACTCCTATAATGAGTCATTTAAAGACGAAGCAATGGTTGTAGGCCCTTTTTTGCTGATCATTTGTTCAATTTACAGTTTCACTCTAGCTGTTTTGGCATTTAAGTTTCAAGGCAAATACTACAAATGTAATTTGACAATTTCATAACCAATTTCCCTTCTTTCTACTGGACTATAACTACACTCTATTGTGACTAAGTATCGGTTTATATCAGAGATATATGTCAGCCCATGTGGGAGGCAGGTTTATAGTGGGTTTGTGTTACTCAATTTCAGGTTCATAGTGGGTTTGTGTTACTCAATTTCAGGTTTATAGTGTGTTTGTGTTACTCAATTTCAGGTTTATAGTGGGTTTGTGTTACTCAATTTCAGGTTCATAGTTGGTTTGTGTTACTCAATTTCAGGTTAATAGTGGGTTTGTGTTACTCAATTTCAGGTTCATAGTGGGTTTGTGTTACTCAATTTCAGGTTTATAGTGGGTTTGTGTTACTCAATTTCAGGTTTATAGTGGGTTTGTGTTACTCAATTTCAGGTTCATAGTGGGTTTGTGTTACTCAATTTCAGGTTTATAGTGGGTTTGTGTTACTCAATTTCGGCTTTTTAGTGGGTTTGTGTTACTCAATTTCAGGTTCATAGTGGGTTTGTGTTACTCAATTTCAGGTTTATAGTGGGTTTGTGTTACTCAATTTCAGGTTCATAGTGGGTTTGTGTTACTCAATTTCAGGTTTATAGTGGGTTTGTGTTACTCAATTTCAGGTTTATAGTGGGTTTGTGTTACTCAATTTCAGGTTCATAGTGGGTTTGTGTTACTCAATTTCAGGTTTATAGTGGGTTTGTGTTACTCAATTTCAGGTTCATAGTGGGTTTGTGTTACTCAATTTCAGGTTTATGGTGGGTTTGTGTTACTCAATTTCAGGTTTATAGTGGGTTTGTGTTACTCAATTTCACATTTTGTGTTGTGTGTCTGTTTGTTTTGTTGTTGTCCCCTCTTTAGTTTAAGCACGTTTTTTTGTCCTTGACCAATTTTTTTCTGAACTCTACTTGGTATCTCCAGTTATTTATTTTTTTTACTAACAACAGGAGCTGTGTATATAAAGTCTCGACTATGATTATCTTATAGAACAGCTTTTATCAATAATTGGCTAATCTGTCGTCAACAAATGGTAACAGCAATCATTTTTTCAAGAATTCATAACCTTGTGTTGTATAACAACTTTCCTACATTACCAGAAATATTTACTTACATCTTTTCTCTAACTCGTTAGCTCTTCTAAGGAATTCTGCAGCTCTGTCCGATGGTATAGCAAATGATATTCCATTAGTAATGTTCAGCGTGTTTATACCAATAGCCTCACCTTTCTGTCATAAAAAAGAAATTAGTGTAAATCTAACTGATGTGAGCTAACTCAGTATAAATCTAACTGATGTGAGCTAACTTTGTGTAAATCTAACTGATGAGAGCTAACTGAGTGTAAATCTAACTGATGTGAGCTAACTCAGTGTAAATCTAACTGATGTGAGCTAACTCAGTGTAAATCTAACTGATGTGAGCTAACTCAGTGTAAATCTAACTGATGAGAGCTACCTCTGTGTAAATCTAACTGATGAGAGCTAACTCTGTGTAAATATAACTGATGTGAGCTAACTCAGTGTAAATCCAACTGATATGAGCTAACTCTGTGTAAATCTAACTGATGAGAGCTAACTCTGTGTAAATCTAACTGATGTGAGCTAACTAGGTGTAAATCTAACTGATGTGAGCTAACTCGGTGTAAATCTAACTGATGTGAGCCAACTCTGTGTAAATCTTACTGATGAGAGCTAACTCTGTGTGAATCTAACTGATGAGAGCTAACTCGGTGTAAATCTAACTGATGTGAGCTAACTCTGTGTAAATCTTACTGATGAGAGCTAACTCTGTGTAAATCTAACTGATGTGAGCTAACTCAGTGTAAATCTAACTGATGTGAGTTAACTTGGTGTAAATCTAACTGATGCATGCTAACTCAGTGTAAATCTAACTGATGTGAACTAACTCAGTGTAAATCTAACTGATGTGAACTAACTCAGTGTAAATCTAACTGATGTGAACTAACTCAGTGTAAATCTAACTGATGTGAGCTAACTCAGTGTAAATCTAACTGATGTGAGCTAACTCTGTGTAAATCTAACTGATGTGAACTAACTCAGTGTAAATCTAACTGATGAGAGCTAACTCAATTTAAAACTAACTGACCTGAGCTAACTATAACAGTTTCCTTATATTCAACTTTCTGTGAACACAATTGTTTTTTACTATTAAGCTTTATTATACCTACATGTAAGATTTTAAATCACTCACTTTAACAATATTTTAGCTACATGTAGGATTTTAAATCTCTCTAACCAGTTTGTTTTAAGAATCTTTGAAGAAATTCATCATTTATACTATATTAATTTCAGAGGAGAATATTTAAAAATTTATATGAAGCAAAAAATAATTATTCAACTATAATTCATGTAGGGGGACTCATAGCCATCCAATTGAAAAAGACATAAAATATTTAGACTTGTACATGTAATTTCACAGTAGAAAATTGAAATTTCTGCCAATTAAAAAACAATAGATACTAACTATTTCCATATTTTCATCCAATTAAATAATACTTTTCCTGTTTATCAGTTGGTCTAAGTATTTATATTTTTGGAAGGTGAATTGCCCTATTGTTTCAATACAGTATAAGTAGCTATTGTTTTCTGTGCAGATAATTCAATGGAAACTTTAAATTTATCATGACAAAATCATCATTCTTGATAGGCTTTGTTAAATGACTTCCAGCTAGAAGCCTGCAGGGGTTGAAAATTCCTAAAGCCCGACGCCCGGGGCTTAAAAAACTGAAACATCGGGCTTGCCGATTTTCTATGAAAAAAGCCCGTCGGGCTCGATCTTTCTTAAAAAAATAAAATGTTGTTTTCATTTTCAATGTTTCTTAAAGTGTATACCGTCATAATTGTCCTATAAATACTCATAAATCTATTTTAAAATCCTAAAATAAATCGATATTGATTTTCTATTTATGACAGATCTTAATATTCTCGACACTTTACCAGCAACGTTGATCAATAAAAATTCAAATTTGTTTCCTTTTCCTGTACATCCCCCAATCAATTTTGGTTACAAATTCGAGAAATGTCGTTGTCAAACTTTCAGGGCTCAACACACTGGGCGAAGTGGGCGACTTTGTCGACCTACTGGGACCTGAAGTTGCCCTACGGCGCCTCAAAAGCGAAGTCGACGTCGCCCGGTTATTTTCCTCAAGTTCACAGTTCTAAGATACTTGTATATGATCTGGAAATAATTAATCCAGACTATTAAGTTAGCAGTAAATATGTATATTCCAATAAAAACGGAAAACAATAGGATTTACGTCTTTCAACTGTATTACGCGCCATTTGTTTATTTACCGGATGTGAATAATTATCGGAAGTAAACAACGAAGAAAAGTAAAATACAACGGCCCATAATGAAAAATCGTATTTTTTTTATAAACAAACACGTTCAATTGGTTTCAAACTCAGTTCTTTCAAAGTTTATTGTAAACAATTTTCTTTGGTAAATATATGACCTGCACTTGAAAGAATAAAGATCTATAGTAATTATTGACATCATGATAAGTTCTGTAGATGGGTGAAGTAATTTTGATCAGAACAACTTTGTCCAAGTGGAAGTTTGCTGAACAGAAGAAGTATTTCTGGGTTTAATGTTATGTTATTTTATCTATCTTCTTTGAAAATTTTGCTCAGATAAACATGGCATGTTCATAACAAACTGTTAGAAATATTATGATGTATAAAGAACTTCATGAATGATGTTTATGTCTCTACCTTTACAAACATTTTTAGTTGATCTATTTATATTTGTGAATACCTTGTATGGCTACAAGTACTAAAGTAGATAGAAAATTGGCGCTTTATCTATTGCTTTTTTTCATTTTATAATGATAAAGGTTATGTGCTATTTGATATTGCATACCATGAATAATAATGAAAAAGAAAGAAGAAAAAACTGAATCTAAGTGTGTTATAAACACAAGAGAAATAATCCTGGAAATCCACAATTATAGACAAACGGAAAAGAACATCAGTCCGATTATTTTTAGGGCTTGGTTAATTAATGTTGGGGCTTAGGGTTTCAAAGTTAAAAAAGCCCAGGGCTTAGGCTTGCCCAAAATAATTTTCAACCCCTGGCCTGTAATGGATCATGTCGTGGAAGATAAATGAGATCTGTGGGATAAGCCATCACCTAGCTGTATTACAAGGAGATCTGTGGGATAAGCCATCAACTAGCTGTATTACAAGGAGATCTGTGGGATAAGCCAACACCTAGCTGTATTACAAAGAGATCTGTGGGATAAGCCATCAACTAGCTGTATTACAAGGAGATCTGTGGGATAAGCCATCAACTAGCTGTATTACAAGGAGATCTGTGGGATAAGCCATCAACTAGCTATATTACAAGGAGATCTGTGGGATAAGCCATCAACTAGCTGTATTACAAGGAGATCTGTGGGATAAGCCATCAACTAGCTGTATTACAAGGAGATCTGTGGGATAAGCCAATAAACTGCACAGAGAACAACAGCTATTATTACATGACGAGAAAAATTCTTTATTTCTATTGGTTGGACTACATGTTGATTCCCTTGACAGAACATTATGATCAAAGCACAGTTTTGCATGTGATGTAGACATTACCTTTATCACAGTCAAGTACCCATAAATAGATCAGGGGATATCCCACAACATGAAATATGTATGTTTTGATCGGATAGAATCAGCCAATCTGAAAAGTCTTACTATCAAGTTTCATGTTGTGAATGGATCTGGCTTCAGAAGTTAATCAAAATAAAATTGTGATCCTGTAAAAGGGTTCAAATTTCATTGTCTGATTTTTTATCACGTCTATAAATATGATGGATATGTGCAAATTTCATTTGATAAAACATCTGATGACCTTTAGTTTCAGTTGACATGAGGATTTATTATGGAAATAATGAAAATGGGGAAAATGTCATTTAATAAAACAGTTGATTATTTTTGGTTTCAGTTGAAAGAGGATTTATCAACCTCTCAAAAAGTCATCAATTGTATATTGTATTTAAACAAATAATTTTAATAACCTAGACTATCACCAACTCATACACAGGAAAAGGTTTATTTGCTCCGCCATAAAACTAAGTAATATATGTAAAGCACCACACACATGTTATACTTTTAACATTTGGTTCGATTTGGCACAGTAGCAAAGACAAAATATTATCATTAAAAAATTAAGGGAAGGTTAAACAGACTGAGTAATAGCTGGACATATGGACCATGGACTACAA
This sequence comes from Limnoperna fortunei, assembly GCA_944474755.1. Taxonomy (NCBI): domain Eukaryota; kingdom Metazoa; phylum Mollusca; class Bivalvia; order Mytilida; family Modiolidae; genus Limnoperna; species Limnoperna fortunei. The sequence goes on from OX104116.1 coordinate 90,309,891, forward strand.
GTACTGTCATTAACTCACATGGCCTTCATAGCTGGACGACCATAGACTACAAGTACTGTCATTAACTCACATGGCCTTCATAGCTGGACGACCATAGACTACAAGTACTGTCATTAACTCACATGGCCTTCATAGCTGGACATATGGACCATGGACTAAAAGTACTGTCAATAACTCACATGGCCTTCATAGCTGGACATATGGACCATGGACTACAAGTACTGTCAATTACTCACATGCTGGACATATGAACCATGGACTCTAAGAACTGTCAATAACTCACATGGCCTTCATAGATAGACATATGGACCATGGACTAAACGTACTGTCAATAACTCACATGGCCTTCATAGCTGGACATATGGACATGGACTAAACGTACTGTCCATAACTCACAAGCCCTTCATAGCTGGACATATGGACCATGGACTACAAGTACTGTCAATAACTCACATGGCCTTGATAGCTGGACATATGGACCATGGACTACAAGTACTGTCAATAACTCACATGGCCTTCATAGCAGGACATATGGACCACGGACTACAAGTACTGTCAATAACTCACAAGGGCTTCATAGCAGGACATATGGAAGGTGGACTACAAGTACTGTCAATAACTCACAAGGCCTTCATTGCTGGACATTTGGACCATGGACTACAAGTACTGTCAATAACTCAGAAGGGCTTCATAGCAGGACATATGGTCCATGGACTACAAGTACTGTCAATAACTCACATGGCCTTCATAGCTGGACATATGGAAGGTGGACTACAAGTACTGTCAATAACTCACAAGGCCTTCATTGCTGGACATTTGGACCATGGACTAAAAGTACGGTCAATAACTCACCTTCAGCAAGATGAGCAAATGATAAATTTACAATGTAGAATCAAACTACGAGTGGAAGATTAGGCTACCTATAAATACATGTCCACAGCACTAAGCTAAGCACTGAGGCAGCTTATTAGCTATCCACATCATGCAATACCCAATAACTTACCACATTCATAAGTGGTCCTCCAGAATTTCCTTTCTGTAAAAAAAGAAGAGAGAATAATATACAAGAGATAATATTGTTATACATACATGTATGAAGTTCAACAATTTCAAGATACTGTTCATTAGAACAGAAGTTTCAGTGAAGTATTAAACTGCAATTGACAAGTTGTTTAGCAGTTCTACATCACCTGCAGAAAACACATCAAATGGAAAACTGAAAATGTTATTCAACTCTTTATTCAACACTTTTTTAATACATTTTATTTAGATTACTAAAATTAATCAGCAAAAAATTCTTTCAGGGGACAAAACTTTTGTCATCAATGTGCATGTGTACTCAATGTTGTCATTTACGAAGTGTGATAGAAACTTTAAATCTGAGGTAAATGACGACAAAGCATTACAATTATTATTCGTAGACAAGAATCAAAAATCTTTTGCAACCAATATTAATTTGTGTTCAGTTCATTTAGCAAACAACCTGATGTTTAATATTTTTTTCATTATCAATTAATGATATCCTTCTGGTATATTTTATTGATAATAATTAATATGCCAGTTATTAATTAGATACAAGTTTTAATTTTAAATATTTAGATGACAGTATTTTTTAACCCTTCATGGATATCATTCAATGAAATTTAAATGCAGAAATTGTTTTTTCAAAGGTTGTGATTTTAATTTCAAGAATTTATCAATGAAACTTCCAACCAATCAATATGATAAACCTAAGGGCTCAACACCATTACAACAAATATTGACTTCCCCGAGTTGTATGCAAGAAATAAATATAAAATGCTATCTGTCATATTAAATTTAATTACATGTACTTAGTACTTAATTTAAAAAAACTGGCAGTGTAAGAGTGTCAAGTATAAGTCAGTAACAAAAAACTGACAGTGTAAGAGTGTCAAGTATAAGTCAGTAACAAAAAACTGGCATTGTAAGAGTGGCAAGTATAAGTCAGTAACAAAAAACTGGAAGTGTAAGAGTGTCAAGTATAAGTCAGTAACAAAAAACTGGCAGTGTAAGAGTGGCAAGTATAAGTCAGTAACAAAAAACTGGCAGTGTAAGAGTGGCAAGTATAAGTCAGTAACAAAAAACTGGCAGTGTAAGAGTGGCAAGTATAAGTCAGTAACAAAAAACTGGCAGTGTAAGAGTGGCAAGTATAAGTCAGTAACAAAAAACTGGCAGTGTAAGAGTGTCAAGTATAAGTCAGTAACAAAAAACTTGCAGTGTAAGAGTGGCAAGTATAAGTCAGTAACAAAAAACTGGCAGTGTAAGAGTGTCAAGTATAAGTCAGTAACAAAAAACTGGCAGTGTAAGAGTGTCAAGTATAAGTCAGTAACAAAAAACTGACAGTGTAAGAGTGTCAAGTATAAGCCAGTAACAAAAAACTGACAGTGTAAGAGTGTCAAGTATAAGCCAGTAACAAAAAACTGGCAGTGTAAGAGTGTCAAGTATAAATCAGTAACAAAAAACTGGCAGTGTAAGAGTGTCAAGTATAAGTCAGTAACAAAAAACTGACAGTGTAAGAGTGTCAAGTATAAGCCAGTAACAAAAAACTGACAGTGTAAGAGTGTCAAGTATAAGTCAGTAACAAAAAACTGGCAGTGTAAGAGTGTCAAGTATAAGTCAGTAACAAAAAACTGGCAGTGTAAGAGTGTCAAGTATAAGTCAGTAACAAAAAACTGGCAGTGTAAGAGTGTAAAGTATAAGTCAGTAACAAAAAACTGACAGTGTAAGAGTGTCAAGTATAAGTCAGTAACAAAAAACTGGCAGTGTAAGAGTGTCAAGTATAAGTCAGTAACAAAAAACTGGCAGTGTAAGAGTGGCAAGTATAAGTCAGTAACAAAAAACTGGCAGTGTAAGAGTGGCAAGTATAAGTCAGTAACAAAAAACTGGCAGTGTAAGAGTGTCAAGTATAAGTCAGTAACAAAAAACTGGCAGTGTAAGAGTGTCAAGTATAAGTCAGTAACAAAAAACTGGCAGTGTAAGAGTGGCAAGTATAAGTCAGTAACAAAAAACTGGCAGTGTAAGAGTGTCAAGTATAAGTCAGTAACAAAAAACTGGCAGTGTAAGAGTGTCAAGTATAAGTCAGTAACAAAAAACTGGCAGTGTAAGAGTGTCAAGTATAAGTCAGTAACAAAAAACTGGCAGTGTAAGAGTGTCAAGTATAAGTCAGTAACAAAAAACTGGCAGTGTAAGAGTGTCAAGTATAAGTCAGTAACAAAAAACTGGCAGTGTAAGAGTGTCAAGTATAAGTCAGTAACAAAAAACTGGCAGTGTAAGAGTGGCAAGTATAAGTCAGTAACAAAAAACTGGCAGTGTAAGAGTGGCAAGTATAAGTCAGTAACAAAAAACTGGCAGTGTAAGAGTGTCAAGTATAAGTCAGTAACAAAAAACTGGCAGTGTAAGAGTGGCAAGTATAAGTCAGTAACAAAAAACTGGCAGTGTAAGAGTGGCAAGTATAAGTCAGTAACAAAAAACTGGCAGTGTAAGAGTGTCAAGTATAAGTCAGTAACAAAAAACTGGCAGTGTAAGAGTGTCAAGTATAAGTCAGTAACAAAAAACTGACAGTGTAAGAGTGTCAAGTATAAGTCAGTAACAAAAAACTGGCAGTGTAAGAGTGTCAAGTATAAGCCAGTAACAAATAAACTGGCAGTGTAAGAGTGTCAAGTATAAGTCAGTAACAAAAAACTGGCAGTGTAAGAGTGTCAAGTATAAGTCAGTAACAAAAAACTGGCAGTGTAAGAGTGTCAAGTATAAGTCAGTAACAAAAAACTGGCAGTGTAAGAGTGTCAAGTATAAGTCAGTAACAAAAAACTGGCAGTGTAAGAGTGTCAAGTATAAGTCAGTAACAAAAAACTGGCAGTGTAAGAGTGTCAAGTATAAGTCAGTAACAAAAAACTGGCAGTGTAAGAGTGTCAAGTATAAGTCAGTAACAAAAAACTGGCAGTGTAAGAGTGGCAAGTATAAGTCAGTAACAAAAAACTGGCAGTGTAAGAGTGTGAAAAATAAGTCAGTAACAAAAAACTGGCAGTGTAAGAGTGGCAAGTATAAATCAGTAACAAAAAACTGGCAGTGTAAGAGTGTCAAGTATAAGTCAGTAACAAATAAACTGGCAGTGTAAGAGTGTGAAAAATAAGTCAGTAACAAAAAACTGGCAGTGTAAGAGTGGCAAGTATAAGTCAGTAACAAAAAACTGGCAGTGTAAGAGTGTCAAGTATAAGTCAGTAACAAAAAACTGGCAGTGTAAGAGTGGCAAGTATGAGTCAGTAACAAAAAACTGGCAGTGTAAGAGTGTCAAGTATAAGTCAGTAACAAAAAACTGGCAGTGTAAGAGTGTGAAAAAAAAGTCAGTAACAAAAAACTGGCAGTGTAAGAGTGGCAAGTATAAGTCAGTAACAAAAAACTGGCAGTGTAAGAGTGTCAAGTATAAGTCAGTAACAAAAAACTGGCAGTGTAAGAGTGGCAAGTATAAGTCAGTAACAAAAAACTGGCAGTGTAAGAGTGGCAAGTATAAGTCAGTAACAAAAAACTGGCAGTGTAAGAGTGGCAAGTATAAGTCAGTAACAAAAAACTGGCAGTGTAAGAGTGGCAAGTATAAGTCAGTAACAAAAAACTGGCAGTGTAAGAGTGTCAAGTATAAGTCAGTAACAAAAAACTGGCAGTGTAAGAGTGGCAAGTATAAGTCAGTAACAAAAAACTGGCAGTGTAAGAGTGGCAAGTATAAGTCAGTAACAAAAAACTGGCAGTGTAAGAGTGTCAAGTATAAGTCAGTAACAAAAAACTTGCAGTGTAAGAGTGGCAAGTATAAGTCAGTAACAAAAAACTGGCAGTGTAAGAGTGTCAAGTATAAGTCAGTAACAAAAAACTGGCAGTGTAAGAGTGTCAAGTATAAGTCAGTAACAAAAAACTGGCAGTGTAAGAGTGTCAAGTATAAGTCAGTAACAAAAAACTGACAGTGTAAGAGTGTCAAGTATAAGCCAGTAACAAAAAACTGGCAGTGTAAGAGTGTCAAGTATAAGTCAGTAACAAAAAACTGGCAGTGTAAGAGTGTCAAGTATAAGTCAGTAACAAAAAACTGGCAGTGTAAGAGTGTAAAGTATAAGTCAGTAACAAAAAACTGACAGTGTAAGAGTGTCAAGTATAAGCCAGTAACAAAAAACTGGCAGTGTAAGAGTGTCAAGTATAAGCCAGTAACAAAAAACTGGCAGTGTAAGAGTGTCAAGTATAAGTCAGTAACAAAAAACTGGCAGTGTAAGAGTGGCAAGTATAAGTCAGTAACAAAAAACTGGCAGTGTAAGAGTGGCAAGTATAAGTCAGTAACAAAAAACTGGCAGTGTAAGAGTGTCAAGTATAAGTCAGTAACAAAAAACTGGCAGTGTAAGAGTGTCAAGTATAAGTCAGTAACAAAAAACTGGCAGTGTAAGAGTGGCAAGTATAAGTCAGTAACAAAAAACTGGCAGTGTAAGAGTGTCAAGTATAAGTCAGTAACAAAAAACTGGCAGTGTAAGAGTGTCAAGTATAAGTCAGTAACAAAAAACTGGCAGTGTAAGAGTGTCAAGTATAAGTCAGTAACAAAAAACTGGCAGTGTAAGAGTGTCAAGTATAAGTCAGTAACAAAAAACTGGCAGTGTAAGAGTGTCAAGTATAAGTCAGTAAATTAACTGGCAGTGTAAGAGTGTCAAGTATAAGTCAGTAACAAAAAACTGGCAGTGTAAGAGTGTCAAGTATAAATCAGTAACAAAAAACTGGCAGTGTAAGAGTGTCAAGTATAAGTCAGTAACAAAAAACTGGCAGTGTAAGAGTGGCAAGTATAAGTCAGTAACAAAATACTGGCAGTGTAAGAGTGTCAAGTATAAGTCAGTAACAAAAAACTGACAGTGTAAGAGTGTCAAGTATAAGCCAGTAACAAAAAACTGACAGTGTAAGAGTGTCAAGTATAAGTCAGTAACAAAAAACTGGCAGTGTAAGAGTGTCAAGTATAAGTCAGTAACAAAAAACTGGCAGTGTAAGAGTGTCAAGTATAAGCCAGTAACAAAAAACTGGCAGTGTAAGAGTGTCAAGTATAAGTCAGTAACGAAAAACTGGCAGTGTAAGAGTGTCAAGTATAAGTCAGTAACAAAAAACTGACAGTGTAAGAGTGTCAAGTATAAATCAGTAAAAAAAACTGGCAGTGTAAGAGTGTCAAGTATAAGCCAGTAACAAAAAACTGGCAGTGTAAGAGTGTCAAGTATAAGTCAGTAACAAAAAACTGGCAGTGCAAGAGTGTCAAGTATAAGCCAGTAACAAAAAACTGGCAGTGTAAGAGTGTCAAGTATAAGTCAGTAACAAAAAACTGACAGTGTAAGAGTGTCAAGTATAAATCAGTAAAAAAAACTGGCAGTGTAAGAGTGTCAAGTATAAGTCAGTAACAAAAAACTGACAGTGTAAGAGTGTCAAGTATAAGTCAGTAACAAACAACTGGCAGTGTAAGAGTGTCAAGTATAAGTAAGTAACAAAAAACTGACAGTGTAAGAGTGTCAAGTATAAGTCAGTAAAAAAACTGGCAGTGTAAGAGTGTCAAGTATAAGTCAGTAACAAAAAACTGACAGTGTAAGAGTGTCAAGTATAAGTCAGTAACAAAAAACTGGCAGTGTAAGAGTGTCAAGTATAAGTCAGTAACAAAACACTGGCAGTGTAAGAGTGTCAAGTATAAGTCAGTAACAAAAAACTGGCAGTGTAAGAGTGTCAAGTATAAGTCAGTAACAAAAAACTGGCAGTGTAAGAGTGTCAAGTATAAGTCAGTAACAAAAAACTGACAGTGTAAGAGTGTCAAGTATAAGCCAGTAACAAAAAACTGGCAGTGTAAGAGTGTCAAGTATAAGTCAGTAACAAAAAACTGGCAGTGTAAGAGTGGCAAGTATAAGTCAGTAACAAAAAACTGGCAGTGTAAGAGTGTCAAGTATAAGTCAGTAACAAAAAACTGGCAGTGTAAGAGTGTCAAGTATAAGCCAGTAACAAAATTTCAATCTATATACATAAAATGGTGTCTAGTGTTGCACATGTTATAGAACTGACATCACCAATAGAACAGCAGCATCAGTTTGTATGTACTCCATGTCACGATGCTGACATCTCCAATATAACCTTGTTAACAGCAGCATCTGTTTACGTATTTACTCCATGTCATGATGCTTACTTCACCAATATAACCTTGTTAACCGTAACAGCAGCATCTGTTTATATGTACACCATGTCATGATGCTGACATCACCAATATAACATTGTGTGATACTAACCGTAATGGCAGCATCCGTTTGTATGTACTCCATGTCACGGTTGTGCATTCCTAACTCTTTACTACCACGATTAACACTACTAATTATTCCAAATGTTGCTGTGTTGCTAAAAGTTAAAGGACTACCCATAGCTACAACAAACTCTCCAGGTCTGGAGACAGAAGATTTACCTAGTTTTATGACGGGCAAGTTCTTCTGAAACATAATTGAATTAATTTTTTAAATAGACATTATCCAATATCAAGCAAATTATAACTAGAAAAGTGACAAGTTATGGAAAGATAACCACATTTCATCATTTTACTGTATGAATAATGTGTTAAATAACAGATATTTAACTTGTTCTCAAAAAATATTGTAAATTAAATGCTTTTTGAATATCAAATTCTAAATTCACTTAGTACAATAGATGTATTTAAAGAAACCATTACAAAAAGTCTAAATGTACCTGCATATTTTTATATGTGTATGATCACATGGTCAATAATGGCTAACATCACGGTACTAAACTAGATCAACTTAAATGTGTATGATCACATGGTCAATAATGGCTAACATCACGGTACTAAACTAGATCAACTTAAATGTGTATGATCACATGGTCAATAATGGCTAACATCACGGTACTAAACTAAGATCAACTTAAATGTGTATGATCACATCGTCAATAATGGCTAACATCACGGTACTAAACTAGATCAACTTAAATGACAGCATAACACAATGTGCTGCAAAACAACAGTACAATGTAAATATTTATTTTTTTACCAAAACCTATTTCATAGCAATCTTGAACTTAAATTTGTTTTGTTTGGTAGGTGGAATAACATTTGTATCTTACTTCATTGATTTTAATAGTGGCAAGGTCAGTTATGGAGTCAACAGCTTGGACTTGTCCATTTACAACTCGTCCATCATGTAACTTTACTTTTACACTGGTAGGTCGTTTAATTACATGGGCATTAGTAAGTATTAGTCCATCTTCTCTTACAATAAATCCTGATCCATGACTTTTTTCTACAACAATTCCATTTGGAAGGCTGAAAGATAATGAAGATATGTTTTAAGAGTAATATATTATCTTGCTTGGAAAAGAGATTATACCAAATAATATATGATTAAAAGATATTATGATTTTTTCCAATCTAGAAGGGATGGACAGGAATGGCCATCCTTTTTATTAAAAAAATATCTAGCTTCTTGTTTGCTGCTCCTAAACCTCCTCTCTTTTCCTACAGAGTCCTTCTTAATTTAAAAAAAAAAACAAAGAAAAACTTCAGTCCGAACAAGTACAACAAAGGATGCCTTGGTAATAAGAATTTTTATAAGTACAGATGTCAACAAAAAATTAAAACTGCTAAAACTTTTTCTAAAATTACCTAATGGTAACTTCAATAAATACAACAGAAGGTTGAGCTTTTTCTATCATATCAGCAAGAAAGTAGTATAGATTTGGTCTATCATCGTCATTCATATCAACAGCATTTACAATTAAGTGTCTTGGAAAGAGATGTTGGCTGTTTTTCAAATAATACGCTGCTGTTCCACATAAAATGCCAGTTCCACATATCTGTGTAAAATACTTCAGAAATAAAGGTTTGTCCCTTGACCATGTTGACTGCTTTTGGTAAAATCTGCAGGAAACAATTTCTTTAATTTTGGAAGAGTTCGATAATGCTGTTCTTGACAAAGTGTAGCATTTTGATGGAAGTGTCTTGATATTCAACATCTGTGCAAGTAATTACTCAGTAAAATAAATAGAATAATAGCTATCAAGTGAATTCTTCTTTACTCTCTTAGTAAATTCATCTAGAAAAGAAACAATTATTCAAATTATTTATCCATATAGGACGCATGTGATGTGCCCATGGAGCACATATCTGAGCAAGCAATGGTGATTAATATAAGTGTGGATCTTATATTCTGACAATTGCTTAATTTATGTGGACAATACCTCAAGTACAGTCCCTTAAGCCCAAAGATATTTATAGTGAACCAAATGAAAATTTGCATGTGACAGGGTATTTAAATTTTTGGAAGGTGATTATCACATTGTTTCAGAAGCCATTGTTCTTCTGCAGTTTATTCAAAGGGAACTATATATTGACGTCTCATTGCTTTCACAGTGATTATTTTCTTAACATGAAAGTCAATTACATTTTTTTCATGAAGGCATTTGGGTATTGGCTAAACCAGAACAACTATTGTTTGCACCAACTATATATTAATGTTGTACAAATTTGAGAAAGTTCTAGTATAAGAAAGAATCTTAAGCATGGCACAGGGTCAGGATATTTTTGTATAAATAAGGGAGCGACCATTTAACTTGCAGGGGGGGGGGGGGCCTTGGTTTTTTTCCTAATAAAATATTTTGAAAATGATTTTTGATGAAAAAAATATTTTGAAAGCAGAGGGCAAGAAAAAAAATATTCTGAAGAAGGATTTCTGCTATATAAAATAATGCTAATAATGAAAAAAATATTCTGTACCGACGCCTTCAAAAAACTTCTCACTTGCAAAAATCACTGTATTATAAATGTATATATTTTTTTATAGTGTAATTGTTAAACACAGTTTTTTTAAGGACCAAATAAAATTTGCTTTATCTGAATTTTTTACCATGATTAACTATCAATTTGTATATTCTTCTGAATGTTCTAACAGAAAAATAATTCTTTGATTATTTAATTACTAAAAAATTACTTCCTAAAAATCGTCATCCTCCCAAGTCAGGGGTTCTGAGTCCGCGTACGCTCCATCATCACTACCCAGATTCGAGGTTAAGGAAATTCCCCTATAGTTAGCTGGGTCATGTTTATTACCTTTTTTATGTATTAGAGTTATCAGGCTTTCATTCCATAGTGTAGGGAAAGAGCCCTGATTGAAAATCATGTTAAATAATTTCAGAAGCGGGGGTATAAGTATTGGCATTCCTCCTTTAATCATTTCATTTGATATTAAGTCTGTTGATGTAGATTTTCCATTTTTTAATGATTTCACAGCTCTAAGTATTTCATCTGATGTAATTGGATTATTAAAAGATGTGTTATCATTTATGGTGCTACTGGTTAGAGTTGCCAGTTTGGACATAACTGTTTCATGAAAGGGATTCTTTAGTTCACAGGGTTCATCTGTGTTTAACTTTTTGAAAAATGTTAGAAACTCGTCTTGATTTCTGATTTCATCAGAAGTATTCATATTAGAACTTTTGTTGAGTTTATTAAGTTGGTCCCAAAACAATTTTGGATTATTACTCATATTGTTGTATAGGTTTTTGTTATACAAATACAAATACAAATATCTTTATTCCAATCAAGGGCCCTAGAATAGAGCATGAAATTACAAACAAGTGATTATCATAATTGGCGACATGTATAACATAGAAAACAACATTACAATAACAACTTGATAATGTTATAACTTATGTTGGACTGGGGCAGAGCCAAGTGATACATATATAGGTACATGTATGACATATGCATGTAAATAGAAGAGAGACAATTATTAGTTGTTTATTAGAAGAAAAAAAAATACAAATAAAAAATAAGTCAGTGATAAATTTAAACAATAATATTTGATGATCTTCTTAATTGAAGACTTTGAAACACATAATTTCCAAACTTTCTGAGCAAATCTAAATCTTCTTGCATGAAAATCCAATTGAATTTTAAACTGTTTTGTAAATTATTGAAATTTTTACAATGATGTAAGATCTTGTTGGAAAAAATATCTCTAATTTCAGCATATAATGGACATTCAATAATAAAATGTAATTCATCCTCTGTTTTGTTCAAAGTACAATATTGACATTTTCTTAATGATCTTTCAATATAATTTTTTGAATATCGATCTGTCTCTACCCTTAAGGGGTGTGCACTTATTCTAATCTTGCACAATGCTTGTCGAAATCTAAAATCTTTTAAACTCAAGTATTTTTCACATCCAAATGTAGTTTTAAAAGAAAAATATGTGTAAAGTTTCCCTTGTTCAGAATTTAAAATCCTATACCTATGATCTTTCCAATACTGTAGAAAACTATTCAATAATTTATCTTTTACTTGTTTGATAAATTGGTAAACACTTAGTTTTTTCATTTGTTTAGAACATATACCAAGTTTTTTCATAATATAATCTTTCAAGAAAACCACGAGCTTGTATTATTTAGACAAAGATTTTTACTACAAACATATGCATTAAATAATAGCCCATCTTCCATATGGTCTAATCTATAATAATATTTTAACATTGATAAGATAATGGAAAAATACATAGGATATCTTCCAAGTTCAGACATGACTGCAAAATTGCTGGAGCGTTTATTTACACCCAATATATATTTCATAAATTTTAAATGTGATTTTTCAGATACATCATTTTCGTATATTTTCTCAAATAAATATTGTTCATCATTTTTACTAGCTGAAGAGGTTGTCGAAAACATACCCCATATTTCACATCCATATGTTAGGATGGGTTTAACAGTATGATCATACAAGTGAAGTAGTGTTTGTACACTAGGATTAGAAGATGACATGCACTGTTGCAATTTAAAAGAAGCTTTAATAGCTTTTTTGTATAATTCTTCTTTACACTGAGAGAATTTACCACTGGGTGAAAATGTTACACCTAGATATTTGTAACTATTGGTACATTCAATAGATTGTCCATTCAGCTGAAAGTGAGAATTTAAATGTTTTCCAGTTTTATTAAAAATCATAACCTGAGTTTTCTTGAGATTGATATTCAAACACCACTTGCAACAAAATGAGTCTAGCATGTTCAACCTTTGTTGCAATCCCTCTTTAGTTTGTGAAACTAATACAATGTCATCAGCATACATTAGACAGTCTATGCGATGACCATTTACATCAACCTGATCAAAGCAACAGGAAAGATTATCAGGGAGGTCATTTATAAAAAGTTTAAAGATATTGGGACTCAAAACATCTCCCTGTCTTACACCGATGGAGGAATTAAATAAAGGAGTAAGTTGGTGGTTTAATTTGACACATAGCTTACTCTTTTTGTACATATCTTTTATAATGGCATAAAATTGACCTGCTATATTATTCTGTAAAAGTTTATATCTAATTCCAGCATGAACAACTGTATCGAATGCCTTTCTTAGATCTACAAAACAGGCAAAGAGTTGTCCATTTTTTTTATTAATATATTTATCTATTAATGTTTTCAAAACAAAAATATGATCTGCTGTTCTAGCCTTCTTGGTAAAACCAATTTGATATTTTATTTATAATATTGTTCTTAATCAAGAAACTATCCAATCTATTATTTAATATACTGTTAAAAAGTTTTCCAATACATGAATTTATAGCAATTCCTCTATAATTTTCTGGTTGATCTGGGTCTCCAGATTTATATACAGTATAATACAATATTGAAACTCAAAGAACACTTTCACATTTATTGACAATTATATCTTGACGACTTGAGACTTGAAACTGAATGTAAAACACCGATATTCATGAAACGTCGTTTTAGGTCAGTTATAATACTGACGGTGACAAACAGTTATTGTGTACCTATCGAATTGGATTCAGGATGGTTACCATTACTAACTGCAAGGTCGAAATTGTGGTACATTTTTTGTGTTAAATAACTTCCGGTAAAGTCATGTGATAAATTGTCTCTCTTGAGATGCTGCTACCGGCGGTTGCTTACACTGTGTATTATTTCATTAGAACATCCTATGCATTAGGAAATGTGACATACATTATTGACGATTCCGTTGGCTTTGGTAGAAGATTTGACGGAATTGGCGGGTTAAGCGGAGGCGGGGTAATTATTTTTAATTTTCCAATGCGGTTTCTCTGTACATTTCTGATTTCGGAAATGAATATAACTAAAATGATCTGGAATGATATTTTTTTAAAACCAAATCCATTCTGAAATTATGCGAATCTGGTTCAGTTTTGTCAACAATGTCATGATTATGAATAAAGTGTTAAAACTAATTAATAAGGTGTTTTAGAAAATATCAATTAAATAGCAGAGATATAAAAAAATATGTAGCAAACCAGGGAAACAATTTAATAGTTGATAATATGCACAGGGTTTGAAATTAGCACTAGCTCACTTGCCATTTGCGAGTAGATTTGATTGTGGGCCACTACAATTATTTTTTCTGTCCCCCACTGGGCGAGTGGTTGAAAGTGGGCAACCTAAAATCTTTTCTCCGTCCCCCATGTCAATGTTTATAATTTCACATATTCAACTTTGTTTACTTATTGTTGCGCATTCTTCATTTTAAGGGGCGTTTCAGAGTTTTGGCTGTTACGTTAATTTAGCAGCTGTTCCGCTAAATTGATTGCACGATTTTAGGATATTGTTTGGACAATCAATTTTTTAACTTTTTAAACTTAACATGGAAATGGAACATTTGTTATCATTGGTAGCATCCCGCCCATTGCATTTACTTAAATTGGGTTAATGACTCATGTTGCCAACCGGATATTATTGTGATAACTTAATTAAAGACAGCTCAAAGTCAGAATAGTAGCGTGAACATTTCTGTATGGTCTACGTGTGATTCACGATAATAATATTGTTTTACAGTTTAATATAAAGAATATGAACTTGAATATGAATTTCAATAGCTTAACATAATAACATGAAACAAGTAACATAAATAAACCTATAGCTGAATAAATCTTGACTTCCATGTTGACTAAAAAATTTGGTATGAAAAGCATTATTCCCTTGAAAAAAATACAACCAAGAAAACCAAAGATGCTGTAGGTCATAAAAACATTCAGGCAACCAAGCAACACACCACAAAATGATTTAATAATACATGTGTTTCAACTCTAAAACAAAACCACATGAAATCTGAGAATTTAATGAATTACTTGGACATCACAATTAAACAAAATTGGAGCATACTAAACACACCAGTTGGGTAAACAAACATCCATTAAAGCATGAATAATAATTTGGCTCTAATAATATGTAATTGAGGTCTTCAATTTTTATTTTAAATTGGTTCATTTGATAAGGTACAATAACATGTACATAGCACCGATCAACTTGTATTCACTAATTTTATAATTATTTATCATGGCATCTATTTTCACCATAATGGTTAGTTCCATTAATAAAAGCTCCCATTTCATGTTAATTTTCAACATTCTTTTATCGGATATTGATATGTTTATAGTGATATGCAAGGTTTCATACATGTATATGAACACATTTTTCCGTGTGCAAGTTTGCAAGAAAATGCTGTGGAATTTTTACCCTTCAGTTTGATACAAAAAAGTTTGGACAACAATGCAAACTATGCTAAACTAATAGAAAAATGTATAAATTTTATAAAAATTATCTTTCCTTAGTATCTCAAGGATGTTTAAAGTCCTGTTTGAAGCTTTATTTGAGATACCCTTTCACTACCATTACATTGAATGGCCAACCCCATTTAAATCTAGATCTATCTTATGGCTTTGTTTTTGACGAAACAAATTGTTCATTTGTTACAATTACAACTAATTGTATTAATTCCGCCATTAATTATAACTTAATTCAGTAATTTTGATCTACCCTTGAATTCAAAATGTCGTCTTCCTGTAAAATCTCAATATTTGAAACATTGATTACTTAATGAACAAACATGTAGTTTAATTTATTGAAAACAGGTAGTCTTTGTGTTAAACTTTATGTTAGTTTCATTATATTTCAGATGTTAATATGTAGAGAACTTCTGAAAAAATTATGCTCCATGAAAATTTAACTGCCAGATAAATATATAAACATGAAATGGGAAATTTTATGTTATAGAACTACATAACTGCAAAAAGTTTTTTATTAGAGATTGCTTGTTTTATAACAATACATGTATTCCGGTATGATATAAAACAAATTGATTTTGTCATTTGCAAAATTTTGTGCAATAATTTTATAAATAATTGTACTAGTATCTTGTAATTTTCAAAATTTCTTTATATTTATATTTAAATTTTCTTCTTAAGAAGTTAAATTTGACAGGAGCCTTGCATTGATAAATAAAAAATCATGCATCTTCTTGCAACCCTAGACCCATCTATTATCGACATTCAGCTGAACCTTCCTACCGACCTATCCATTATCGACATTCAGCTGAACCTTCCTACCGACCCTTGTCATTAGATTAGCAGACTAATCAGGGTCAACTAAAAGCCAAACCATTGTACACTTTTAGAGTTTAGTATATCTGATTTAGTTCTAATCCAGTCATTTATTAGGTCATGCATATTTAAAAGTCCATATGTTTTAGATAATAATACATTTTATAATTTTCAACTGTTTATAAAGAAGTTTCATGACTGTTATTTACTTAGTATTAATTAAAATTTTTTATGATACATAACATTAAATGCAGTTTATTGACAGATTGTTCACAGTAAAATGTTATTGTTGTTAATTCATGATTTGATACAACAAGAGATTATACTGATTGTTTTTGCACATGGCATTCAGTAAAGTTGAATGTAACTTTCATCAAGCCATCTGTCACAGGCACCATTGTTTCTTTCTAAAGGTTGTATTTCTAATGTGTATGTAAAGTATTCATTGTCATGTTTAGATCTTCGCTTGATTAGGTTTTGATACATGTTGTCTGTGTCTTCTTATATACGTAGAAAAAAATATTTCCTTACTGAAACTTCTTAAATAAAATTTAGCAAAATATTCATCACTGTATTCTGATGTAAATTTTTTTTTTTAAATGTCAGTTGTGGTATTTTAACAGGTAAATTTGTCTTATGAACTGACATAGCTGATAACAGCAAAAATTGAAGTCAGGTCAAAATAATATGTTTACAGTACCATCATCATTATACACAGACAATTTTATCTTTTATATCATGGACAATTTACATGTGATTTCCAGGTACCAGTTCACTGTTATTTCTACATTAATATATGATCAGAATCTGTCAAATGCATCTCCCCTTAGAATGTGCATGTATAATTTTAAAATACAAGTTTGGGAACACTTACAGTCTACAGTCTTATTTGCTGTCTTCATATATTCATAATTGATTCATATTTGTTTTTAAATTTACTAAAAAAAATCAATGCATTAATTAAAGCAGTACCAATTGGTTCACCATTGCAGTTGATTGTAATGTTTTATTCCCTGCAATCTAATTAAAATTAAATCATTCACTTGCTCCGCCCTTTCTCCATTACAACAATAGAAAAGGGGGGAGCAAGTGACATATTTTATTTTAGTAAGTGTTACAGTTACAGTAATATTGTAATATGAAATAAAATGTGTTTTGAACAAACAAAATAACAATAATTTGCTTTAAATGACAGATGAGAGAAGGGAAAACCTGTTATTTATATTTCAGGCTACCTCTGTACTGTTACAGAACTATCCTGACAAACAAAGGAATGAAATTTTAGATTATTTATTTAAGGTAAGTTCTTTTAATGTAAGTTTTGTGGATTCATTGTACTAGTATCAATATTTCATAGGTACATGTATCAAGTTACCATAGACAAAAACTCGTGGTTTTATCCCTTGCTCCATCAGATGTGAGTTTTGTGGTTTCATTGTATAGATATTTCATAAGTATTAAGTTACCATAGAAGGATACTCATGGTTTTATCCCTTGCTCCATCAGATGTGAGTTTTGTGGATTAATTGTATCGATATTTCATAGGTATCAAGTTACCATAGAAGGATACTCATGGTTTTATCCCTTGGTCCATCAGATGTGAGTTTTGTGGATTAATTGTATCGATATTTCATAGGTATCAAGTTACCATAGAAGGATACTCATGGTTTTATCCCTTGCTCCATCAGATGTAAGTTTTGTGGATTCATTGTATCGTTATTTCACAGGTATCAAGTTACCATAGACGAAAACTCATGGTTTTATCCCTTGCTCCATCAGATGTAAGTTTTGTGGATTCATTATATCGTTATTTCATGGGTATCAAGTTACCATAGACGAAAACTCATGGTTTTATCCCTTGCTCCATCAGATGTAAGTTTTGTGGATTCATTGTACTGTTATTTCATAGGTATCAAGTTACCATGGAAACTCATGGTTTTTATCCCTTGGTCCATCAGATGTAAGTTTTGTGGATTCATTGTATCGATATTTCATGGGTATCAAGTTACCATAGAGGAAAACTCATGGTTTTATCCTGTGTTCCATCAGATGTAAGTTTTGTGGATTCATTGTATCGATATTTCATAGGTATCAAGTTACCATGGAAACTCATGGTTTTATCCCTTGCTCTATCAGTTGTAAGTTTTGTAGATTCATTGTATCGATATTTCATGGGTATCAAGTTACCATAGAGGAAAACTCATGGTTTTATCCCGTGTTCCATCAGATGTAAGTTTTGTGGATTCATTGTATCGATATTTCATTGGTATCAAGTTACCATTGAAACTCATGGTTTTATCCCTTGCTCTATCAGATGTAAGTTTTGTGGAAATTCATGGTTTTATCCCGTGCTCCCTCAGATCTACTGTATTAGGTAAAGTACTGATATGGTCCTGACAAATTCATGAAAATTCCAAGACTTCTTTGTATCAGAATGTGCTATACATGTACATGTACTGTATTAACTAGATTTAATTACAGACGTGACAACGTGTTTTTTATATTGCCCACTATATACCGTG
The DNA here is from genome assembly GCA_944474755.1 of Limnoperna fortunei. Taxonomy (NCBI): domain Eukaryota; kingdom Metazoa; phylum Mollusca; class Bivalvia; order Mytilida; family Modiolidae; genus Limnoperna; species Limnoperna fortunei. The sequence goes on from OX104116.1 coordinate 90,327,822, forward strand.
GTCGTGGTTTTTTCATTAAGAAATTCACCACCATACGCCACGGTGGTATTCTGCGGTACATCGTGTTATGTCCACTACATATCGTGACCCACCGTGTTGACCACGGTGGATTTTCAATTTCCTTTCATGCTTACACAGTGAAAAAATTAAAATGTTGCGATTTAATTTAGATATTTGTGTTAAAATATGCCGTTTTAATACGTTTGTTTGACAACAAAATTAATCTGCGTTCTGTTTATCTATTCATTATACAGAATACCTTAAAGTTTATTGTCACTGATTTGATTGACAATTATTCCCTTAACGTGTTCTAAAAGGTTAGAACACCGCATTTTGCTCTTAAAATTGTCAAAATCTTTGCTATTCTATCGTCAAAATTTCCCTGTCAGCGCCTCTGATTAATGTTCCAACCGTTTGAACTTATACCGGATGTAAATTGTGTCACACCTTAAATCGATCGATTATCTAAGTATTGTCCAGTCATCATTTTTTCAAGCACGTGCTCTCAAACATTTCAATAAACTTGTGTATTGTATAATTTTATAATTAACAGGTGAACACGCGGCTTCACATTTTTAACGGTAAAGAAATAAGCACATTACACAATAAATACGAGACTTGTAAAGAAATACACAATAAATGCGAGACTTGTAAAGAAATTCGTTTTAAAAACGTCAAAATCAATATACGACTTAAAATGCTACATTTTCAAATTTTCTGAATTATTACTTAATATAAAAGTCGCAGAATATATTGTTCCACGAATGATTTTATACTCGATTCGTCGGTGTTGAACCACGTGTTAAAAAAAAATACAATCCTGATATAGAATCAACCATAATAGTCGTTTCAGTGTTAAAAGCCTGACACATCATCAACTTTTGTTGTAGAAAAGACTTAAGTAGCATCCTTATAATTTCTATAATGTTACGACAAGACCCTATGTTCGCAAACAGACGTTCGTATCGGCGCACAAAAAAAACCCAACAACAACAAAAAACAAAAAAGATCAAAAGAAAACAAACTTACATACTGTTGAGTAAATTCGGGCAATTATTTTATATTGATATGAGTGTGGACAAATCAGTTCTTTCGTCTTCAAAAATAATTTTATTCCGATTTGTTTTGTTCATGTTATAACAGACGTAAGTAACTATGCATATTTTATTGTTTGATCAATGTACCACAATACAACAAAATATTAAGAATAAGTATTTGTATTTAGAGAACTAAGGGGTCTGATCTCGAGAATATTTATCCCAATAAATACTATGTCATGCAAAAACACCGAAACTGCGAGTTAATTTTAACGGGAACTTTATACAAATAACACGTCTGCCTCCATTTGAAAAATTGTCAGTTTTGTATATTTAGCTCAGAAGCACATCACTACTTTTTTTAATATAAACCTGTTATATTCATTGTTATAGTTTAAAACGCCATTGTCCAAAGTAAATGTGTATTTAGAATTGTGCGTACGTAAGACTTCATTCAACCTTGTGAAACAGGCGCCTGTGCCATATCGTAGTTAAACTATATTTTATGTGGCGATTCTCGTTTATAAACTTTTCACATATTTATTATTCTTGCTGCATGTTGGCTTCAATTTAGTAATTTATTTGTTGTATCCCATCCTGTTAACGAATTTTATATAACTATACATGATGTAAACTTTTGTCTGCGTTTGTTAAAACAACTCTGGTTTTAAATACCAAATAAAGAAAAAGATCGCCGCTCAACTGCCCGTTTTCTGTCGAAAAGGATTTATAATTGATTAAAGAGAGTTCGCGTACAACTTCAGGACAATTCGTTATACGTTGTAATACACAAAAACGTAATGTGACAATTCAAATCCGGATAATTTACCGAACTTGTTCAGGGTAATATTTAATGCATAACACATGCATCCGGTTGAACAAATATTCGATCTTCAAGTCTACCGGCACATTAAATCATTATTGATTATCAACAAATAAAATGCATGTACAAATTATTCTTAAGCACTGTTTTAAAATGTTCTCTTTTCATTCGGGTAACGATGTTTAAACCCGCAATCAATTAAATGACAACGTTTATGTTGTCATGTACCACCGCGGAGATATCGTGGCCGGACCCCTGTGGCGACATGCCATGGTAGACTGAACTACCTCATATGCATCCACCGTGGTAAGATTACCTGAGAAGATTCTTAACCACGATAGTAGGCGTGGATATACCATGGTGGGTGATAGAGAAAAGGATTAACTTCCATGGTGGGTTAGTGTTTTTTATAAAAAACACGTTGTCCCCTCTGTAATTGTAAGTATATAATATTTACCTGTAATGTTATTTGATATGTTAAACCTGATTTTTACCTGACAGTATTGTCCTTGTTTATTTTTATACCAGTTTGTAGACCACAGCATGTAGAATTAAGGTTTCTATATATGTATGATACAGCTGATGAGGGGATTACATTGTATGAATTTAGCCAAGTATAGCCATACTGGTACATGTATAATAAATAAATAATAATCAGGTTATGATTATCTTTTATGATACTTTTCAAAAAAAGATGGATCCCCTGACATTTTATTTTAAACCACCATTTTTATGCCCCCGCAACGACTTGTTGGGGAGCATTAATTTGTACTCATATCCGTCCATCTGTACAATTTCCGTCAAGCTTTTCTCTGAAACCAAACATGAGAACAGTTGGCAGGGTGGTTCAGTATCACAAGTTGTATGTCCTAAGCGACTTTCAGACCTGTCGGACAACTACTTCCTGTTTGGGACTTCATTTGTACGTATGTACAATGAAGGTCCATCCATACGAATTTCAGTCAAGCTTTTCTCAGAAACCATACATGAGAACAATTTGAAATTTGGCAGGGTGGTTCAGTATCACAAGTTGTACGTCCTAAGCATTCTTTCAGACCTGTCGGACAAATACTTCCTGTTTGGGACTTCATTTAGCAGGGGCATATGTGTCCCATGGACACATTCTTCGATATTTTTTTCTATGGTATTTTATTTAGCTATTAAATTTACCATACTTGTTTTGAATTTACTGTAACTGTTTGGATATACCCTTAAAACAACACTTGCATGAAATGTTATTGGGCTTTTTAAAATAATCTGTTTAATTTTTAAGCCAAATTTTGGTGCCAGTTTACATCTGCTGAAAGTAGAAATTGGAGGAGATGCACAGAGTACAGGTAAGGAGTTGTCAATTTACTTTGGAGGAGATGCACAAAGTACAGGTAAGGAGTTGTCAATTTACATTGGAGGAGATGCACAGAGTACAGGTAAGTAGTGGTCAGTTTACATTGGAGGAGATTCACAGAGTACAGGTAAGGAGTTGTCAGCTTACATTGGAGGAGATGCACAGAGTACAGGTAAGGAGTTGTCAATTTCCATTGGAGGAGTTGCACAGAGTACAGGGTAAGGAGTTGTCAATTTCCATTGGAGGAGATGCACAGAGTACAGGTAAAGAGTTGTCAGTTTATATTGGAGGAGATTCACACAGTACAGGTGAGGAGTTGTCAGTTTATATTAGAGAAGATGCAATGAGTACAGGTAAGGAGTTGTCAGTTTATATTGGAGGAGATGCACAGAGTACAGGTAAGGAGTTGTCAATTTACATTGGAGGAGATGCACAGAGTACAGGTAAGGAGTTGTCAGCTTACATTGGAGGAGATGCACAGAGTACAGGTAAGGAGTTGTCAATTTACATTGGAGGAGATGCACAGAGTACAGGTAAGGAGTTGTCAGCTTACATTTGGAGGAGATGCACAGAGTACAGGTAAGGAGTTGTGAGATTACATTGTAGGAGATGCACAAAGTACAGGTAAGGAGTGTCAATTTACATTGGAGGAGATGCACAGAGTACAGGTGAGGAGTTGTCAATTTACATTGGAGGAGATGCACAAAGTACAGGTAAGGAGTGTCAATTTACATTGGAGGAGATGCACAAAGTACAGGTAAGGAGTTGTCAATTTACATTGGAGGAGATGAACAGAGTACAGGTGAGGAGTTGTCAATTTACCTTGGAGGAAATGCACAGAGTACAGGTAAGTTTTTCTCATGTCTGTCCGTCAGTATGAATTTCCGTCATAGCTTTTTTCAGAAACCGTACATGACAACAATTTGAAATTTGGCTGGGTGTGGTTCAGTTTCACAAGTTGTACGTCCTAAGTGACTTTCAGACCTGTGGGACAACTACTTCCTGTTTGGGACTGGGCCGATATGAAAATGTGTGAACACTAGTATGAAAAGTTCCCTCAAGCTTTTCTCAGAAATCGTACATGAGAACAATTTGAAAGTTGGCAGGGTGGTTCAGTCGAACAACTACTTCCTGTTTGGGGCTTCATTAAGTGGGGGCATATGTGTCCCATGGACACATTCTTCGATTTTTTGAATTTATTTATAAGTATTAACTACAAAAAATATTTTCAAAATTTCCGTTGTGCACATTTAATATACTGTAAATTCAGAAATTTTTGTGATGTTTTTATTATTGCGAATAATGCGATCGTTCTGTTATCGCAATAATTAAACCTCGCAATTATACCTTCGTTTAACCATCGACAAATTTACTCAACCTAGCGTGAATACATAAACCATCTGTAAAGCCCTACCATAGACATTTAATTTGAATACGATAATTAATTGTACACAACATAATTGATTTGTCTTTGATGTAAACAATAACCATTGACCTCAAAATACAAACAAATCATCTAATAATAAAAGACATGTGACAAGTGTTTCTGATCTTCAAAAGGGGTAAATCATTTTAGAAAATGAAATGTATATTCTCTTTGGTGTAGAGCGATTATTTACAGATGACAAACATTTAAAGAAAAACCGACAATTGCTGAGTAATAATTCGTTGTCATTACATTTTTTGCTACCTCAGACGATCGCAAAAATATGAACTCGCATTTTTTGAGGGGGTCCCCGAATCGCAATAATAAATGCACGCAATAATTTCCGAATTTACAGTAATCCACGTGCACAACGCAAGTTTTGTTATCCCTCGATGGAGAAAATATTTTTTGTAGTTAATCCTTAATTGGAGGAGATGCGCAGAGTACAGGTAAGGAGTTGGCAGTTTCCAAAACTGTCCATAGTTGTTCAGGTTTTTGAAATCATTACCTATGTTGAACTATGTGGTAAGAAAAGTTTTACTATAATAAACCATGATAGAAATAAATTATAGAGATTCTTATTCTCGACTCAAAGACGTCTTTTGATACTATGCACATGCATACACAATAAAACACAAAAGATATATATATATAAATTTATAATCTTAGTCTCTTAAAGAATAAATATAAAAACTCTGTTAAATTTTTCGAACGTTTCGGCCTTCCTCAGCGGACTATTATTGCATAGTGATGAAAATTTTGCTATTTGCAATGTTACAATAGCTGTCACTTTACTCTTCCATTCGTATTATTTTGATTGTTATTCCCGCCAATCTATGTTCACATTATGACGTTGGCTATTAACGTTGCAAATATCAAAACTTCAGCACTATGCAATAAAATTCCGCTGATGAAGGCCATGGGGCCAAAACGTTCTTAATATTTAACAGAGTTTATATATATATATATATATATATGGTCTAAAGAAAGCTACCAATGAATGTAAGGAAATATTAGTATGAGCATTACAGGCAGAAGTAGTCAGGAAATATTAGTATGAGCATTACAGGCAGAAGTTCAAGGTTCTCAGTAGTTAAGCTCTGAGTACAATAGACATATTTTCTTACAATGTACACATATTTTTTTATTCTGTAACAATACTGAAAAAAGCATGGAAAAAAAAAAGATTTCTGGTTTGAATATTTCTGTGGAAATCTGGTGATGATGCAACATCACAAACAAAGATAGTAATCGACTACACGTTTGCGGACTGAATACAATATGGCAATAACAAGTGAGATCCAAAAGACTTAATTGGTCACAAACAGAATAAAGCAACAATATGTTTACCTCTGTACAGCAAATATATTTAGTGAAAGATAGAACATTGTTTTTGGATGGTTTTAGTGGAGATAAAACTTGAAAATTTGAGAAAATAGTCTGTACACTGTTACTAATTGTATTAGTCTACAATGGTCTTTTGTATACATTGGTATTTTTTTTATGTTTGATTTATTTAGAATGTTTGTTTGAAATATCATTTGGTGTGTTGTCTCTAAATGTTTCAGTTAAAGAAAACTTAAAGATACTAGTAAAATAAAAATGTACAGATAAACTTGCCTACATGTGTAGCCAATTGATCTGGTAAAGAAAGATAAATACAACCATCTTACAACAGAACAGTGAAATAGCATGATATATACATTTTGAACAAAATGACCAATTCCTGTAAATGGTGACAGTTAATTTATGATTTTATTTTACAATTTCAGAAGGTACAGAGGCATCTCACATGCACAATAGCTGGGATGAAAATTACAACAGGGGATATGAATGGTGGTTAATGAAGGAGGCAAAAAAGGTAAAAAACAGTACATGGTACTACAGTGGACTCCTCTTAATGGCATAACCAATTCGTCAGAGGGAAATATGCAATAAACAGAAATGACATTTTAAAAACAGAAAATATGAAGTTTAGGTAGGTGTCACCTGACCTTGACCTCAATTTCACGGTCCAGCGACTACGTTAAATTTTTTGGGTTATGGCAGTTTCTCTGTAACCATGCATGGTAGGATGACAATATTTGGTATATAGGTTGCTGATGAATAGTACATGACTGCCCGGTAGGTGTCATCTGACCTTGAACTCAATTTCACGGTCCAGCGACTACGTTAAAGTTGTTGGGTTATGGCAGTTTCTCTGTAACCAAGCATGGTAGGATGACAATATTTGGTATATAGGTTGCTGATGAAGAGTACATGACTGTCTGGTAAGTGTCACCAAACTTTGACCTCAATTTCACGGTCCAGTGACTACGTTAAAGTTTTTGTTTTAGGTCAGTTCCTCTGTAACTATGCATGGTAGGGTGACAATATTTAGTATACAGATTGATGATGAAGAGTACCTGACTGTCTGGCAGGTGACACCTGACCTATGACCTCAATTGCACGGTTCAGCGACTATGTTAAAGTTTTCGGATTAGGGCAATTCCTCTGTAACCATGCATGATAGGATGACAGTATTTGGTATATAGATTGCTAATGATTAGTTCATGAGTGTCTTGTAGGTTTCATCAACTGACCATGACCTCAATTTTATGGTCCAGTAATTAAGTTAAAGTTTTTGGATTAGGTCCATTTCTCTGTAACCATGCATTGTATATTTTAAGTGATAACAATTTAATTCTATTTACGTAATGCTTATGACCTAATTTTTTTTTCGTTACTGATGCGGAATTCAGGCGAGACTTTTTTTTTCTGTGTCCACACTTTTCTAAGATTTAAGGGGGAGGATAGAAATTCTGGGCACTTATCTATCTATCCAGGTAGTAAGCACTATCAGAAATATAAAGTACTGGTGTATGCAAATCTGTTCTGTAAGCTCTCTCATGGTCACATTTCTTGTCATACTTTTATGAAATTTAAATCACAAGTTTAAATAATAAAATATCTATGACAAGTTTGACAAATTAGCGCAAACATTATTATTATACATGGCTGAAAGCTGTAAGCAGAGTAAATTGTTCAACAACTTTATAAGTGCAACAAAATTGTTCAGTTAATAAAAAAAAATATTAGTTTTTCATTTGATATACAAAATTTTACAACAATATCTTTGAAAAATTCTGAACACTGCGCAGATTGATCTTTTTTATTTGAGTTATGCCTTTGGAAAATTGTCCTGTAAGCACATTTAAATATTTGTATGGAAATTTAATCAAATAAATAAATATCAATGAAATAGTGTTATTTGAATGGAAAAAACGATTTGTTTTATTTTCCAATAATTTTTTTTTGGCCATATTGATTTTTATGTATTAGCTTAGACACTTCGACGCTTGCATATTAATACCCCACTTCATTTATATCCTAAATGCTAAATATGTGCTCAAACTTGTCCATTGTTTTGTTTATTAAATTCTTCCATTTTCCTTTACTTTTCTCAAATTTATTTATAAGGAATGACTCTAATTTTATTTTTTACTAGGTTGTAAACAAATTTTGGTCATTCGCGCCTAGTATAATGCTTTGTGGATTATACAGTTGTGAACACCCAAATTTTGTTTTATAACCCAATAAAAAAATTAAAAAATGAGTGATTCTTTAAATGTTGGAAATCAGCATTAATTGATAGTATTTATGGCAGTTATGGGCCTTGGAAATATAGATTATATAGAAAATTGACCAGTATGTGCTCTCATGAATACATTTGTTGTCACTTTTTAAGAAATCTAAAATGAAAGATTTATTTTAGCAATATCAGAGAGATGAGGTTAATGAACAACACGTTTGAGTCATATTAAATCTGTCAGTCAGTCTACCTTTGACAGTGAAATAATAATTTGATTTCTTGGAAATATACAATATGTGATATTCAGGGAGATATGTCTTTCATTTGACAGAGGAATCCAGATATTTTGTTGTATGGTCTGCCATGGGCTTGGCCTGGATGGATAGGAGAAGGAACTAGAGACCCTTACACCAATATCCAGATAACAACCGACTATATTTTAAAGTGGCTTCTTGGTGCAAAGAATGTTCACAATTTGACAATAGATTACATTGGGGTAATTATAATCTAATGCAAGTTATCTGAACTATTTTTAAATTAACCAGTGTTTCAAATAAAAAATGCTAACCGTCATCAAAGCTAATAACATAATGGTAAAGTCAAACATAAGTGAAGAATTACTATACTATAATTCTATTTCTATAACTGCTATTTATTTTGTACACATTAAGATCTGAGAAAAACACATGACAAGACAAATTAGCCGAAAAATCAATATTTAATGCACTATTTGTTTTTTTTTAGATATGGAATGAACAAGCATATGATGTGAAATATATAAAGGTATTATGAATTCCTAATAAGATGTCACCTGACCTTTGATTTCCTGTCCATAATGACTTTTTTTCTTACTGCTGTTGTGCTTCTCTCTCTAACTGTTCAAATTGTGTTGTGATCTATCTAGGTATACTATACTGAATAAGACAATTTAAAATCAAAGGCTATTGTGTAAAAGACAAAATATGATGATGTAAACCAACAGTGTTTATCATTATACTAAAAATACTCTACTTGTAAAACACCGCTTTGCAGTAATGTTCAGAAGAGTTGCAAAATGTTCAACATGAATAATGGAGGCCTGGCATCTGGTAGGCAGGTGCCAACAGTCTGTTTCTAGACTGTCTTATTTCAATAAAACTTGGATATATGATGATGCTTCCTGGGTAAAGAAGATGCCTAATGATTTTAAGTTCAGTATGTCAAAGTTACACTAAAATTGTTCTTTGATATTATCTTCTGAACCTCACATACAATTACAATTTCCATCAAACAGATGCATGTTGCCACTAAGTGGGTTGGTAAGAAGCTAATTGATTTAGTTGAATCATTAGTTCAAATGTCCAGGTACTAGTAAAAATTACAATTTAAAACCTTCATGTAACTTTTTAATAACATATGGTTTTGTTGCGTTTAACTTGGTGACAAAAAGAAGCTATTGATTTTGGAACAAAAGGTCATGGTCACATAAGATACAACAGCTGAATTTATCAATTCCTTTTTCTGTCAATGATTGTGACTCTAGTTATAGAAGACAAGAAACATTAACAGCTTGTAAACTCATTTCATACATCTAATCTTTTCTGTTATAGTCCCCTTTTTATGTTTTAAGCATTTTTCTTGTTTCAGTTACTAAGAAATGTATTAGATGAGAATAATTTACAATATGTGAGGATTGTAGCTGCTGATGGAGGATTTGGTATAGTTAATGACATGGGTACAGACCCTGACTTAACCAAAGCCATTGATTACATTGGGTATACATTTGTACTTTAATGATCTTTATATTATGTTAATATTACTGAAAGTTTATAATATAAATTAACTTTCATGGTATCAGTGTTTCTGATAATTTAATTGTTCAATATAAAGCAGTTATTTTGATTCTAAGTAGAACAATAGTAGATATTACCATCTACTAACCGTTCACATATTGCAGTGTTTTATTCTATGGTTGCAGGGCTCGCGTTGGAGGGCGACTCGGGCGAAGAAGTCGCTTTATCGTGGTCCCACTTCGCCCTCGATCATCTTCCAAAGCGAAGTTAAGTCGCCCTAATATTTTGTAGAATCGCTTAATGTCGCCTTTAAAATTTTATTGCCATTTTGGTAAGAATCGTCGTATTTTTGATACCGCGTCATGTTTATTATGTTTACGCGCCACAAAGTCAACTGGTACCCGTTTAATTTGTATTAAGTATATTAAGCGTAGGTTTAAAATACGACCGAAAACCAGTTCAGTGTAAAAAACATTAAATTTTCCGGAGCGGATATGAATTTGGTACCGGAGATTGCAAATTTGATACGATGATAGGTATGAAATAAGTATTACAATGACAGAAACGTAGTAAAAAAGTATTTTGTCATTTACTTTAAACAAATTTAAGTGAAATATTGTAAAATACTTTTAATAGTGAATTTTACCATTTTACATAATATATTATGTGTCACTGATGTAATTTTCTACTTCTAGTTCTTATAGTACTTCATTATAATTCATTCAATTTGTGTACCAATGACAAACATTTATTTTAATGAACAGTTTTGTGACAGTTTATTCTTTTTTTATTGTTATGTTTAATACATGTATTAATGGAAATGTGTGAAATAAGTATACTGAATAGTTAATCAAATCTTTGATACTTTATCCCTTAATAAATTAAACTGCTAAAAAAACCATATAACAATAAGAGTGCAAATGCCAACACTTATTTAAAAAAAAAACAAAGAAAACAGGACGCTTTCGCGACATATAATGCAACTTCTCCCTGTTGTCCTCCCACTTCTCCCTGTTCTATCCTCACTTCTCCCTGTCAACCACCCAAAAGAGAAGTGACTTCTCCCTAAAATTTTGACCCAGCGTGTGGTTGTTAACATTTCCTTTCTCCTGTAAAATAAAATCATTAGTTTGTTAATTGTGAAAAATTTTTCACTTTGCAACAAACATTCCTTCAGTATTTGTTTACATAATTGTAAAATCATTTAAAGCTTATTATCTTACTTTGCCAACTTATTTTACTTTGGGTTTTTGTCTGTGTCATGTTTTTTCATCACATTATCCTGTAAAAGCCAAGAAATGAAATTCAAGTAATACAGTATTGTATCATTCTTGTTTTGTTGTTAAATTTAGAAAGATTTTTTTAAAAAAGACGTTAATTTCATATTGTTCTAGACAATAACATATATTTTGTTCACTTTCTTGCTCTAACAACATTTTTTAATTGTCATTGACCTGTCTTGTCTTCATCATAGTATGGAACTGAAATAAGTTTCATATTTCTTAGATTGATTTTCAGATAAAGAAAGCAAGAAATGTCAAACATAAGTGTACACAAATTTGTTTGTCTTACTTTTTCATGTAAGGAACCAAAGTACTTATACTGCCACACCACCTTTTTGATTGCAATATATATCTACTTAAGGTAGTTTAAAGTTGGGGCCTTGGTGGTTTAGGTACTGTTGATTCTGCTCTGGTCAGCACTGATGTTTTGGGTTCAAGTTTCAGAGTAGGGTCTTCCTGACTCCAATATAATTTACAAGTATTGCCAGTTTTTCTACCAAAGGAGGGGGGTTTTCACTGGGTACTCCAGCTTCCTCTGCCAAAATACTAGATGGCACTAGCTAACTAAACATAATATGGAGTAGGCATTAATTTGAGCACAGACAATATAGTCCTTTATTATTAATATATAATTTGCTTTCATAATCGACGTTGCTTCGGAATACCCTAAAAGTGCCCCCACTACATTCCAGTGATCATGTGATGTCTTTCTTTGTAATGGTGACGTCACATGAAATGTCTTATGATTGTCAGTTTTAAAGATCAATTTAGAGAATGCAAAAAAAAGCATGAAATTTTTGTTGTTATTTTTAAATATAACATTTATTTTTTATCGAAAAAAATCAATATCAGCATTAAGCAGATTTTGATCACATGATTTCATTTTGACCATGTGACACGTAATTGCCGTAGAGCTCACCGCTCTTCGCGGACAGCTTCGCTGCCCGCTGCGAGCTATGCTCGTTATAAAATATTTTCTGCTTAAAACTAGTTCCATCAGAATCTTTGTTTGTGAAATGAATGGTGACCTTATAGTCATAGCACTATATAATCTTTCCTCAGACACAATTTGTCAATTGATCTATTACATCACAGTACATGTGCTCAGCCAATCAAAACAAGGGAAGTCTTTTCATTCGGAAAATATCGTATTGAAATTAGATAAACTACATATTGTATTTAAAATCTTTTTTTCAATTTAGAGTACACTATCCTGGTACCGAATCTACATCTGCAGCAGTTCAAACAGGGAAGCAGTTGTGGGCCTCCGAAGACTATAGTACATTTAATGATAACATTGGTGGTGGTTGCTGGGCAAGGGTAAGTTTAGACATACGTTCTGTTTCCTTGTAAATAATTGTTATTGCACCTTTATATAGGACTTAGCTTGTAGTCAAGGAATAATCTTATGGGGAAGGGTTATTATAGAATTGTCTTTTGGTGGGTATAGTACATTTCTTTTTCAACGTGAAAAAGTGTAAATAAAATACGGTTCATGTGAATAACATGCATAGACTTGCTACTACCATGACATTTTGATAAACATAAAGTAATGAAACTATTTAACGAAACCAAATTTAGTAAACATTAATGATATTGAAAGTTCATAATGTTTATTTAAACTATATTATAGGGTTTTGAATTAAAGAATTTACGCTCCATTTAAGTGTATCATGTTAATTATTTAAATAATTGTTAAAACAATATACAGCTTTGTTTGAAATGAACTTACTCTTATAAACTGTGTTATGCTACAGTAATTTAAAAATTAATGTGATATTTTAATTATACCCCTGCTTCGAAGAAGAAGCGTATACTGTTTTACCCTTGTCTATTCCTCTGTTCGTCCATCGTAACAAAAATTTCTGGCACAGATTTCTGCACAAAACAACTATAGGCTGCAGAAGCCTGATATGTTGCATATTGCTTTATCCTACTGTGCCATATGGTGTATAGTGATTCTATGCTTCTTGATCATCTACTTCCTGTTTACTGAATACTTAGATTTTTACACATAGTTGACATACATGCAAAATATTTGTGAAAGTGGGGGTATCACTAGTGAGCATTAGCTCACAGTCTACACTTGTTCATACTGTTGAGGTCCTCTACTTATTCCACAGTTCACGCTTGTTCATACTGTTGAGGTCCTCTACTAATTCCACAGTCCACACTGACCAAGGCACAATGCATGGTGCCGGGATCTGCCTGTAGTTGCATCCTGGCCTGGGTCAGACATGCACTATAGGTGTTAAGTGCACAGGGGAATAGTGGTAGTAGCAGTATTTGCAGTAATAATAAATGTTCATCTGATGTGAAATCGTTGCTTCACAGTAAACACAAGTCGACTCCAACAATCAACCATTATTTAATATCAAATAATAAATCTACAATAATGAACATAAATTGAGATACTCGTATAAGTCAAGTAATTAATTTCCATATTCACTCAAGTACAATAACATCTGAACTGCCTTGAGACCAAAGATCTACTGTCAAAACCATGTTACAAAAACTCATTCCCAACATGTACCTGAGATTCTGTTTTTACATGTAGACTTAAAGCAATTTCATAAGTATTATGTAATAATCTGTGATAAGTAATTAAGGTGACAATAGATTATATTTGACAGTTTTTTTAGATCCCTTGCTCAAGGGTATTTTTCCAATTTAAAGATTAGACAAAATTATGAGGTATGAATAGGACTTGATTCAAACATTATCTTTTGCAACAAATGCTTGTAAATTAATCTGATGGAATTTAGCATGTCTTGTACTGTGGGAAATATCAATAATATAATTAAATGTCTGAATAATGAAAAATAAGCATAATAAATATAACCAATTAGACAAATATACAAGTTGAAAAACTATTTATATGAAAAGGGGGGCCTCTTTAAAATAATGGCTTTATGCAGTGCACAAGTGCCTTGTGCACTGGTCATACTGTTGAGATCTTATATTTATTCTGGTTAGCATCCAGCTAAAAAATCTAAGGTGGGTACCACGTTTAAGATTTTAAATTATGACCCTGTGAAAAAAATGTTTAATGAAACTGCTTTAGCATTACAAAGCAAAATTTTTCTTTCAAGAAAAGTCTCGTACAAAATTTGTTTTATATGTAAAGTGAGCATTGCAAGCTCTGGATCGCCTCTAGTTTTTAGCTCACCTGGACCGAAGGTCCATGTGAGCTTTTGCTATCACTTGGCGTCTGTCATCTGTCGTCCGTCGTCAACTTTTTCAAAAATCTTCTCCTCTGAAACCACTCTTCCAATTTTTTTCAAACTTGGCCAAAATCATCCTTAGGGGTCCTTGTTTCAAGTTTGTACCCAGGGTGTTGATCAACAGACAAATATGGCCACTGTTACTAAAAATAGAACATGGGGGTCAACACAGGTTTTTGATCATTATCTAAAAAACTATAATAGCTATAGAGAAAACCGTTACTTCAAATTGATCAGCACATTAAGGTCTACAAAAGTTGCTATTAGTGCGAAGTTGAGTATTGGCGTCTTGTAGGAGTTATTGCCCTTTTTGACGATTTTTGTCAAAATTTTTGGTATTTACAATATAACCTGAAAACTATACGAGGTAGAGTGAAACTGTAAAATTCAAAAATGATCAGCAATAAAAGCCCTACAATTCACTTGATTGGTCTGAAATTGTCAGATGACTCCTTATATGAGTTATTGCCCTTAAATGGTAATTTTTTATGAAATTTTTCGTTTTTGTCCTGTAACTTTAAAACTATAACAGCTAGAGTAAAACTGTAAATAGCAAAAATGATCAACAATACAAGCCCTACATTTCACTGTATTAGTCTGAAATTGTCAGATGACTCCTTATAGGAGTTATTGCCCTTAAATTGCAATTTTTTATGAAATTTTCCGTTTTTGTCCTGTGACTTAAAAACCATAACAGCTAGAGTGAAATAATAAATTGCAAAAATGATCAGCAAAAAAAGCCCTACAATTCATTTATTTGGTCTGAAATTGTCAGATGACTCCTTATAGGGGTATTGCCCTTAAATGACAATTTTGTTATGAAATTTTCCATTTTTGTCCTGTAACTTGAAAACTATAGTAGCTAGATTAAAACTGTAAATTGCACAAATGATCAGCAATAGAAGCCCAACAAATGATTGCTTAGTCCAAAATTGCAAGATGACTCTTTATAGGAGTTATTGCCCTTTCATTATGAATTTGGACAAATGAACAGTTTAATTATAATTAAGTCTATAACGCACCTATTAGTAGAGTAAAACTGTAAATTTCTAAAGTACCCTAAAGGACAATGCCTAAAAACCATTAAATTTTCAGAAATTGTCCATGGCACCTTATAGGAGTTATTGTATTTAACAAATTTTTCGAAGAAATGTTTAGTTTTTGCACAGTAACTTAAAAGCTATAACAACTAGACTGAAACTGTTAATTTCAAAAATTTTAATATAGTTTAAGTCATTTGGATTCCAGGTGAGCGATTACAGGCTCCTGGGAGCCTCTAGTTATATTACAGTGTGTGTTTTTTATTTTCAGATATTAAATCAGAACTATGTCAATGGATTGTTTACAGGGTATGGTTACAAACAGGTTTTACTTTTCATTCATGTTTTATTTGATCACAATTAACTGCAGAATCGATCAGAATCATTCTTTGTATAATAGTGTTCATTGGATAAATAGATAGCTATTGTTATGTGGGGAGTTCATTTTGTAGGAATTTTACTTTCTCAGGTAAAAAAAACAGATCAGAGTTAATTTTAGAAATATTTTATACTTGAATATTTCTTGTGGACATTTAGAATCAACCAAATGCTATTTGATTATTTTTATTACAGAACAATATCCTGGAATCTGATAGCAAGTTACTATGATGCTTTGCCATTTGCCCGTAATGGTCTGATGACAGCTAATTCTCCATGGAGTGGAAATTACGTTGTCAATAGCCCAATCTGGATTTCAGGTATTTTAACAACTTTCACCTAATTTAATTATCTTACTTAAGCTGCTAAATAATGCATACATACATTGTAATATATAAATATCAAGAAATAATGATACTATTATACATTATACATGTTACTGATGGCTGTACATCGAGACCTGGGGTCCTCAATGGCCTAGGCCGAATTTTACTGCTGTTATAATCCGAAGTTAGTGTTGTGATTTGTCGGATTAACAGCGAATTCAGTTCTATTGCTCGTAATGTAACAAATAACAAAAATATAATTTCGGTCTATTGACAAACTTCAAACATCTTCTTTACATTATAAAGCTTTAGACATTGCGAAATTAACCGGAAACAATCTTAATTGAAAATTGTTGTTTCCATCTTTGAAGATGCACATGGAAAATGCGATGTTGATAATTTTCTGTATATGTATAATTTGACCTAATTTTATTATACACATATACACATGCTAATTTGCATACTATAACAACCTTTCTGTAGTAATAATCCAGTAATTTACCTATAACTACCCAAGATGCAAACACCATTCAGTTTCGGGTTTCTCAATGTTTTTATGTAGTAAATGTAATTAATGTCAATCAATACACAACGTGGGTTATTAAAAGCGGCAATTACTTTCATCACGTATCAATAATGATAGATTTTAAACACACACAAAAAATGGTGACACTGTCGAAAGATATCAAGATCAACCACATCTGATTATATATGCAACTTCTTTAGGATATCAAAGTGCAGGGAGTGATTCACTCCCACTCTGCTACATTACGAGTAATGGGACTAAATTTGTACCCTTGCCAAAAAAAAGGTAGGGTACGATTATTCATTCTATCAATGGCCAAGTGTTAAGGCAATTATTCATCTGCTATTGATTTGTAAGTTAGAGTCTGCGTTGTTAAAAATAAAGAAGGTTTGCCAGTATTTGAATTGAAGGTGGGGGCTCTATATTGGTATGGCTTTTTTTTTTTGCTCAATGGAAACTGGGTAATATGGTGTAGCTGATTGTGGTGCAGACAACCAGTCTGTTTTATACTACTAAGATAAATGGTCTCCACATTTATCTAATGTATTCAATAGTATTTTTAGTTGATTTGTAGCAGTGTTATTGTGAGATTTCTTGAAAATATTACAGTCTGACCTTTCAGTTCAATTTTGTTTCCCCTTATAGTAGGACCCCATTGTATCCATCTGTTTATTGTATGGATCTATTTATTAATCTACTGTCAAACCTCGATAAGTTGAAGTTTGCAGGACTGTAGAAAAGATATTGAGTTATCCGAAGTTCGAGTCAACTGAGTTTAGGGTGTGACATCATTTTCATTATGTGATGTTAAAAAGATTTAAGGGTGTTATTTAATTATATTAGTTTCGAACTTGGGGATCGTTTGTATTTGTAGCGTGCGATATTTATTGCTATATATCAGTTCAAATAAATCGATAAATATACATTACATACACTATGTGTAGGTACAACTTCCTGTATCATGTCGAGACAGTTGTGTACATTCGTATCACTACGAGACGCACAGCATCAAGTTGTGATGCAGAATGTATGCAACTGTTGCAGGGTTTTAGCTAGGATTTTTTAAGCATTAGTCACTTTTGCGTGCGACTAATTTTAAGATCTAATATGTGTGTATATTTTTTTATATGTCTAAATGTATGCAAGATCATTAATTAATTAATTTATTAATGCGATAAACATCAATCAGTATTTTATATTTTCTGGCACCATTTTATAACATATATTGTATATTCAATGTAATATTGCCATAGAACATATATTTAAACAGATAAAAAACTTTAACAGTGTTTGCCAAAATATTCATTTTTGTTTATATCTAAATTTTTGGAATAGTCGTTTTTAATTGGCATCGTATTTTGCAATCTCCGGCACCGAATTCATATCCGCTCCGAAAACTTATCGGTATTATTTTTTGTGTGTGTCTCTGACTGGTTACCAGTAGTATTTTATCCTACGCTTTATGTACAAAGTAAAATCACGCCGGAACCAGAGTTAACAAATGGCGCGTAACATGATAAACAGAGGCTGTGACAAAAATATGACGATTCTGACAAGAATGGGAATAAAATTAAAAGGATACATAAGACATTTTTTTAAATGACAGAGCGACTTCAGCTTCTCGTTTAATGGTCAACAACGAGACGTGGGACCACAATAAGATCACCCGAGTTGTCATCCAACTGGTTATGCTCGATCGCGTGTGACGGTGTGTACACAGTATGGTCACACACTCGAATTTCGTCCATACTCGAATTTCGGCGATTTTCCGTCATTCAGCGATGTAAACAATGAACCCAAGGCTAAATTACTTTCAAAATATCGTGCATTTATTCCTCTAACCAACTGACTTCTAAATAATAAAATATAGTGCGTTTTAACGAAATTAACGTCCGTTAAACCGACACACTTTCATCGCCGAAATTCGAGTGTACTAGTATAATTAAGTGATTATTAACAAATAATATCAGGTGGCCTATCTCTTACATAATTACTTTGATTGCCTTGGGTCATAAACATGTACCTTAGGTCAGATATTTGGATTTACCTGCGCCGATTTTGACTATGAAAATTTCGAATTTTGAAAATGGAAGTGGCGAATTACGTTCAAAATATTTTCGTCATTTCTAAAAAGGATTCACCAATTGCGAAAGTGGCGAGCGCTAGCTAAATCACTGACTGTTGAGACGTGATACAGGTAGTTTTACCTACACTTAAATGTATGTAATAAGTTTATCTAAAATTAAGAAGTATACAAAAAGCAGAACAAAACTGAATGTTTACAATTTAAAATTTAACATTCAATGAAGCATTTGTTAATAAAATATAGCCCCTAACGTCACACGCATTATGACGTAATATTTCATTCAATGAACTTATTGGTTATAACATTCATTGTGACGTCAAGAAGTAGTTACGACAAAAGTACATCTTGTATCACATATATAGATGATACAAGGTTTTTTATCGCACAGGTTGTATCAATCGATATTTTTTTCAGATTTTGACGAAATACATACTTAATTTTAGATAATAATTAATAAATATTGTAATCAATTTATAAACCGTATAACAAAATCATGGCAAAACATTTCAAGAAAACACTTATCAACTAACAGTTCAAAAGAACTAATTAAACAATACAGATTTTACGTAATCAAAAAAACCAAATATTCTGATCTGATCAATGACATATGTGGTTAAATTTCTTTAAAGAAACGAAACTTAACCACATTTGTCATTGATCAGATCAAAAGAAATTTTCAATAATTATCATTTTTAATTAAACATGACAAAATAATTTGAACAATAATGAGCGGATCATCAATTAACCTTTTAATGCATGTACCGTGCTTGGATTATCAATTAATTTTATTAAATTGCCAATTCAAATTGTAATAGCCAATCAATAAACATGTTTACTGTTTTACAGGTGTGTAAAAAAAAGAGACGCGAATTAAGTAACAATAGAAGGAATTGTTAGTTTTGACATTCGATATAGAGAGCAAAATTAACTTCAAGCCAACCAGGTTAAAATTCCACAAATTAATATTGTAAAAATCCATCAAGTTAAGAGAAATATAGAAACAACCAAGATCGACACATTTGAGGAAGAAATTCATTGCTGATATGGGAGAAATACTGGGATTTCAAAATTAAAAATAAGTAGATTGATACAATGGGGTTCTATTTTTGTTATTACTAATGTCATGTTAAATAATTACTGATTGTATCAGGCTTAGCTTGAAATATCTTTTGTGCAAAGAGAGAATTTCATGAATTTTGAATTTAGTGAAATCTTCTGGTAAAAATTAAATCTGTTATTATACCCCCCGCTTGAAAAGCGGGGGGTATATAGTGTTCATGGTGTCCGTCCGCCCGTCCTTCCGACCGTCCGTGCCGTCCTTCTGTCCGTTACACTTTCTATTATTTGCAACTCCTCCTACACCACTGAAAGGAATTTGATGAAACTTACACAGAATCTTTGTCACATAGTGCCATTGTGCAGGAGATATTTAACATTTTGATTGGAATGATATTTGGGGTTTCCCATAGAAAAACGTGGACTTTGTCATTGACCTAAGGGGGTCCCTATCTCTAATGTGCAACTCCTCCTACACCACTGAATGGAATTTAATGAAACTTATACAGAATCCTTGTCACATAGTGCCATTGTGCAGGAGATATTAAACATTTTGATCGGAATGATATTTGGGGTTTCCCATAGAAAAACACGTACTGTCATTGACATAAGGGGATACCCATTTCTTATGTGCGACTCCTACTACACCACTAAATGGAATTTGATGACACTTACACAGAATGTTGTCACATATTGCCATTGTGCACTAGATATTAAACATTTCGATTGGAATGATATTTGGGGTTTCCCATAGAAAAACATGGACTTTGTCATGGACATAAGGGATACCCATCTCTTATGTGCAACTCCTCCTACACCACTGAATGGAATTTGATGAAACTTACACAGAATCCATGTCACATAGTGCCATTGTGCAGGATATATTTAACATTTTGATCAGAATGATATTTGGGGTTTCCCGTAGAAAAACATGGAGTTTGTAATGGACATAATGGGATAACCATCTTTTATTTGCAACTCCTCCTACACCACTGAATGGAATTTGTTGAAACTTACACAGAATCTTGGTCACATATTGCCATTGTGCACTGGAGATTAAACATTTTGATCAGAATATTATTGGAGGTTTTCCATAGAAAACATGGACTTTGTCATTGACATAGGGGATGCCATTCTTTGGGGGATTGGTGAGGGTTACATTTATTATCTGCAATTTCGCCTTCACGTTTAACTAGATAAAGTTTCAATTTCATAATTAAGAACATCTGAATTTTCAAAGTAATTGTGAAGCGGGGGGTATCAATGGTGAGCATTGCTCACAGGTTTTTTTACTCTAGTTTCTATCTGCTGTATATTCTGTTTAGCTCACACCACACAATTTACCTCCCCTGGATGGAAGTACTTGTCTCATGGGAGTGGAGTTGGAAAATTGAAATATGGGGGAAGTTATGTGTCATTGGTCAGCCCAGATGGCAAAGATTTAACTGTTATCATTGAAACTATGGTAAATAATACACAAATAAAAATAAAAAGTATTGAAAAGTGTGTTGAATATATAAAATGCACAAAATTTGTAGAATTTATTATTGTTTATTTACATACATAAATGCAGCATAGTGTTTACTGAAAATTTGTTTTCAAACAATATTTTAGATCCAGATATAAAATATTAATATTTCTTGTCATCTTTGTATCATAGTTGTCCATTAAGAACATTCATTTTCTATCGGAGCAAGCACATCACATAAATTTGATATGATAATCAATTTTGACTTTCAATTTTCTTTTATTTGCTACTTATACAAACATTATACCATAAAGGACAGTAAATCTTTCAGTTGAGATGTTTTTTTACAGAGCCACGACCATTCAATATGTGTTCGACCACCATTGCCACCATATACAGTAGCTCCACAAAATATAACTTTAAAATTTGGAGGAAACTTTGTAAGTCTTTATAAAACATTTCTGGTCATATATGGTTTAAATTTGTATTTTATATTATAAGCTGAAGGAGTCACAGAACAGAAAACATCATTCAGTAAAAAGATTTATATCACAGAACAGAAAATATCATTCAGTAAAACGATTTATATCACAGAACAGAAAACATCATTCAGTAAAAAGATTTATATCACAGAACAGAAAACATCATTCAGTAAAAATATTTATATCATAGAACAGAAAACATCATTCAGTAAAAAGATTTATATCACAGAACAGAAAACATCATTCAGTAAAAAGATTTATGTCATAGAACAGAAAACATCATTCAGTAAAAAGATTTATATCATAGAACATGAAAGATCTTGTTACAAGGCACAAACTGTAGAAATGAGAATTTAAAGGACACAATGTGTCATTATTACTTTAAAGCAAATTTACTTACATAATTGTTGTTGAAAGTCATCAAATTCATATCTTAAAAAATGAGAAAAAAATGACAGAATGAATAAACAAATAAGGGTACATAAAAAGAGATAAAAATTGGAGTCTATGAGTATATATTTAAATATGTTAGGTAAGAGCTAGGAGATTAAATTTGATATGACCCCTGTATGTGATGTGTATAGTACAACAGTCTGATTAACCCAGTACAGTAGTCCCCTTCTTATACGAACCCTTCGCCAGCGACCACCCACTTTATCCGGCCAAAACCCTGATGCATTAAGTGTTTCTAACGTAAAATTGCCTCTCGCGAACGACCACCCTTCAAACGTGACCAGCGACCACATTTTTTTACACAACAACGTAAATTCCCCTCACGAACGACCATTTTCACTAACCTGATGTTTATTTTGGAAGTCTCGAATAGAACGAGATTTGGTTTTATTATCGTAAACCAGTTCGGAAACAGTTCAACAACCGGTAAACAAAATGTTCAAATCGTGCAAAAGAAAGGTTTTTAAGCTGGATCAAAGGGGAAAACAAGTAATATATTGTAGATCAGTTTGATTTCGGCATGATGGAAATCGGGTTTATAACAAGAAGATTGAAATATTCAACAAGGAGATAATAATACAATGTACCAACATAATCATAAATCACTTTTACTACAAACGATGTCAAAAACTTGGGAAACTGGAAACAGAGAAAAACCTGGATTTTTCCAAATTAGACGGAACCTTAATAAACTACGAAGTGGAACCTGGGCAGACAATAAAAGTGATAAAAACAACGATAATGCAGATGAAACCGGAACAGAAACATTCACTGTTAAGAAGACTTGGAATTATTATATTATCATTACACATTTTTAACAGATAAAAACTGCATGAATTCTTTTTATTTTTATTTATACCGAATAATAATAAATACATATTTTGTGTGATTCTTAATCACTTCACAGCTTTTGCTGCTAATCAACCAACCAAGATCTATAAACCTGTATAAATTGTATCCCCTCAAGAAAGACCACCCCCATTATAAGACCACTTTCATGACTCAGATGGGGTGGTCTTATAATAGGGGGACTACTGTATATATTTATATTGCTATAAAAATGCAATTTTAGTTTCACTTCCTTTCGATGAATACCACATGAAGCTCGGTAAAGCAAAAAATCAATAGTTTTCAAATGTGGAAGTTGCTTTAGAATTGTTATAGCTATCATGGTTTTATTCAGACACTTAAATAAACTGTATTCCTGTATAGCTTTCATGGTTTTAGTTAAATGAACTGTATTCCTGCTTACTGTACATTATTACCTGGTGGTTATTTATATGTTCCAGGCTAAAATAACACAGATGACAGTGTGGTACAGTCAGCTAGGATTTGATGGCCAACCAGATATATTTATGAAGAAAATTAGCAATATATCAGTAAGTACTTATATATACATGGAATAATCATTGTAGAACACTTATACATCTCATCATACATGTCACCTCCATGTAGAACACTTATACATCTCATCATACATGTCACCTCCATGGACGAGTTTTAACATAATAATTGTAGAACACTTATACATCTCATCATACATTTCACCTCCATGGACGAGTTTTACCATATAATAATTGTAGAACACTTATACATCTCATCATACATGTCACCTCCATGGACGAGCTTTACCATATAATAATTGTAGAACACTTATACATCTCATCATACATGTCACCTCCATGGACGAGCTTTACCATATAATAATTGTAGAACACTTATACATCTCATCATACATGTCACCTCCATGGACGAGCTTTACCATATAATAATTGTAGAACACTTATACATCTCATCATACATGTCACCTCCATGGACGAGCTTTACCATATAATAATTGTAGAACACTTATACATCTCATCATACATGTCACATCCATGGACGAGTTTTACCATATAATAATTGTAGAACACTTATACATCTCATCATACATGTCACCTCCATGGACGAGTTTTAACATAATAAACTTTAATTTGTGTTTAATTTGTTAAGAGTTAATTTATAGGCGTTAACCCAATCCAGGAATAAATATAACAATTTGGCAAAAGTAGATGTCAATGTTCATATAACATAGATAAACTTAACATAATAACAAAGAAAAGCCTGCAAACAACAAATTGATTTGTTATGCAAATTATAGTTTTTCTATAGATTTATGTTATGCACCTTGTGGACAGATAGGATGTTGCTAACTGCAGTATATTTTGTCTACTGCTAGATAATTTGCGCTAGATTTTGTCTTTTAGGATATTGTTTTACATTTGTCTGTTAGAATATTGCATTAGTTTTTTTTTGGTACGCTGATGTGCACATTATTTTGTCTGTTAGGATATGGCATTCAGATTTTGTCTGTTAGGATATTGCATAAGGGACCTCGGTGGCCTAGTGGTTAAGGTAGTTCCTCTACTATTGATCATATGATCTGTCAACAAGGAGAAAGTGGGTTTGAGTCTGACTGCAGGCAGGGTACGCTCGACTCCAGTCTTAATTGACAAGGATTTTCAGTTTTCCTACTGAAGGTTGGGGTTTTCTTCTGGTGTTCCAGCTCTTTTCACCAATAAAAACCGGACACCATGATATAGATGAAAAACTGCGGAAAGTGGCATTAAGCAACATTCAAACAAACAAAGATATTAAGATTCTATTAAGATATTGCATTCAATTTTGTCTAACAATCACCGGTACACAAATATTTCTCATTTTAGGTTTATAATGGCATGTTGAGCCTTAGGTTATCTGTAGATGAGGTTGTGACAATTACAACATTACCTATGGGCCAGAGAGGGAGTTATCCTGACCCTCCTCTTAGTACACCTTTCCCTGTTCCTTATAAAGATGATTTTGAAGGTTTGATTTTCTGTAAAATGTTCCATTCGCTGATATAAATTAATTTGTATTTTTGTAAGAATTGTTTACATTTATTACATATGAATTGTTACAAATCAGTGGATAAAGAAATACTTACAATAATATATTGGATGAATTAATTAAAACAATAATAGTACTGGAAAATTGGTTTGGTAATAATACATAAAATATGTTTGGAATCATATGTAATGAAAATTCATACTTCATAAATGTGATTCAATTTTTTGTTCATTTGAATACTTTATGTGTACCGGTATTTTAGTGTTCATTTATTTAATTCCAAATTAATGTCTGTAAGTGTGCTGCACCTGAGTTTGTTTCTCATTTTACTAAAGTTGATAAAAACACAATTAAATCAATTAAGCGAAAAAAGCAATTTTAACAATTCAAGCTAATTGCCCATATGTTATGTTTTTTTATCATTTTTTAGCATGCACACAGGTTGATAAGTGCTGTGTGATTATTTTTAAATGACTTTTAAATTTGTTCCTTTGGTATATGTTTATTGTAATTGATGACAACTTCAGTCTGTGTACAGTCAAGTTAAGTTTCAAAACTCCCAATTAAAATCTAGATTTTGTTTAACCAAAATGGAAAGGACTCTTTAGTCAAAATAAAATGTGGAATTTATAATGGTTATCCAGGCCCCTTACTGTGCCAAATAAAGAGTCGGAAGTCAGTTTTTATTCCCCCACCAATTGACCTTGACCTTTGGCCTTTAAGATTAGGACCTGTAAGTACATGTAGTTATGTAATTGCATGATAACTTTACAAGGTTTTTACCCAATTATTCTAAATTTTAAATATATTTTGGAACCCCTAAGTACCAAAACACAAATTAAGTTTGAATTTCACTAATTTCACTTTGATGTTCCAGATTTTCTGACCCTTATAACTATGAAAATAGAAAAATTTGTTATTTGTTCTGTTTTTGCTTATCTTAAGAAGAAAGATTTCACTAAATCATTTTACATATGGTAATGTTTTGAGGTTACCAGAAAATAGATTGAGTTGAATTTGACCGATTTCACTTTAGTCTTTTTGGAGTGCCTCTTGGGATTCTGAAAATACAGTCAAACCTGTCTTAAGCGACCTTTGAAATGAAATTGTAAAAAAGGTCACATATGACAGGGGGTCTTTATACACAGGTCATGATGTTTGCAGACCAATCAACAAAGCCATGTTGTCAGCTTGTGAAAGAGTGAATTGAAGACCTGTATTGTTTGTTTTATTAAGTAAACTATAAAATATGACATTTATTTTATGTAAATAACGCAAAGTACAAAATATACAACAATAATGAGCGTTTTGATTTCCGATTGTATTAACGCAGGTCAACTTTATTCCCGCATTTAGTTGTTGTATTTTTCTTTGTACCGGTTTTACTGGTTTCCTTGTGTTTTAACAATACGCTCTATGTAGAAAGTGCAAGTCGGTTTAGAACCAGTGTAAACCAGTTTCGTATTGATTATTTCCCTTTGTAAAACAAAATGGCGTGATTATACAATAAACACGCCGTTATGAGAAACCTCATCATTTCCAATCCGAATGGCAACAAATCGAATAACTACATTGACGACTATTAACATTTTACAGGGCAATCGGAACTTCGCTTCTAAGATAATAAAACAGTTTTTGATCGCTTCATACTTTAGTTTTCCGTCTCGAAGTACCCTACGAATTGACAACAATGCCAATGGTCTACGAATCTTCTTTTCGTCAGACAGGGTTTATTTATTGTTTAATGATTTTAGCAGTCCCGATGGTCGTTTTAGACAGGTTTTCTTGGTCAAAACAAACGGAAAACACGGTCGTTAGTCGCGTAAGACAGGGAGTTGTTATATAAAGGTAAAATGAATGGGAAAATGCTCGGGAGGAATAAATACGGTCGCATAACACAGGAAGTCGTTATATGGAGGGGGTCGCTAAGACAGGTTTGACTGTAGCAATATTTTTGGTTTTTACATGATAACTTGGTAAAGCCTTCACCAAATCATTTGAAATTAAAAAATGTTATTGGAGACCAAAAACAAAGTTTAGTTAATATTTTATTCCCTCATGTCAGGGCAATCTGTATCATATGGACAAAACCTTCTTTTAATTGTATAGTAACAGATATTTTTTTTAATTTTCTGTCAAATTTAAATGGTTTTTTTTTTTCATTTTTTTGTCTGAGGACTTTATAAAACATTGTTTCCCATAAATTTCAACAAATACAATTCCAAGACCATATTAATAGTATTCGTAATAAATTCTCAATTTACTTTGAACTTTTTAAATTTACGAGGACAAAAATATGGAGTAAAAGAATCACTTATTATTGTACAATAAATCTAAAAATAGAAAATGTTTTCCTTATTAACAATACAAGGATTTGATTGAAGTATGCATATTTAATCTATTTTTATTAAAATTTTATATAATTTGATCTCTTCAGCATATCAGGAATCGGCTCAACCACAATATTTATCTCAGCAACTTGGCACGTTTGAAGTTCATAGGTCAAGTGGTGATCATGGCAACGTGTTAAGACAGATGGTCCTAGAGACCCCGGTAAACTGGTGTGAAGCCGATAGAATAAATATCACACTTAATGTCGTTGGAGATTTTGGCTGGTATGAGCCTTTTATAATTTACATGTATATAGCTTTTTCTGAACTCTGGTGAATGATTTACAATGTTTATTTTCCTATTCAGCTGGTAAATAATATGCCTGAGCCAGTTATTTTCTCTCATTTGCTTTGGACAGCATGGCAATGTTTCATGTGATCCCAAGACCTAAGTTGATACCTGTTTTAAAGATTATAGAGTTCCCAGACTATACCAGATCCTTGCTAGATCCTCTTTCAAGTTATTCACACTGTTAATACCTACATCAAAATTTATTTCAATGCTGGCATGGCAAACTAAACTCTAATCTTAA
Source organism: Limnoperna fortunei (assembly GCA_944474755.1). Lineage (NCBI taxonomy): Eukaryota > Metazoa > Mollusca > Bivalvia > Mytilida > Modiolidae > Limnoperna > Limnoperna fortunei. Next base: position 90,355,909 of record OX104116.1, read on the forward strand.
TAGACTACGATTGCCAGTTTTCCTGCCAAAGGTCTGGTTTTATCCTGGTACTGCAGCTTCCTTCCCAATAAAAACCAGAGGATACAATATAGCTGAAAATTTGCGTTAAACACCATTCAAACAAAATGTGATTCATTTATTTTTTTATACAATTACATATGTACTTAGGGAATGATACCTACCTCATGTGTTAGGGACATGATATTTACCTCATATGTGTTAGAGACATGATATTTACCTCATATGTGTTAGAGGCATGATACCGATCAAACAATTAAGACAGTGGTTGGCGTCTCACCACAAATTTTTAAAAATTTAAGCACAAATTTTTATTTACTATAAAGAACAAAAACATCACTTTTCATACTTAAAAATTGTACTACCTCCCTTTAACTGATTTTTAATATGAAATAGTGTGCATGGAACAAAGGATAGAAGCTTATTTTGTGTTAAATGCAGTTTTTTTCAATGCCAATATCTTGTTGAGCAAATCTATTTTTACAGTTTTGCAGTGAGTTGTGATTTTGGGTGCAGCATACTTGGTGAAATGACAGAAAATTATCAATCCTGTTTACAATATAACTATTATCAAGTGTAGAGCTTTTCATTTAATAGTTTGGAAATTTTTGAAAGAGTGTTTCATTTATTTGTTAGCATATGCTGAATATTCCCATCCAAATAATTTTGCTCAACAAGTTGGTGTGTTTGAAGTTAGAAAGTCAGAGGACACACAACATGGAAATGTTCTTCAACAAGTTGTTCTACATTCTCCTATCCACTGGTGTCCTAACAATCTTGTATTTCCTATCAACTTAATTGGAAATTTTAACTGGTAGGTTGTTTTGTTGACACCCTTGCACAAACTCTACAGCATACCAGTGCATGTACAAATTGTGTGTTCCTCACACTTGTGCTTATTCCGTGAATCCTCCTTACCTATTAATTATGTATTATTATGTCAGTTAGAGAATTTATAGTTAGAATTCAATTCAATACTCACAAGTAAAAAGCTATATAATGCACAAGCTTATCTTTTTTCATAACAATAAATACATAGCTAGGCCATCATTAATATATTAGTATTAATTTTCATTTTAGATCAAATGAACAATGATTCATGACTTAAATTCTATGAAAGTTTGTACATAATTATATATGGCAATTTTAAACAATAATGCTATTTCAAATTTTAGATGTTTATATGTTAATTGTAAAGATTGCATATAAATTATGTTATTTATGCCAAGGTGGTCAAGGTAGAAACTATGTAACTAACTAACTAACTAACTAACTAATTTTATTCAGTCTAAAATCCATTACAGAGGATCATCACTGAAAAGGAAACAACATACTACAATAGACAAAATATCATGCAATAACAAAAGACACGGAACATATAACATTCATAGAAATATTATGACCTAGCCACTCCCTCTGACGAATTTCGAGTCTTCATACAATCTTCCAAGAAGGAAAAGAATCTGATTAAAACGTCAGTTTCAGACGCATTCATTAAATATTTGAATTTTTCAGGAATACTAAAGTTTCGGAATTCGAATACAATTTCAGATATATCTTTAAAAAATAAGTTTCGTGAATTTTCGAAAAAGTCGCACTCGCAGATGAAATGGAATTCATCTTCTATTTTATTAGCATTACATGATTTGCAAAGACGTTCATTTGACGGAGTTTTATTGTATCACCCCCTTTCAATTTCAAGATTATGGTTTGAAATTCGTAATTTAGATAAAAGTTTAATATGTTGCCTTGGCACATTCAGTTGTGTATAGGTTTCAGGTTTATGTATCACACTGAGGTTGTGAGTTGAGCCTTACTGTAGGCATGGTTTGACTCCAAACATAATTTTGATGTAAAAAGTCAGGTTTCGCTTTCTTCCTCACCAAAAACTACATTCCATGAAAAAGCTGAAAAATTAGGAAGAGTGGTGTAAAACCTAAAGCAACTAACGATGCAATCAAATGTTCTTTATGTTTGTAGGACAGATATCTCGGTGTCGGTTGATGCCAGGATCGGTGTGGTCAATGGTACAGATGGTATATTCCTGGCAGCCAGAGTAGATAAAGGAGGGTGTCAGTCATTTTATGCTGAAGGAGTCTTCTTCTATGTCTTCCCAGCACTGAAAATCTATTATTTAACCTATGATTTAGGTATATTTTTGGTTTCCATGCTGTCCTACCCTTAGTGACCAAGCCTATGATTTAGGTATATTTTTGGTTTCCATGTTGTCCTACCCTTAGTGACCAAGCCTATGATTTAGGTATATTTTTGGTTTCCATGTTGTCCTACCCTTAGTGACCAAGATTATATCACAAGGAAGATTACTTAAAACATAACAAATATATACATTTACACTTTACGAAAAAAAGTAGATGAAATTGAAATGAAAATGTAAATTTGAAATGGAATTTTATACTTTTGCATTGAGACAGGTTAAAAAGTATCTACAGTTTGCTTTTGTACACTTAATAGAAGGAATGATTTCCACCAAGGTTGTAAGATTTTAATATAAGGAATGATTTCCACCAAGGTTGTAATATTTTAATATAAGGAATGATTTCCGCCAAGGTTGTAAGATTTTAATAGAAGGAATGATTTCCACCATGTTGTAAGATTTTAATAGAAGGAATGATTTCCACCAAGGTTGTAAGATTTTAATAGAAGGAATGATTTCCACCAAGGTTGTAAGATTTTAACCATGGCTAAAAATAGAACAGGGGGGTCAAAATACAGTTTTTGCTTATAGTTCAAAAAGTATAAGAGATACAGGAAAACTGAAGAGACCTTCCTTCTTCAGCATCTAAAGCTCTACAAAACACTCCTGTGTGTCAAAGTTGTGTGATGACTCCTTGTAGGAGTTATTGCCCTTTAATTGTCAAAATTGATGATTTTTGCCATTTTTGCCTCAAAATCTTGAAAATTATTAGAACTAGAGCAAAATTTAGCATTGCTTAATTGTTCTGCTCTATAAGGGCTACAAAAATGATTCACGGGTCAAGATTGTCTGATTAACCATTTAAGAGTTATTCCCCTTGAACTGTTTTTTTTAATCGGTTTTAATTGATTTTTTAAAATCTCCTCCTCTGAAACAACTGAAAGTACTGCTTTGAAACTTTGTACACATCATCCGTAAAATGTCCTCAACCAAGTTTGCACCAACCATGGCTGCAGATTAACCAACATGGCCACCATGGCTAAAACTAGGACAGAGGGGGGGGGGGGGGGGGGGTTGGGTAAAATACAGTTTTTGGCTTATATTTAAAAAAGTGTAACAGATACAGGAAAACTGAAGAGACATGCCTTCATCTGCATCAAAAGCTCTACGAAACACTCCATTGGGTTGAAGTTGTATGATGACTCCTTATAGGAGTTATTGCCCTTTAATTGTCCAAATTGATTATTTTTGACATTTTTGCCTCAAAATCTTGAAAATTATTAGAACTAGAGTTAGCATTGCTTAATTGTTCTGCTCTATGAGGGCTACAAAAATGACTTAGGGTCAAGATTGTGTGATGAACCGTTTAGGAATTATTCTCCTTGAATATTTTTTTAATCAATATTACTTGATTTTAAAAAATCTTCTCCTCTTTAACCATTGAAAGGACTGCTTTGAAACATTGCACACATCATCTTTAGGACGTCCTGTACCAAAATTGTGCAAATCATGACACCTGACTACCTACATAGCTACGTTGGCTTAAAATAGAAAAAATGAAGAAAAAAAAGGTGGGGGAGTCTAGAGAGTTTTCGACTGATAGTTAAAAAAGTATAACAGGTACAGCAAATTTGAAGTGAACCTCCCTTCTCCCTCTAAGCATCAAAGCTCCTCCTTATAGGAGTTATTTCCCTTAAAAGGTCAAAATTAATGTTTTTGCAGAAGTGTTGGGCAATTCCTTATAGCAAAGAAAAGCTGGATAAAACAGGGTTGTTTGGTTTCAGGTTCAGGTGAGCGATACAGGCTCCTGGGAGCCTCTAGTTTATCTTTTGAGATAGGTTTTTGATATTTGGAATGTAGGTAGATAACATGTGTCGCATACCGAGGTTGATAACCTTTGACCTTGAACTTTGACCTTAAGGTCACATTATTGCTTTCTGTATGACAGATTCATGTCCAGACTGTAACTTATTTATCTTTTGAGATAGGCTTTTGATATTTGGAATGTGGGTAGATAATATCAAGGCGATGTGTTGCATACTGTAGTTGTTGACCTGTGACCTTGAGCTTTTACCTTAAGGTCACATTATTGCTTTCTGAATAACAAATTAATGTCCAAGTTGTAACTTTTTTATCTTTTGAGGTAGGCCTATGATATTTGAAATGTGGGTAGATAATATCAAGGCGATGTGTTGCATACAATGGTTGATGATCTTTGACCTTGACCTCAAGGTCAGCGGGGCCCACAGAGATGGGTACTATCTCACTGATATCTAGTTAAAAATTAAATCTTTCACTTGCTCACCACTTTTTAGCTCACATGACCTGAACCCATGTGTGCTTTTGTCATGAGCTTGCGTCTATAAACTTTTTACATTTTAATATTTTAATCTTCTCTGAAACCATCTGTCCAATTGAAACCAAAGTTGGTCAGAATGTTCATTGTTTTGACCTTTACAAAGTTTGTGTTTTTTATTATATTGGAAAACTAATATGACCACCATATAATGTTTTAATGATAAAAGCAGAGAAACATGAAACATTTTCTCTCAGACAAAATGGCATTCATAGGTCAAACAACAATCGATCAATTAAACATTTAGCTTACTAAAATATCATTTGTCATCAGCTATAAATTAGTGAGTGATAATTTAACTTGAAACAGTGAAACAGACAATTGCACACGTTTAAATGAAAATGTAATCTTTTGTATATTTGCATTTTAAATCATAATTGGAGCAGGTTGATGTTAAGTTACCTAATGAAGTGAGACAAAACTAGCTGACATTTGAAGTTTTACTGACATATGAAGTCTAGCTAACATTTGAAGTTTTACTGACATATGAAGTCTAGCTGACATTTGAAGTTTTACTGACATATGAAGTCTAGCTAACATTTGAAGTTTTACTGACATATGAAGTCTAGCTAACATTTGAAGTTTTACTGACATGTGAAGTCTAGCTGACATTTGAAGTTTTACTGACATATGAAGTCTAGCTGACATTTGAAGTTTTACTGACATATGAAGTCTAGCTAACATTTGAAGTTTTACTGACATATGAAGTCTAGCTGACATTTGAAGTTTTACTGACATGTGAAGTCTAGCTGACATTTGAAGTTTTACTGACATGTGAAGTCTAGCTGACATTTGAAGTTTTACTGACATGTGAAGTCTAGCTGACATTTGAAGTTTTACTGACATGTGAAGTCTAGCTGACATTTGAAGTTTTACTGACATGTGAAGTCTAGCTAACATTTGAAGTTTAACTGACATGTGAAGTCTAGCTGACATTTGAAGTTTTACTGACATGTGAAGTCTAGCTAACATTTGAAGTTTTACTGACATGTGAAGTCTAGCTGACATTTGAAGTTTTACTGACATGTGAAGTCTAGCTGACATTTGAAGTTTTACTGACATGTGAAGTCTAGCTAACATTTGAAGTTTTACTGACATGGGAAGTCTAGCTGACATTTGAAGTTTTACTGACATGTGAAGTCTAGCTAACATTTGAAGTTTTACAGACATATGAAGTCTAGCTAACATTTGAAGTTTTACTGACATATGAAGTCTAGCTGACATTTGAAGTTTTACTGATATTTTTTTACAGCAAGAACAAAACTAGTAACATCTGGAACAATACCTAATTTACAGGATGGATGGAATAACTTACAGCTCATTGTAGAGGTATGTTTGTCTGTATGCATCTCTGAAATTATAGGCAAATAAATATTTGATCTGAAATGTTCTAATGTTAGGCCAAAAATATCAATGTTTTGTTTTATCAAACTGAAAATTATACCGATAAGTAAAACACGGTAAGATCAATATAACACAGTCAGAGTAAAACGTACCAGGCTCCAGGTATTATGAATTTTATTAATGATATTACACGGTGAATTGATCACCAAAACTCGGAAACCTTTCCTCCGTGTAATACTATTCATAAATTTCATAATACCTCAAGCCTGGTACGTTTTACTCTGACCATGTTATACTGATCTTACCGTGTTTTACTTATTGCTATGAAGGGTGTGGTATAGCAGCTGAAGGAACTCAAATGGTATTGTGTCCAGCATTTACTGCTATATGCAGCAGACAAAATATTTGAGAAATAGTACTCATACTAAAAAACACTTATTGTGTACTTCATGTAGTGTCATGAGCTGTTCTAAGATCAAAGTCCACAATTAAAAGTGTTGTGTTTTCCCAACCCTAACATCTTTTGCAGACTAGGCATGGATAATTGGTATATTGTTTTTACTTCTGTATCAGTTGTAAGTGTACACATTTAATCTAATTTGAACTGTAATTTTTACTCATGTGTATTTTTGTTTCCAATTGTTAACTTTCATTTACTAGAATAAATAAAAGCAGTGTGTGATTATGGAGAGGGATGGTAAAAAAAACCTTAAACAATAGTTGGTGGTAATATTGTTGTCCAGGCCGCTAGTAATTGTGATATAGTACTTGTATAGCATGCATTGGTTGTAATTTCAGAGGTATGTCTGCTATTTCAGTTTTTAATCTGTTTTCTTTTATTCACAGTATACTGTGCAATCATGTTAATACAGAGGACTACTGCTTTTTTAAAGTCAACCAAATAAATTGCCACTTGCAATTTGCAATTTGTTCCTAAATTTATATACAGTCAACCCTCTTTACAACGACCATGTTAGTTTCCGGCCATTATTGATGTTAAACTGAATTTGCTGTTATAATGAATTTGTATTTTTGTACTTTGATTATCTCCCTTTTTATTTGCGTCTATTGAAAATCGTTCAAGTCTGCTCAATACCCAAGCTAATAACAAAAAAATTATAAAATGCTTGTTTTCTTGCCGATATTTAATTAAAAACCTTTTTTTTTCTTTTTTTTCTAAACAAAATTAATTGTAAGTTATGATTATTTACATTAGACTGATTTTCGGTAATTGTCCTATTTCTGATGTGCCGCTTCAATCTTAACACACTTGTAATTTAGCCAATAATTTTCTGAAATATTTGAAGATTTAAATATTAAATAGCCTTTGACACCTTTTTAATGAAGCCATATCCCTATTATCGATTAGTTTTGTAACGGAAATATCACGCAAGGTTAATTACGCAATAGCAACAGGTGTTCACCTGTGCAATTAACCGTTAGAAAAATAAATTCTCTGGACAAAGATAATCTTTCACAGGTAAATCTTGATAATTTGTCGTTGTAACGAATTATTTTATGCTATCTTTGGTATATTTGTTACCGACAGACGCAGTTGGAGTCGGAAACCGAATATGTCGTTGTATCAAGCATAAACAACACGTGGACACGTTTGTTCCCACTGAAATCATGTTGGTCGAATATTCCGTTAAATCGAATGTCGTTGTAACGAGGGTTCACTGTACATTGTAATAGCTGTATGTGTTACAGGGTTACCAACTACAAGGAAATATATATAGTTATCTCTATTGTAGGGCTGTCAGATACCAGGAAGTATAATTGGTCAGTTTACCTTTGAACATACATATACTGTAATAGCTATCTCTATTGTAGGGCTATCAGCTACGAGGAAGTATAAACGGTCAGTTGACCTTTGAACATACATATACTGTAATAGCTATCTCTATTGTAGGGCTATCAGCTACGAGGAAGTATAAACGGTCAGTTGACCTTTGAACATACAATAGATAAAGCACCTCTCAGTGGATTTATTGGTATAGGAACTTCTTCTTATGGCATTGCAGACTTTGATAACTTATATATATTTAACACAGAAAAGGAACCAGTTATAGTTGATGAAGACAATATTGACAGATCTGATACCTTATATTTTGTTCCAAGGCACTAATTTGAGCGTGTGTATGTGTGTGCAATATTTGACATGTATTTGTTCCTCTATGCAAGATGTTCAACATTCCAAGTTTATATTAGTTTTTTATTAAAATATGAGTTGTTTATGAATGTTTATTGTGTGCTTAATGTTTGTAGATTACTATGCACATATTTGGGATGCATATGCACATTTTATGTATGAAGGACAAAACAAATTTTGCATTAGAACAGTTAAGTACTCTGGTCTCTATTTGAAATCCTTTTGTTAGTATTTACCCTCTAGTTATATGGGAGAATTGTATGGTTTGTACTTCAGTTCAGAGCAACTAATTATGTCATACAAATTAGTTGTTTGATTTTAAAGTCCCATGTTTATCTGTATTTATTTGTAAGTGCTATTTGAGGTGTATTGCTTTAGGATACAATAAATATATAAACTGATAGTGTTTAACTACTTTGGCTTCCTGATAAGTTAATTGTTTACTGGTCATAGATAACTTTTTTAGCTTGCCTTCCTTCTTCCGAGTCAAAAGCTCTACAAAACACTCCATAAGGTTGAAGTTTTATGCTACTCCATGTAGGTGTTTATTGCCCTTTAATTGTCAAAATTGATTGTTTTTGCCTCAAAATCTTGAAAATTATTAGAACTAGAGAAAAAATTAGAATTGCTTTATTGTTCTGCTCTATGAGAGCTTCAAAAATCACATCAGGGTCAAGATTGTCTGATGAAATGTTTAGGAGTTTTTCCCTTTGAACTGTTTTTTTATTAGTTTTTATTGATTTTTAAAATCTTCTCCTCTGAAACCACTGAAAGGACTGCTTTACAACTTTGTACACATCATCAGTCTAATGTCTTCTACCAGGTTGCACAAACCATTTCCTCAGATTAACCAACATGGCCACCATGACTAAAAATAGAACAGGGAGGGTCAAAATACAGTTTTTGGCTTATAGTTCAAAAAGTATACCAGATACAGGAAAACCAAGTCGACCCTCTTTCATCAGCATCAAAAGCTCTACAAAACTCTCCATGGAGGTGTACAACCACCCCTTTTAGGAGTTATTGCCCCTTAATCATCAAAAGTGATGATTTGTGCCATTTTTTCATAAAAATGTTGAAAATTATTAGAACTAGAGAAAAAGTTAGCTTTGCTTAATTGTTGAAGTCTATGAAAGCTAACAAAATTACTTAGGGTCAAGATTGTCTGATAAACCATTTAGGAGTTGTTCTCCTTGAATGGTTTTTTTTTTTGATGATTTTTAATTTATTTTTAAAATTCCTCTCCTCTCCAACCGGGGGTGGAAAAGGGGGGGGGGGGGGTAGGTAAAGATTATTCAGCTCATAAAGATCTGCAAAATGATTATTGATGTATATGTGTTGGGCAACTCTTTATAGGATTTATTTCCATTAACAGGACAAACTTAAAGATTTTTGCAGAAGTGTTGGACAATTCCTTATAGAAATTAAACACTGGATAAAAATTGCACAGTTGTTCAATTGGTTTCAGGTTCAGGTGAGTGATACAGGCTCCAAGTTGATTGTCGTTCACGTAAGCTATTACTTAGCTACACAAGTACTTGTGGAAAGGACCCCCTTTGGTTCCCCAATAAGCCCGACCCCCCTTTCTTGAAAAATATATTTTATGTCTTTCCACACTTATAATATACCAGGCATAACAGTATTTCAAGGAATATATGGGTTACTAACAAAAAGCGATCTTCCTTGCGATTTTTGTTAGTAACCCATATATTCATTGAAATACTGTTACGCCTGGTATATTATAAGGTATGGAAAGACAAACAAATATAATTTTCAAGAAAGGGGGGGGGGGCTTATTGGGACACCAAAGGGGGTCCTTTCCACAAGTACCTGTGCTTAGCTATAGTAATGTAGTTCTTTTTTTATGGACGTCTTTTACTGGCTTCTTGGAGCCTCAGGTTAATTATACCCCTGCTTGAAATGTGGGGGTGTATAGTGATGGTGTGTTGGTCTGTCCATTACACTTTATGCATAACTTCACCTATACTACTGAATGGAATTTGATGAAACTTGCACAGAATCTTTGTCACAGTGCCATTGTGCACCTGATATTAAACATTTTGATGGGAATGATATTTGGGGTTTCCAATAGGAAAACATGGATAAGCATTTCTTATTCGCAACTCTACCTTAACCACTGAATGGAGTTTTTTAAAACCTTCACAGAATCTTTGTCATATAGTATTGTTGATATTTAGCATTTTGATAAAAACACATTAAATGGTCAAGATATTATGTGACTGCTTTCACAACTTATTTTTGTGATGCATCAGTATTTCCTCAAAAATCTGACATATATGTTGAACTACCATTTAATGAGACTACAATTTTTGCTGATTTTGCAGAAGAATTTAGCCAATTTAGCAATATTAAACATTGACATATTAGTCTGGCACCAACAGGCCCAGTAATGTAGAGAAGAGGTAATATTAATTTTTTTGTGAAAAGAGGGATAATACACATTTTTTGAAATTTATCAAAAGTCATAATTGCTTAAACTGTTACCTTAAATTGATTTTACTTCTGCATGAGTTATTGCCCCTCAATTATGCTTTTTGACAAAATTTTTAATTTGTACAATATAAATAGAAACTTTAAGAGCAAGATAGACATTAAAAGTTGCTAAAATGCTCAGCAAGACAATAGCTACAAATCATTGTTCATCTAAAATTGTCTGACGACTCCTTATAAGAGTTATTAGGGCCCCGCCACTATGTGGCAGACGCCCTATATGGTTATCAGTCTGTCTGTCCGTCCGGGCTATAACTTTTTAATCCTTTGAGGTAGGCTTTTGACATTTGGAATGTGGGGAGATAATATCAAGGTGATGTGTCGCATACCATGGTTTTTGACCTTGACCTCAAGATCGGCGTAGCCCTGGAGATGGAAACCATCTCACTGATATCTAGTTGTCCTTAAATGACATATCTCTTTATGATTTTTTTTTGCTATGACCATTTCGTTCAGAATATCAGAATAGTTGATGAAATGTAAGAAGTATCCATACCATGTTCCCACTGGTTTCAATGACAAACTTACAGCACGAAAAATTTGTGTATCGCTGGCAATACCTGACAACAATGGATGATCGTGACTGTCGGTCAGATGATCTATAATGGACTACAGTTTTCACGGTATAGAATGGTAACGCGTTTTTTTTCTGTTCAACGGACTAATCTGGTTAAGCAAATGATTATTGTTCAATTTTGATTGTAGAGCTTTATTGAATGTATTTTTAAATCAAAACATGACATCTCTAAACATAAATATTTACATCCATTTGACGAATGAATGATAGAAATTCATGTTTGCTTTTCTCGATTTTTCTATTTGTTTTTTACTTTGTGAAATAACCACGAGGTCCATCGACGTAACATTTTCTAGGAGTGATCAGGAGTTATCATAGATCAATTAAGTATTCCGTGAGTATGGTTTTTAATAAAACTTACCCCTTCTTGTTATCATTTGAACTCATTTTTCTGAGTTACTTCATGTTTATTGGCACGAACAGTCATTTGCTTAACCCGATTAGTCTGTTAAACAGAAAAAAAACGCGATAAGTCTGTTACTAGGCCGAATTTTACTGCCGTTATAATCCAATGTTAGTTTTGTGATTTGTCGGATAAACCGAAAAGAGACGAATGTCAATTAATATACAACCGCACAGCGGGTTATTAAAAACGGAAATAACTATCATCACATATCAATAATGATCGATTTTAAACAAGAAACTGATAAAAAAAAATGGTGACACTGTCTAAAGATATCAAGATTGACCACATCTGATTGTATATGCAACTTCTTTTGGACATCAAAGTGCCGGGAGTGATTCATTTCGCTCTGCTACATTACGAGTATTGGGACTAAATTCGTACCCTCAGCAAAAAAAGCGAGGGTACGATTTTTCGTTCTAGTCCGTTACCATTCTACACCGTGGTTTTAACACTTGAGACTATTTGATTTACTTGGACTGAATTTTCAAGTATAATTTGGTTCTTTTTACTACACTGGTGTCACGCATGTTTGTCAACTGGATAAATAGTTTCTTTTTCTTAGTAAAGAAATGTTTTACGTTTTTGTTTCCCATTTATATTCATGAACATTTAAATTTAAAGTACACATTATAGTCGATTTATGTGTATTAATTTTCGTGACATGTTATCGTTCATTCGAACAGATAAATTTAGCTACAATCTACTCCACTCAGTTTTAAAGTTCTACATGTCAAAATACTAGCCTTACATGGTCTCTTAAATCAATAATCAATCAATAGCGAAATAATTGTTATCTGTATATCAAGTATCGATCTTACAGGGCAATACACAAAAACATGTTGCAACCCGCTTTATGAAGTAATTTTAGAGTACTGAATGTAAATAGTATACTATGGAAAGAAGTATTACAACCGGACCATGAATAGTTTAATAGTTTAATTCAAGAAATCCGATAGCTTAAAGGATATCATTCAGTGTAATTAAATATCGTGTTAATTATATTATGAAATATTAAACCGTTATATTACGTGTATCAAGTAATGTGTTGAGTAATCGTCATTGTTTACATTCTCTTACGTCGGTGTTCGTTGCTGTTGATGACTAAATATTATAAAGCATATATACTCCAAAGCAAAGATGGATTTTTCGAAATTTAGAACATCGGGGGAATTATCAGATATGACAGTAATAGTCGAAGGAAAGGAGTTCAAACTTCATAAATTTCCACTATATGCCAAATCTGATTTTTTCTGTAAACTTGCGAAAAACACTTGCAGTGATTCAGGAAGGGTGGAGCTTACAGATTTTCCCGGAGGTGATGAAGTTTTTGGGCTGATTGCCGACTTTTGTTACAACATGAAAATTGACACCACAAAGGACAATATTGTTTCCCTGAGGTGTGCTGCGGAGCTTTTACAGATGTCAGGGACGGCAAATCTGATAGAAGTTAGCGATAAATTCATTCAAGATACAATTACATCGGCTAAAATGAGTCGATCTAGTAGCACAGTGGCTGCCATGATACGTTCCTGTGTTTCTATGAGTTCATTGGCAGAATCCTGTGGAATTGTAGCTTCATGCACGGATGCATTAGTGGAGTGCTGGTTAAAACCAGCGTCCAAATTCAGTTCGCCGACAAATTTAAAGAAACAAGGTGGTGACAAGTCTATCAAATCGTTGCTTTCCATACCGTTTGATTGGTTCCTAAAAGTGTTCACATCAGCAAGAGACCGGGGAGTAAGACATTCACACTTGGCAGAATTAATGACTCAGTATATCAGTAATTGTATTGAACAGGAAGACGTACGCCCGCAAACGGAGAAAGGTGGCAACGATGCAGAAACGGAATCTTCAGAAAGCCCAAGAAGCCCCAAGAATAAAAATGGAAAAACGAAGGTTGGACTAGGACATGTTATTGATTCAATCATTCTGGAAATTCCCGAAGACGCTTTGTATGATGATTCTGTTACTATGGACTGGGTAACTAAAGTGCTGCGTATTGCTACTTTACATGGGTGCGCATGTCGTCGCCTGCTGGTCAAGGCTGCGGGGGAAATGCTCAACAGGCTTTCGGCAGAGGATCTGTGTATAGTGTCTCCTTCTTTATTGCACGATATTGTCATAGAAACGTGTAGCGAAAACAGTCAAGTTGAGAAAGCATCAAATATTGTCGATACATACATGTCTGAGATGGTGCGGAAAGGCGTTTTGACTGCTGAAACGTACAAACTTTTAGCAACGGCTTTACCACCGGACTCCAGAACAAACCAGGATCATATGTACACCATTTTAGAATATGTGTTGTCGTCTGGTAAGTATTAATTTTCAACTTTGATCATTTGTTTGTCTTATTCAGTCATTTTAATTTTGTGAGTTTGAGACATGTAACCATCTTTCTTAAAATGTATGTGTATACATTTTATGTCATTGATTACTATATCGCAATATTTTAAGTTTAAGTCTAATATCTCCACAATGGCCATCAAATAGACTTTTCCGAACATTCAGTAACATAACGCCAAGTACTGTATATTTATAATCTTGTTATTGGTCTGTTGTAATCCAATATAACCATTACACCGCGGTTTATAAATCTTTTTATCCGTCCGATCTTAGATTTTGCACGCTTTGGGGTTTAAACTTTAAAAAAAAATGTTTGCAAATAGTAAAAAGTTTGCAATTTTAAATCGTCTATTTAATCCAGCAAAGCCAGCCTTGTTGATAAATTCCCTGAATGACAGCCCTTAAATTCATCCTTTCTACCAAAGCCTGCCTTGTTGATCAGTTCCCTTACTGACAGTCCTGAACTTCATCATTTCTACCAGCCTTGTTGACAAGTTCCCTTATAATTACAGTCCTGAACTTCATCATTTCTGTACAATTACACACACACCATTAATATGCATGAATATATATTGTTACAGAGACGGAAAACTTAAGTCCGGAACAGAGACAAGAACTGATCGACACAATCGATTTTAAACTAGTCACAGAGGAGACACTACAAAGAGCATTGTCCAGTGATTTCGTTCCACCTGTCTATATCGCTAAAGGGGCATTGTCTCTCTGCTCAAAGCTGCGGACAGAACTGGAATCTACAAAACGACTGTCTCAAAAACAGGAAGAAGAAATTAAAAGATTCCAAAAGCAACAGAGTGTCAAGTCGAGGAATTCTACATATACTGGATTGCCAAAAAAAGAGGAATCATTATCCCTCAGTGATCTGGGTAACTATATATGAAGACTTTGTGTTGAACATGACTATGAACCAATTCACATGAAATTAGAATGCATTGAAATATTTGAAACAATTAAAAGTAATAAAAATGCGTATTAACTTAATAACTTTATTCCATGACATTTTCATACATTTAATAACATTTATACAACTTTGATAGTGTAACTTCTATATCCACTGGTTTAGATAATATATAGGATTAGATATCTCTGCATTAAACGAATATGTACCATAATCAATTTCTATAGATTCTTCAGCTTCAAAATGATCTATAGTTTATCTCTCCGCAGTGCCTGACAACTTTCTTTTAAACTAACGTTAATAGTGTAATCATTTTTCAGACTACCACGAACCACCTACGAAAGAAAAACCGGCATCTATTCAAATGTTGTCGGAGAGCTTGAATATCAGTAAAGATGAGTCTTTTTTGGCTGGGTCACGGAATAAAGCGTCTGGTGCCAGATCACCGTACACTTTTCGTTCACTGGCTGCTCCCGAGCAAGATAACGTGCAAGATGATGACTCATTCCAATATGATAGAGCATTCCGAAACACAGACAATGCTCGATCCAAACAACGATCTCTTGGCTACGGATATAGACCAACATATTCCTACTCTGGCCGATATTAATGATCAATATCTGGTATTGCATCCAAACTGTTTTTTATTTTTTAAAACTGCGCTGTTCAGTTCAGGTTATTTATTTTGAAAATTACACAAATAACATCCATCTTACAAGTGTATGCTCATATTCCGTGTTTTAAGAACAATTAAGATGTCAAACATGCCCTCGTCACAATTAACTACAGAGTATTGCATAGAGTAGCAAAACGTATTTATAGTGATCATAGATATTTGTTGTTTTTATTATTTTTTTTTGTAGAGAGTCGAATATTTATTTTGTGTAATTTACAAAATGATTGTTAGATGTATACATGTATAGTTCTGATTCTATATGTAATTCTTGCATAATCTTGTCTATACACTTTACGATTTGTATTCAAAGCATAGCTGTGATATCTAAAGACGCTCGTTAATTTATGTTAAAAAGATAGAATATTGTTCAGTTGTAATAAATGAACTGATAATATATGTTTTATATGAAAGATACACAATCCTCACAACTCAAAATAAATACAGATAAAGACAGAACTTTAAAAGCACCATATCACCGAGAAAAAAAACAAACAAACAAACAACAAAACTAAAAAAACACACTATGATAATAAAAAATAATATTAATTTGCAATACTTCAATTACAACCGTATAGAACCAGCCGAAATATAATATATAGATTGGGGAAGACAGTAGTACATCATCGTCTAAAAAGGAGAAATTAGTACGTCGAATAGAAAAAACACCTCTTATACCAAGATTTGTTTTCTTCTTTAAACTGAAACATTTATAAATGAAGATCTCAAACGTGAAAAATGGTATTCATCCTCTCAAGGCAAAGGTTCTGAGCACTTACTTAGGAGCATGGGTGCATCAGTGAAATCTAACAAATTAGCAGATGGGACAAAAAGTAACGATATGGCAATTATTGGCATACTGTAAATATATATACGCTATGTGAGTGCAAAACCTAATAAAACAAGAGAAGATATGGTTGAACCATATCGGGGAAACTCAATTAAAGTAAATGGAGGATTAAAACAGGAACCCATTTTGTATTGTAATATGAGAGATTAATACAAATACAAATATAAATAATTTTATTGGTTCAAACTCATTTACAATAAATAGTGTAATGGAAAATAATATATTACATCACATGTAATGTAACGTAAATTACCGTTACATACATTAACATTACGTACATTATATGTTACGTACAATAAAGGCACTGCATTTTAAATTATTTTGCCTTTAGGTGCTAAATATAAGTAATATATTAATGATGTTCTGAAGTGCTTTTCTTAAACGTGACACAATAAATTTCGCTGTTTTATTCGTTGCTGACAACAATTTAAATGAAACATAGATAAGCATTTGTTATGATGATAATTGGATTCAACTTGATCTAAAACCACAATAAATGCCTGTGCTGCGTCAATGAACGTCAATAAACGTGTATTGGTCATGCTTTATAGAGAAAATAGATTGATTGTTGGATGGATGTTTGCTTTATGTCCAGCGAGCAGTATTTCAGTTATGTTCAGGAGTTTTGTTACATACATTAATAGGTTTTTGGCGACATGCAATCAAGGCCACATATTTTGTAACTAATAACAACTTTTATCGAGACTATATTTCTGTCTTCATACAATACAACAATTTATTAATAAGAAAAATCATCAAAAGAATATTTTCCGGGTGTGTTTAATGATTATTTATAAACTCAAAAGTACTTGATGCAAGAAAGCGACATGGTAAATTTGAGCAGTACTGTACACAACTATTAAATGTAATGTATGCAAGGTCAAAACTCAAATGTCAAGATTGGGTGAACCTTCCGTCTCCAAAACATCGACATTGATACATTTTCTGTACAAGAAATAATTTATTGGGACTTTCAGTGTTCACTGAATAAATATTCGACTTGAAAGTTTGACGACATGTTTTTCTTTAAAATTCAACATTTACGATGGAATGAGACCTCATCAACGCCATCTTTGTCCCAAATTATTTACTTTGTACCGTTTGTTAAATCTGCAATCCGAATTGGGATAAAGGATTGGTTTTCGTTTGTTTTAAAAATATTCGAAATTCTGAATACATTGATTTATGTATTATTTTATTTTGCAAAGATGTACATGTGTAAATCGTGTTTACTGTTAGGACATCGTGATGATCAGCTGCAGCAGCACAGGCAGCCATGGAATATTAACTGTTTACATCACGAAAATTGTTTAATACACCATTAAAACAGTAGCAAGAAGTTCATTATTGTTGGACATACTTACAATGCGTTAATTATACAATTAACAATTCGATGAAAGCAGATTGAATGTGCATTTATGATATAATATTGGACATATTTACAATGCGTTAATTATATAATTAAATTCAGATGAGAGCAGATTTAATGTGCATTTATGATAATAGTACGAAATGTTTATTTGTTCAACAAATTTACAATAAATGGTTATGACACATAATCACGTGCACATAATGTAATGAATACATCAATATGATCGTTCACCTAGCCAGCTTGATCGCGTAAGAATATATGAACAGAATTATATTTTTATTCAAATGCAAAGAACAAAATTATTACATTTCGCAATACAAAACATACTGTTTTTACCTCAAAAATAATCAAAACAATAGTACAGATAGAAAGTACTTACTTCGGTAAATGCAAACATCGAACTATATTATCGCGCAATAGCTCAGTAAACCGTACCTGAAATTAGTTATAACCCCACGTGTGATACAATGCAATGATTTGAGTTATGAAAATCTTAATTGTATTTTCTTATTTTGAAAGAATGCAAACTCGTATACATGTGAAACAAAAAAAGTCGTCATATCCATGTGGAGATGGAAATTTCCCATATTTTTATTAATAGCGAGCACAACTCGCAGCGGGCAGTGAAGCTGCTCGCGAAGAGCGGTGAGCTCTACGGCAATTACGTGTCATGTGATCAAAATGAAATCACGTGATCAAAATCTGCTTAATGCTGATATTGATTTTTTTTAGTCCGAAAGTTGATATCGTCAAAAAACTGGAACAAAGTGAATGAAGAAAAGCACTAAAATAATTTTAAGAGGGACTTGAAAATAAATTTTACATCGATGAAAAAAATAGTTATATTTAAAATTAACAACAAACATTTCATACTATTTTTTTGCAATCTCTAAATCGATCTTTAAAAACTGACAATCAAATTACATTTCATGTGACGTCACAGTTACAAAGAAAAGACGTCACGCGACCACTCTTTTAGGGTGATAGGAAGTAACGTCAATTATGAAATGCACATTATATATTGATAATAAAGGACTATATTGTTTGTGCTCGCAATTTGACATTGCCTACTCCATATTATATTCATTTATCTTGTTTTGTTAGTTTCTGCTTCTGCTATGATCCTTTGCTAAGCTTTCCGCGAACTCGCGATCCTTCTGAATACCCACTGCAGATTTATTTTTACGTTACATATCTAAGACTAGTATACAAAAAATATATTGTTTCTTTCATATGAACTAGGCCAAAAGGAAAGGCAATAAAGGGATAACCCCGAAGCAAAATCGCCCTTTGTTACGTCCCTTTGATATTTGACACAGGACAGTCAATCGGAACATCTCTCGGCCATTTCCGTCAAGGGTCGAGAAAGTGACCATAGGCGGAAATAACCGAGGTGATCCGATTGACAGGACAGTGTCAATTGTCCAATCCAAGTCGAGGTTTCATAAATAATTGTCCAATTGAAAACGCTTTTACTTCCAATAGAAATTTAAATCCACGGCGCCATTGCAATATGTTTTGATTGAAAGAAGATTTTTTATTAACAAAAAATGTCATCCTCATCGTAAGTTAAAAAATATGAATTTAATTGCGTATATTAAAAATATGCATACATTTACTATCCAACAAAAAACCACGTTGTATTAAAATTTCTCAAACGGTTTTCCATGATCAGTCATGACGGATCGGTGCTTTTGTTTGGGTTGTTTGTTTGTAAATAATTTATAATTTTTATATGTATAAACTACGTTCAACTTATCCGAAAGAATTAAATATCAGAAAATAAGTCTTTACTTTTTTGTAGGGGCATAGGTTCACCATTGAAAAAAATAAGGTGTACTGGTCACAGAGTAGTTCTCGCCGGCAAGTAATTCTCGCCACCCGATTTTTCGACAATTTTTGTGAAAAAATGTCATTTGAAAAATGATAAACGTAACTTGTTTTGGATGTAAGAAAGTGAAATCTATCAAATGAAGCCTTTGTCGTCGATTTTAATGGAAAAATAACGACACCATCACCAAAATGGCGAGAATTGCTTCTGTCATTTTAATGGCGAGAACTACTCTCTGACCAGTAGGGATCGCAATTTACAACAATTCAACAATTATTTCCTCGAGATATTCAGATTTTGAAATATGGCAGTTTTTAAATTTTGAAAATGCGATTTTCAATAGTAAAATTTGACCTCAATTATTTAGAAACGAAGTGTACTTTAGGAACAATTGACGACTTTCCAATTTTAAAAACGCCACCTAGTGTCCATTTCCGGTACTAAAAACTGCGGCTATAGCCGCAGTTTGTCCTGTTGAAACCTTTTGAAATGGACAATTGTCTTTGATAAATTTTCACGCTTCAGTTGAATGACAGGTGTCAATATCTGAGTGAGGAAGGTTATTAAAACCGCCTGCTGTGTAAACATGATCGTTAATTAATTAATCTATGTTCATTATCCTATTTACCTGATGTTAATTGGAGGTAGAACCCCAGCTGTTTTATAGCTTAAATAAACAAGGTTATCAGTGACATCCGTGTTGTATTCAAACTCACCTGTTGCCTATGGCTATAGTAACATCTACTTATAAGGTTAATTAGATGAAAAATTTAATTGGCATAGACAAACAATATTAAAACAGTCCAAAATCTTTATTTCAATATCATAGTCTTTTAGTAATGATAGCCGTAGTTTTTTTAACAGGAAGTAAAAGGGGAGATAAATCATGTAAAACTGGAAATGGGTCAATTGATTGTTGTCTACTCAAAATCCTTCGAGTGATGTGCAGTTAAGACGGGAAGAGTCTCGTGGTTTGTCAGAATGCCATTGAACGTCGCGAAAGCAGACAAACATTTGTAAACATCATAAGGAACCTTCAGAAACAAAAATGACTGACTTATTATGTTAAATTCCCGTAGCAAAAGTCAAAGACGATTTATTATAACAACTAAACAATTAGGCATATTATAAAAGGCATTTGGACGTTTCGGCCATACTTTTTTTCGTCCATAGTAAATGTCGTCCACAGTAGACATCGGCCCCGGACATTTCCGCCATACTATTTATGTTGGTATATTGTTGATTTATTCAGTATGTACAGGGATTAAAATGAATCTTTCAATATTTCAAAGACGATTCGTTTTGTTTTTGTGTGGTAAAATAATCAAAGTAAATGCTGTTTCTGATGATAATAATAAGTTTAATCCCGGAGATTAATAACGTATTTTACAAGACATGTTTATATCCCGGGTTTATATATGGTCTTTTTATTGATGTTTGAAATTGAAAAGGTTATTTCTACCAATTGAATATTTAATATTACAAATAACAAATAAGGCTTTATAATTTTATTTCAGTCATAAGCAGTAACTAATAAGAATATAACATTTTTTTTCATTCATTTTATTTATTTATTTATTAATCAAAGATTGACAATGATTTAAAATTAAAATAGTAACATATTATTAATAGTGTTGGGGAATCGGAAAATTTTCATAATCGATTATCGGAAATAATCGAAAAGACAAAATCGATTAATAATCGGAAAATCTTTGATGGCGGTCCTTCTTTTATTTTATAAAATCCAAAATATTCCCAAACCCTGGATTTGGTTTTTCCAGGGTATGAATAAATTTGTCTAGTCTCGTAGTTGTTGTTATTTGGGTCATGATCGACCGCTTCGACCTTGTAATCCATTTTACTATACCCGGAAACGGATCGGACAGGTTAATTACAGAACAAAACCGGACAGAATTGAATTTCCGGATTTCGATCGGCGATGTCTGCGACATCCGATTTTTATTTTGAACATCGATTAGTAAGATCGGCGGGTGAAAAACGACAGTTTATCGATTGTAGGCGATAATCGTTCCATCACTAATTATTAATATAATTATTTTATTTTAGGATTAATATCTTATTTTTTATTACATAATATATATTTTTGCCTTTTTCCTATTGGCCTAAACAATACATGTGACTTTCCATTTCCTATAATATTGGTTTGCAAAAAACTCATTCTACTCAATAAAAAACCATATTGCACTCTCGTGAGAAATTTATGAATGAAAATACCTAGCACGTGCTGTTTCCCCCAACGGAAATACGATAGCCAATCAAATCTTCTTTCTTTAATCCGCTAAACCAATCAAAATTATCGTTCTGACTGATGTTCGGATTATATTGTTGTTTGTAAACATGGTAACGTTGTAACGTCATCGAGTGAACGTAATGCGGATAGTTCTGGTGCTAATAAGCGAAGATTTGCAAATATTACTAACTTGGAAATTAATGAAATCATTAAAAAAAAGAACCTGTCAACACTTGCAAATCGAAAGAGCAAGCGATTATTTTTTTTCCAAATATTTACGTGAAACGGATATGTCAGTTAGTTTGGAAATGGCGGACCCTCAGGAATTAGACTCATATCTTTGTAAATTTTATGCATTAGCAAGGTCTGAGGATGGGACATTATACAAGAAATAATCAATGCAAACATTTCGTCATAGATTATGTCGATATATTACCGATTTTTGAGAAATAAATATTATGAAAGACAGATACTTTCGGGAATAAAAAAAAACTTGTATATTCCATTTCATGATCAATGAATTATGTAATAAAACAATTACTACACTCGAACTCGATCAATATGAGGTTTTATGGAGCAGGGTAGAATAATATTGAACTTGGCTTCGCCTCGTTCAATATTATTCTACCCTGCTCCATAAAACCTCATATTGATCTCGTTCAAGTGCAGTAATTGTATAGTATTGGTAATATCATTTATTTCACTCAACCTTTGTTTTTTTAAATAACTTAATTTAAAAAAATATATATTCAATCTATGGCAGAAATGTCCTATTACAGTATGGCCGATCTGTACTAAGGCCGCTGTGTCTATGGACGATGTGTCCCTAAAGATTATATAACGGACAGGTTATCGTATCTACAATTTTTCTACTGAATTTTTATAATAAAAAGGCATTTAATATAAATCGTAATCATGTCATTGTTGTCAAAATTTGAATTACAGAAGTGCATGATTTTTTAATAAATTTGGTAAAAATGTTCATTCCGATAAAGTTTTTCTGGATTTATTGCATTAGCTGGCTCAAATTTTTACAGATACACTCTGTGATGTTATCCACAAGCCTGATGCCCCAGACTAGGAATTTTTTTAGCTCGGACTAGTAAATTTTATTTATCGCTAGCCCGACCAAACTAGTAAAAAATATAACTTCCCTTTTATGTTATTTGAAATTTAAACATATTTTGAGTTCAAATTGTGTTCAAAGTATTACAAAAAAGATCGTGTACGAAGTCTGAACTAATTATACATTTATCCCTAGGAGATAAACAGAAGGAAACGAAAACCAGTCGCTAGTTCCGTTATTTGATCTGTCTGATAACCAGTAAAAAGTGGACCAACACTGACACAATAATGAAGGCAATTGTTTATAAAACGAAAAGACTATCATGTTTCCCCAGATTAATTATATATCTTTAATGGTATAAAAATGTTTAAGTTTAATTCACATAATCAATAAAGTTATTAAAATAGATTTATGTCATTGAGTTATCTTCACAACACCGTGTTGGTACACTTTGTTCTTTTTGGTAATTACAAAGACCAGAGACCAGTCACCATGTGTCAACAAACATAAAACTCAAGCACTTATTAAAAGACTATGAGGAATAACAAAACTTGAAAACTCTAACATTGTTTTTATTATCATTATGGACAGCACACATGAATAAAAATAAATAGTGTCACAAGTTTTCCTTGTTTAATAAATTTTTTGCTAATGTAAAATCCTTAAAATTAGCTTTAAAAAAAGTTTTCAACCAGCTAAAACCCTTTCAGGTATGCTCAGAATGCAGGATTTTGCATCTAAAATGCCCCCATATTCCCATAGCAGGTTCGTGTCGCTTCGCGACCCTCAACCGGTGTCGGACTAGTGGAAAATTTTGAGGACTAGTAAATTTAAATTTTTACTAGTCCAGTGGACTAGTACAGTGTTCTAGGATTCCCATTTCCCGTCACCCGTGGAAAGTGATTTCTCAGCACGGGAAAGCAAATTTTGTTGTCCTTGTCACCCGTGGGCAAGTACACATTAAAAGTCGGGATTCTTGAAAAAATGTTCATACTTGCCCTGGCAGGATACAAAAATACATAAATTTTGTTCAATAGTTTAATTTTTTTAAATCAAGTTAAAAAAATCAAGTGTGGATAATTGTTTTCGTTTTTATTTGATCAATGTTATACAGGTGCTTGTAATACGAGTTTTCACCACTGCTGCAAAACATTTTTTAGATCAATCATGAATGCAGTAAGTACAGAATCAAACCCGGTAAAACTGGCAAAATCCGGTTTTTGGGGGAAACAATTTTCTTTTTTTGTTGTTGTAAATTTGATAATGAAGTAAATAATATCATATTGAAGGTTTTTCTTACTTTGATTTGTACAAAAATCGACATGGATGAAAATTTGTTATGTACAAATATGTGTACATTGTATTTTGAGATGTATGGGGGTTTTGTACTGTTAGTTGCCTAAAAATATGTACAACAAGAAACCTAAGCCAGCTTCTTTGACAGAATTGCAAATAGTTGTTGTTTCCAAATATAAATGTACTGAATACAGTACAGTCAAAAGTTATTTACAAGCAAGACTTTACGAGGGAAAATAATGATCATTTTCATGCATGAATGATACCAAATTTGTATGACAAAGTTGCCCTACTGCGCCTCAAAAGCGAAGTCAAAGTATCCCGGTTATTTTCCCCAGTTTGCCCTACTGCGTCTCAAAAGCGAAGTCAAAGTATCCCGGTTATTTTCCCCAAGTCCCCCGATTGTTCACAGAAGATACTTGTATATGTTCTGGTGCAAATAATTCACCCAGACTACTAATTTATCAGTAAATGTGTAATTCCAATAAAAAAACATCAAACAATATGCGTATTTAACATTTTTTTCAAAGGATTTACGTCTTTCAACTGGATTACACGCCATTTGTTTATTTACCGGATGTGACTAATTACTGGAAGTGAACAAAGAAGAACGGCCCATAATGAATTTTATTTTTTTTTTTATAAACAAACACTTTCAATTGGTTCCAAACTTCAGTTCTTTCATGGTGTATTGTGTTTTAAGAATTTTCTTTGATAACTATATGAGCTGCACTTGAAAGAATAAAGATGTATAGTAATTATTGACATCATTATAAGTTCTGGATGGGTGTCCCATGAAGCAATTTTGATCAGCACAACTTTGTCTAAGTGGAAGTGTGCTGAACAGAAGAATTATTTCTGGGTTTAATGTTATGTTATTCTATCTATCTTCTTTGAAAATTTTGCTCAGATAAACATGGCATGTTCATAACAAACTGTTAGAAATATTACGATGTACACAAGAACTTCATGAATGATGTTTATGTCTACACCTATACAAATATTTTTAGTTGATCTATTTTTATTTGTAAATACCTTGTATGGCTACAAGTACTGAAGAAGATAGAAAAATAGTCCCTATATCTGGTGCTTTTTTCATTGATTTTATAATGATAAAGGTTATGTGCTATTTGATATTGCATACCATGAATAATAATGAAAAATAAAGAAAAAAAACTGAATGATGTAAATATTGAAAAATGTATGTAACTACATCTGTATGTACTGTGAAAATTCATTATTTGTACAGTACGTCCCCCTTACTTTTCCCTAATGTCTCCCTGAAGTCTCCCTATCAGGGCCTCACTTCTCCCTGTTTTGCTGCCAGGGAGAAGTCACTTCTCCCTTCATTTTTACTTTTAGAGTGTGGTGACCCCTGAAAAACATTCTAATTTATTAAAATTCTAAATTATTTTGCCTTTTAAAATATAGTCATTTGAAATTAAGTTGAATTGTACAGTGAAAAATGCCAGGAAATTGTGCAGCCAAATTTTTCTTTATGTAACCAGTCAAAAAATAATCTAGGCAATTGACACTTTTTCAACTGTACAATCTTGTTAAAATTTGTTTTTATATCATAATGAATGCATCTAAGCCAAAAAAGCTAAAAAACTAAATTTTTGATGTACCGCCCACTGCCTGACCCTTTTCTTTTATATGTTGACAATGTCAACTTGACATGCAATGTTGTTAGATGTAAAATTGAAACATGTATTTAATTATATTGCATTAAATACTTTTTCTTCCCAGGGGAGCTGCACAAATATTTGTTGACAAAAATTTTTATTCTGTAGTAGAACTTGCATAATGTGATATCGGGGTTCTCGCTAGGATTTTTTTATGGTGAGTCATAGGAAATGGTGTCCGAGTCACAATATAGCATAGTGAGTCCATAGAATATATGAGCCCGGACTATTAGTATAGCACCTGTATTAGTGCTATATTTTGAAATAATAGCTTTTTTTTATAAATTTCATAGTAGTCCATGTAAATAGTTAAGGTACTCTACAGGCCCCATGTTAAAGGTCTTATATTTTCTTTCAACTTGACTTCCTACAGAAGGTCGTGGGTTTTCTCTGGATACCCTGACTTCTTCCCCCCAAAAAAACTGGATGTCATGATAAAGCTGAAAAATTGTTAAAAGTGGCGTTAAACATCATTTAAACAAACAAACAAAAACTTCAAATTTCACTAACATGAACAAAACATCATCATATATAGTGTAATTTCATCAACAAATGTAAATGAAATTGTAGTCATATGCATGATTGTGTAAGTGACATCGTGACACTATTTCTTTTACTCTAAAATTAATTCTCCTTTTTAAATTAATTGCCTGCAGATACCCAATTAACATACTGACACTTTAAATAAATAATTTGTTGCCAAAAGGTAATGCTGTCAAGTTATAACCAATTAGTGATAATTAGGTCTTTAATTACCTTTGATCATTTGACAGTCTGAACTACATTTCAAAAATAAAAACACAATCTGAATTTTCTTTGAACAGTGTCAAAGCTGTATGTTTTAATTCAATAGTAGAAATGGTGTCTTGTTGGATATTTATATAGTATCTTGTATTCAAATGCTCGTGCAGAAATGCAAACTCCAAACAGAGAAAAAAGAAAATCTGTTAGATGGGCTATCAATGATACTTCACGGTAAGCCATCTGTTAGATGGGCTATCAATGATACTTCGCGGTAAGCCATCTTTGCAGATAGATTTTGTTGTTCATAGCATTGAAAAAAAATATTCATAAAGAGAAAAAAATAACCTTGATTTCTATTAATAGTTTGTTGACACATTCCCTCGATTGTTTGTGTAAAAAAAAATAAGGGGCATTTGGCTGATTTTCAAGGTATCAGGTTCTTTTACATACTTATTTATCTTAAGATAGGATACTCTTAATTCTCAAGCAGTTAAGTTTTCCATAGTTAATGTTTTAAAGGTTTGTTTTCATTATTGAGCTCTGATATATTGTCTTCCCAATTTTGGATTGTTTAAACATGGTGCAGTCTTATGATGACATATACAGTACAGACTAGAATTTATCTGAGAAATGTGAAAAAACATAAACCAAACACAAATGCAGGCAAACATTGGTATAAACAAAAATTTCATTTACATAATTATAGAGCATTACTCACATTAATAGTTTTTGAACTCAAAAGTGGAAAATAAAGTATCACATAATCAAGATCTAGTAAATAAAGAGCACCTTACAACTAAACTTTCCTCAAATCTTTGCATATAAAGTATTAGTGCAGTGGACAGTGACAAGTACAAATTCCAAGCTATTAGTAACTAGGTTTGATGAAATGAGGTGTGCAAGGGATATGTCATATTGTCATATTTTTGTAATTATGTAGTTCCATTTTAGATATGCCTTCTTTATTTGTCAATTTCTTGGTTTTTAAATGATTTAAACTCTGATTAAAGGGGAAAATGAACTGCCACTATAAGATCAACACAAAATTTGAGAAAATATAAACAAGATGATAATGCAATAGAAGAGGGAAAGAAAAATAAACTTCATTAATAACTCGAACTGAAAATATTGATGGCTTGGGTGATTAATTTGATGTAAAAGGTTTGGAATTAAATACCCATAACTTGCAAAGTTTACCTTTACATTACAGAGAGTTAAAAGATGACTTAACAAAATGCCTAGAGGCATCTATGGCAAAGTTTCATAAGATCTGGGCAGACATTGGAATATGTGAATCTCAACAGAAGCAACGGTCAGATACAGTTGTTGTTCATCTGCGTAATTTACTTGAAGAAATGGTACAGGAAGAAGAAGCTTTAAGGAACCAGATCAGAACTAGGATTGAAAAATACAGTCTGGAAGTGAAACAATTGTGTGATGAATTATCTTATCCAGAATTCAAGGTAGAACTCAAGTGGCTTTGTTTCTTTGTTTAAAAATTGTATTACTTGTGATAGGTATTAAGTTTTACTGAAACACCATGGGCATTTAGGTTTTTGCACTTGATTTTGATGGCCACAATTGCTGACATCTAATGTGTGTGTCATATTTTGATATAAATTTACCTGTAAGGCTAACCTGTTGGGTTAAATGGGGGGGGGGAACAAGGGTAACGTAATATAAATATTACACTCTATAACACCTGATGTCGATGAGCACCTGAATTTATTCTGATAATCTATATTATTTCTGAATTTTTTTATTCATGTGCCATAATAAACTGAATATTATTACAAGCAAGGTAAAATAAACTGCCATTACATTTATGCTGTTTATATATAAACACCAGAAACAGAACATTTGTATTGTTTTCTAGAACAGGAAAGGTGCTTCAATGTTGCAAACAGAAAAGGAATTAAGGGCAAAGGTCGAGGCATTGTCACAAGAAAAATCTGAAAGACTGAGGAAATTTAAACAGTTGAAAGAACAGGATCAGAACTTATGTGACATTATGTGTTTGACTCCATACTATATCCCTACTGGCAGTACCCCAAACTTAGAACAGCTACAAGCATTGGAAAACCATGTGGCCTCCTTAAAGTTAGAGAAGGTAAATCAAAAATGAAGTGCAAATTATTTATTTTCTGATAATTAGTTTTATAAATTATCACATTAATTTTGTTCTGCTACTTGTTTTTCAATTATGTATGTTTTTAATGGCCAGTTCATTTCAGTCATGTTTAATCTGATATGTTGTTTTGTTTATGTAGTGCAGTGCCAATGATTATCATTTATCTTCTTTTCATTAACAGGAAAAAAGATTTCATGAATTTGTTAATTCAAAAAAGGAAATAGTCAAACTTTTTGAAGAAATGGAAAAATCACCCGAGTCAGATTTTGCACGTGATGTAGTTTGTGAATCAGACACATCATTTCAGCTCTCCACAGATAATATGAAGGCTTTAAAGGTCTTGAAAGTTGAGGTTTGTGGCTAGTTATTTTTAAAGCTCTCTTTATAAAGACTTATTTAATATGAATAAATTATGTTTTAGTGACTGACTGGTTTAATTAATTTAATCATCATGTTGTTATTTTTGTTTTCATATTTTTTTAAGATAAGCACATAAACTAAAAATTAAATATCAGAAAAATGACCAGAACTTATTTCTTCATTATTTGCATATTGCAATATTGCATGTGTGGAAATGTATTCATTGCTTGTTAAGTTAGGCAACAACAAAAAATTAATTGTAAGATCATAGTATGAATTACACAGTGTAACAATATTAAAGTGTACAAAACAAAAATAGCATAAATCAGTTGTCAATTAGACTTGTACAGAATGCTGCACAATAGTCATTTTTTAAAGAAAACCAAAAAGTTTCTGTATTTTGTCGGAAGAGACCTTTCATATTTCAAAAACGTATGTAGGTCACAATATTCTTAGAAGTGGGACACATAGATATTGTATGGCTTGTTCACATTTAAATTTTTCAACATTGCAGAAAAATTGCTTTTCATAACTGTTTCCTTGCATTTGTTAAACAGCTGGAAGAAGAAAAAGAATCGATGAAAAAAAAGGTTGATGAACTATGGGATAGGTTGCATGTGTTGTGGGACAGACTGGATATTGGAGAGAGTGAAAGGGCCAATTTTTCTAAAGGAAAAGAAGGTGTAAAAGAGCCTGTTATAATATCTGTATGTTCAAGTTTTGAAGAAATTCACATATATGTATAAACACCTACCAACTTGTACCATTTAGGCTTAATTAGTATGACTGACCATCAATTCAATGATTAGAATTTATTGTTAAAAAGAAATATTAATTGTTTTTTCCAAAGAAACATTTACTACTATGTATTGATAAATGATTCTTTGTTATCATTTATAGCTGGTTGACAAAATAGACATCTATGACAAAATTCATTGAAAAAATGTTCCTGAACTAAACAATTTTCTGTATGATTTGCCATTTTACACCATACTGTTTTATTTCTGTTAAAATTGGTAAATTGACAGTAAATTAAAACACCTATTCAAGATTAAGCAACACACCAATTAATATCATGACTATTTTAATCATTTATTCAATTAATTATTTTTTGCATATCAATTTAGCCCATACATAGTACCATATTTCCATCCACCAGTCTACTGCTTTGTGAGGTTATGCAATTAAAAAATTGTTATAATTTAAGTACTTTGAGGTAATTATTTCCCTTTCAATATGATAACTTCCAAAGTGAAAGAAATAACTGAGCATGCATGATAGTGCTTCATGCAAAACGCAAGATTTACTAATTAAACTAAACCTAAAGTTACGACTATCTTCTTTTACACGGAAGTGTAAATATAAGGTTTTTTGAGAATATGGCTGCTGGCATTTATTACCTTTAAAAAACTTTTCCAACCCAAACAAAAGTACGTTACCAAAAGTTACAATTCTGATTTAGGAACCACAGATATATGGCATGATTACGTTTTACAGATTTGTATAAATCTTGCTTGCTTTTTGAGTGTCACTTTTTGTTACATTTGTTAAAAATCAAATTCTAGACCAAATATCAAAAATACCAAAAATGGACGCCATGATATAGCTGAAAAATTGCTGAAAGTGGCATTAAGCACCATCAAACAAACAAACAAACAAAAATCATTCTAGAAAATTGAATTGTATTTGATGTTTATTTCAGTTAAAAGAAGAAATTGCAAGATGTGAAAAGTTAAAATTTGAAAACATACAGAGATTTGTAGAGGGAATGAGAAAAGAATTAACAGAATGGTGGGACAAATGTTATTACAGTCAACAACAGAGAAGTTCATTTACAGCCTTTAAATCTGGTATATGAAATGGTGTTTTTACTAATGGAAAAAAAGTTTTTCTTTATAAATCTTGCATGTTATTGCTGCATTAGTGTACAATACCAAATTTCATTCATTTGCCAAATGTTTTCCATCACCAAGCCATTTGCCAACATAACAATGTTATATCACCTGGTTAATAGCAAAGCAGTTAATAGCAACAGGTTGCTACAGAGTACATGACTGTCTGGCAGGTGTCACCTGACCTTGACCTCAATTTCATGGTCCTGCGACTATGTTAAAAGTTTTTGGAATAGGGCAGTTTCTCAGTAACCATGCATGTTAGGATGACAGTATTTGGTATATAGGTTTCTAATGATTAGTACATGAGTGTCTCGTAGGTTTCAACTGACCGTGACCTCAATTTCACAGTCGTTCAAGTTTTTGGATTAAGTCCGTTTCTCTGTAACCATGCATTGTATATTTTAAATGATAACAATTAAATGCCTATGACATTTTTTTTCATTACTAATGCAGAATGCAGGCGAAACATTTTTCTGTGTCCACACTTTTTTATCTTCTGTAAATTTTCATCTACTAAAATGTTATAAAAAAAGTGTATGCCTTTTTTATTTATATAAATGTAATATTTAATCTTTGACTAAAGTATTTTGCACCTTATTTCTTTTTCTCCCAATGTAACAATTGTTTATGCTAATTTTTAAGGACAATAGATCTGCACACAAGTTTAATTAATCATTAATCATTAATCAACTGCTTGAATTTTTAAAACTATTCCAAAGATCATCAACATTTTGTCTAAATAAAATTGTTTAGTGGCATAAGAAGATAAAACTGTGGCGGACGACCTATAGTGATCAGTCTGTCCGTCCATCCATTTGCTGTCCAAAGCCAATCGTGTCAGAATTATAACTTTTTTATCTTCTGAGGTAGGCTTCTTATATTTGGTATGTGGGTAGATAACACAAGTCGATGTGTTGTGTACCGTAGTTGATGACCTTTGACCTTGACCTCAAGGTCAGCGGGGGCCCACATAAATGGGTACCATCTGAATATCTAGTTCTGCAAGGAAACAAGTAAATGAATTGGAGTTTGACTATTTAATAATGTATTTAACAGTTTAATTTACAATTGTTTGTGTAACTTTGACTTGGTGTGATTCAACATTTATTGAGCTAACATTTCAGCTGTACAATAGGAATATACAGTAGAGGAACCGGTAATCACCGGTCCTGTGATTCTGGGCATGTTACATATCTTCCAATTTCAGTATTTTTTTTTATAATATATATTTAATTTTACCTTCCATAGACAAATTATTGTCTTTATATTACATTTTTTTATGTTTAAATCTGCAGCGTAATTTTTATAAACATTCGTTTCTTAAATGTTATAAAAAACGTTAACCTGAAACACATGATCTTTCAAACTTCAATTAATCTTTAGTATATCAATGGCTGTTTGAATTCTTTTATTGTAAAAATTGAACTGTTTCATCAATGTTTTACTTTAGAATTGTTACATATAAAAATCTTTTCTTACTTCCATCCTGTATTGATTTTTATGCACACGCGCGATATCACCGGACACACCATTGTTTACATAAAACCAGGTCATGCTGAACAAAATGACAAAATCAAATACTTTGCAGACGAACTTTAAAAAATTTGGTTGTATGTTTTCAAAATAATATATTCAAAGATAAAAACATTTAATTTTCATGATTAAATATTTTTTCTGAAACAAAAAAAATTTACAAACATTTCTTAGGTTCGGGATAACACCAGATTACTCTGTAGACAATTATTAGTGTTCAGTTATTTCAACTTAACTTTAAGCAGTAAAAAATCTCTTTGAAAAGAATTACTTCTTTGGGCAATCTCAAGAAACCTCATGCAAACCACCGTTGGAGGCCTATTTAGTTACTAGCACAACTATATTGTCAGTTGTGTGTACTGAACAGTACCTTCCAAGTTTTCGTTTATTCTGAACTATAAAAATAAGTTTTTGTTTCAATATATTATAGATAACTACACAGAAGAATTATTGCAACAACATGATGAAGAAGTTTTCAAGCTTAAGACATATTATGAAAAACATCGACAGCTGTTTGATGATATAAATCAGTGGGCCGTCTTATTTCATAAAATGTTAGAACATGAGGTAAGTGTTGTCTAGAAATGTTGATAATGTTGTATTAAGTCAGATTTGGAAGACATATTACCATGTAGACAAGAGTAGCGATATAATTAGTTTATCAAGGATGAGATAATTTATATGCAACTATGTATACAAATGTTTAAATGTATTTTAAAAGATTCATACCTCATAATACATTTTTGCAATATGATAGTTCCACAAGTAATATGTAGTTTTCATTTTTATATACTGTAAAAAGCGGCATATAATCCACATTTATGTATTGACTTTAGAATTATGATGTATAAATAGGGAAGTTTATAAAAGAATCATGTTAGAATAATTATAAAATACCGCATATAACACAACAACAAAATGGAGACCACCATTCACAACAATCAACAGGTCAGAAAAAAAACTGTTGAGTCTGTATTTACTTATAATCCATACCATTCCTTTCCAACATAGATTAAAAGAAAAAAACATGGACAATACGGTATATTGAAGTATGGTTTAATGGCAAAGTGTCCTTTTGGGGGCAGAGTGGTTAAGGTAGTTCGTCTACTATTGATTACATGGTCTGTAAACACTTAGATTGGAGGTTCGATTCTCACTGCAGGCAGGGTGTACTCAACTCCAATCTTACTTGACAATGATTGCCAGTTTTCCTAACACATGTTAGGGGTTTTCTCTGGGTACTCCAGTTTTCTCCCTCAATAAAAACTAATGTTATGATAAAGCTGAAAGTGTCGTTCATTCAAACAAACAAAATGTCCTTTTCATACATAAAGCTTAAACATCAGATTCGTGGAGTTGTTGGTTACAAATGCTTTATTTCTTAATGTCTTGTTTTGGATGTTGAGTGGACATGGGAAGAAACTTAAAATAAATGTTTCTTTACATGAAAAATAATGTGTAGTTTTAAGAAAACACAAATTCTAATACTCTGTATAGAAATACCTATCAATTAATTTGTTGTTTGAAAATTGGCTGGAATATTGCTTGCTGGATGTTAAATATCGGTCATTAATATATATTGGTTAATCTTTGTAGATTTTAGCTTTTGTCTTTATATAACTTCAATTGAGCAAGACAGAAGTTATTTTCTTTGCCAAAATCTGCCCAAGTATATCTTCCAGAGCATTTCAGGTTTCTGGGAGCCTCTAGTTTCGTGTTGGTCTGGTCTTGTTTCTGTCCTGAAAATTATTGCCGAGTTATCAATAAAAGTAGTGGTTTACTTGTGTGTCTTAATTTAATTAAAAATGAATATTATACAATATTGTTTGATAAATGTTATACATTTATTTAAGAAAAAGGCTAATGATCCCAACAGATTTAACAATAGAGGTGGTCGTTTGCTACAAGAAGAGAAAGAGAGAAAAAAGGTCATTAAAGACCTACCAAAGGTAATTATATTTAACAGGAATAACAGAAATAATACATAAAATCTAGATTAATCATTTTATTTATAATTATAAATCTGAGTTGTATACCTATTGTGACCTGCATTATTTCAAAGCTTTAAAAACAACAAATAAAACTACTAGGATATAATAATTGTTTACACACATATCTTGACCTTTACCAATCACATTTTTATCAGATTGTACTAAAGTGAATTATTCTTTCTGTATTGTTACTTACAATATTTTAGGTTGAAGAAGATTTAAAAAACTTAATAGCTGAATGGGAAAAACAAAATGAAAAGCCTTTCCTTGTTGATGGGAAAAGATTTGTAGAATATATAGAGAAACAGTGGGCATCATATGAACAGAGCAAAATAGTAGAAAAGGAAGAACGGGCAAGTAGAGTTGGACTCATAAGTTCTTGAAGATGTTGTGGTTTATAAGATTGATAATAATATACATAAAAATTAAAACCCATTAAAACCATTCAAAAAAAGAGGTGTCACTTGCATTTTTTCCTGACCTTTTTTCTCCTATACGCTTGCAGGAATTGAGCTGTAATTTGGTATGTAAGTCAACCATCCTAAGCTACATATCAAGTTTGAATGTTGTTCTGGTCCAATGATATTTGACAAAATTAATGCCACTGGACATACAAAATTTCTTGCAGACTTTTAGAATGTTACAGATACAATTTTTTAATGTTCCATTCTAATGATTTTTGACTTGTGAAAATTTGCCAGACTGAATAATGTTTTACTGGACGAGATAAAATAAATATTTTGGCTTGCTGGGAATGGCATTTTGGTCTTAATTAAGTTGGCACATGCTGGATACCTTAGATGTTGTACTTTGGTAGCAAGTCAAAGTTTTGTAGCTTAGAGGCTACAAGAAATGCATTCAGCTTCCAAATTTTACAATTCATAAACCAACTAAAAGCCCCCAATATGACATCTTCCTTGTGAACAAAAATTGTGAAATCACAGCAGATGACAAGAATTTTACCGGTGTTTTTCTGTTGCACAATATATTTTAATAAACAAAAATATCTATAATGTACTGATTCTCTGTTCAGCAGTGTCAGAATTTTTTTTTTTTAATGAAGCTAAATGCTACATTGTAAATTTTGTCCAAGTTTCTCACAAGTTCCTGTGCACAGGAAATACTGATATTGATCAATGAGTTTTGTAAATGCAGTACAAGAACTAGACATGTGTACTAAGTTTCCATGTGAAGTGGCTCTGTGAAAAATATTTCATGCATATTTATTTGAGAAAACAAGACAGGAACTCCTGTTTGACAGAATTTTAATGCAAGAATCAAATATATTTAAACGGAAGTGGGAGTCCATTACTTATTTTCCTAGATCTAGAGTAAACTTACCAAACATTTTTATCTGTCTGAAGACATTTCACTAAAATTTTCATGTTATATTTTTTAATTGACATTCTTTATTTGTATTTTCAGAACAAGGCAAAGGCCAAATTAATGGAGGTTGAAATGATCTTTGGTAGCAAACCTACAACTCCAGCCAAAAGAAGATTTGTGGGAACACCAAGCAAAACACCAAATAAACAAAGAAAAGTAAGATTTATTTAGTATGGAGAGAAAAACGTTAATACAAGAAAAAACAACAATAGAACTCGATGAGTACTTACTTACAGCATCATTACAATCCAGTTCTTTGTTTTCTGTATAGATATATAAATACCATATAATATTGTAAATGCTCATTAAAATAGTGGACTAGGTCTGAATATTGGTATTGTTTATTTGTAGATTATTTAATTTCCTTTGTAAGCTGAAATCTGATTGGTTAATTCAAATCGAGCAACCCATATTATAAGATCTAACTTGTGTGACCTATGACCTATTCTTACACCGTTAAAATTCAAATAGTTCCATGATGCCATTGACGTTTTTACCATACAAATTGCTTAAATTTATAGTTAAAATTAAATTATAAGAAATATTTCAAATTTTTTAAAAGGTTATACGATATAATATGGTTTGGGTCTTTTAACCCCATTCGCTGTTTATTAGGCGTAAACATCCCAAACCATATTATATCGTAAAACCTGTTCAGAAATTTGAAGAATTCCTTATTTATCTTGAGTTTTTTTTTTTTAAATGACCTCAGCAAACTCTATTCTGCTTGCAATATTATAATATTGTGGAAAATTTTTTATCTATTAAATATTCAAGATAATGATGTAATTCCAGCTGATATTTTTTCTTCTATTTGTTCAGCCAGAAAAATCTCACCTCTTTTATTCACAACGAAATTCCTGTTACAGAATTAAACATATAGCTACATGTTTTTGATTCTCTTCATAAATTGTGGTACATTACCAATACCAAATATAAGTAAACCCTTTTTTATTAAATTATTAATTATTTAAATTATTTGTTTATTGTTTCCCAAAATAAAGATCATAAACATTCTAGGAATGAATTATTAATCACAAGCCTTGCAGCACACATTGTAATAAGATACAGGAAAATAAAAAATAACATCCCCACATCTGCCCCATTTTAATTCCTAGGTTAGATCTAATTTGAATTGACCTTACAGTTGTTATTGTGCTATGTGTACATGTTGTCTATGCCAATTCTTGTTACCTTGTATAATATACACTAGAACTTCGATAGCTCGAACCCGAAGGGACCGATTTAAAGATTTACGAGAAATTGGGAATTCGATAAACTGGGTCGTGTGATTTCTGGTAATAGTTCATGAGTGAACCGAAATTGATATCAGTTTATATATTTCAATTTATTTTCCTTCATATTGGATCAATAAAGTTTGTTAATTTATTGTATATTTATATGTAAATCTTGTTGTTACATGTGTTTTTATGGTTTTATTAAAATAAAAATGTTTACTGTATTTTTCTTGTTTAATTTTAACAAAGTGTTGTTAAGATGTATAAAAATGTATTATACAAATTGATGACAGTTTGGCCATTTAATGATTGTTTTCAATTGTAGTTAGATTATTGGATATAGATGACTTTGGGTCCGCTTATGTCCTGCGTCAACTGATCTAAACTTGTCTCCATCCAATATTCTAACCAACAATGGAAAACAATCCATGTATTTTAAATTCGATAATATAAAATAAAAAGAACAATATTTAATAAGTAGTCAATAATATTTATTATTACATAATGAATTTTTTAAATGATTTCTATTGGTTAAGACCAACCAAAACTCCCAACCGTTTATTATGATATTGTTTGATTAAAACCAATATTGACTACCTTTGTCGATCACATTGTTGTCAGGTGATATGGTTTGATTAAAATCAATATTGACTACCTTTTTCTATTACGTTACTGTTTTGTTGTTTTTGGTAATAATTATGATAAAAGTTGAAAAAAAAAATTTTTATTTTTACATTAAAAAGTAGAGACAATAACTGTAAATATGTTGATGAGACAACATAATATGAATGCAAGTACATAAATTTCATACCAAAAATACTGATTTTAAATGTCAATGGGACAAAAAATAATACCTTTATCTGGTTATTATGTAATAAAACAATTAAAGTCTTTTGTATCAGTCGATATAAGTTTTAATAGACTCAAAAATTAATATTAACCTCCGCCTTTGGCATCGGTCAATATTAATATTTGAGTCTATTAAAACTTATATCGACCTCTACAAAAGACTATAATTGAATATTCGTTGTTGCTTTTTGTTTGCAGAAGAATGCATGTATGTCATCAGTCAGTCACACACTAGGGGCGGGGCTAAAATAGGAAGTTAGGTTTAGAAATTAAAATATAAAGACAAAATTATAAGGGATTATATCATTTAAGATCAAGCGTGGCATTTTACAGGTATGGCTTTGATCCTTACACCTTTTATGACCCAAGCCATCACTGATTTTACAGTTTGAGGAATTCATTGTTTTTATGCTGAATTTTCTCAGTGGTGACTGTCAATTTAGTTCAAGTTTTCAAGAAATCTGTGTTCTAGAAACGGAACAATTTTAACTACATTGATTATAAAGGGGAAAAGGT
The DNA here is from genome assembly GCA_944474755.1 of Limnoperna fortunei. Classification (NCBI taxonomy): domain Eukaryota; kingdom Metazoa; phylum Mollusca; class Bivalvia; order Mytilida; family Modiolidae; genus Limnoperna; species Limnoperna fortunei. The sequence goes on from OX104116.1 coordinate 90,394,354, forward strand.
CCTTACTTTTATAGGTGTTTGGGAGTTACTGGGTGTTCGAGCTACTGATGTATTACAGTATGACTGTTAACTTGTCTTATTCAGAAGTATATATTATGGTATAAGTGTAGATCCAGTAAATTTGTCCACTAATTGGTAGTTTATATATACTATTCTAAAATATGTTTATTTGTGATTGCCGTGTATTTGATATATTCAGATTGATAACAATAGTACTGGTAGTAGTAGTAGTAGTGGGACAGCATTACAAGTCAGTGTGAAGGTTAAGGTAAAAAGTCTAGGTCTTCTTGATGTTTCTAATCTTTGTAAACATCATTTCTAGCTTTACAGTATGATAATATATTAAAAAAATTGGCTTCATATTTTAAATTTATGATACATTGTATAAAAAACTAAAAAATTATGAATATATGTATGATTGATAGAATGTCAAAAGATCTGGCTTTACTTCCTGATCCTCTATTAACCTTTCTCCTAATAACAATCCATGTTTCTATCAACCTTGTTTACTAATTAAACAATCTAACCTAGTTTAAATGACAAAAAGTAAAGTGTGGATATTTACGCATAAGAATCACTGTGTTTACAGTATACCAATGTTTCCAACATGGAGTTGTACAAGAGAAATAAGATTTTTGTGTCAACATGTAGGAATCAATACATTTTCCTAACACTTATTTTTATCATCATCTCCAACAAAACTGGTGAAAGGAATTCAACCAAACTTGTGCATTTTTTAAATGAGGTACTCGTATCATATGTTTTAGTCTGAATTATGTTATTTTCCACTGATCAGTTGGGAGGGGGAAGGATAAAAATATCTTATCAGCAACATCTGCATATGTTGGTAGGAATTAAACTGTCATTATAACTGTTAATTATGCACCAGCTATCCCATCTTGCCAGGAGACATGTGTTCCAAGTTGATCATATTTGTTCCTTTATAAAAACCACATACTGCGTAGAATTTAAATTATTGAAGTCATATAGTTAGGTTAGGTTTGGTTGTTGACACCTTTAACTTGGTTTTGTTCTGAATTTATTTTAAAGCTATGGTTTAAAATTTGTTTAGTGCTTGCTATCAGCTGTTGCAATAAGCATGATATTTTGTTTTTCTATGAATATTTTGCATCATGTTATTGCACAAGCCAGAGTTGGCTCCCCTGCATTTCCTTCTTTACTAACCATCTTCCCAATAACTGGTATACCTAAACTGTATTTGTATTAATGGTGTATAGAATGCTTCAGAGATATTTTGTGTTAAAAGTTAGATACAGGTTAGAAAATTCTGACAAAATGGAAGTAAAATGAAAGACCAGACAAAATATTTTGATTAAGGGGTCATCCATAATTGTCAACCATTTCACAAGTGTGCAAAAAACACACTTTTTGAGACCACCCACCTCCCATCAAAAAGTGTACATCAACCATTAAACTAATATAAAAACCAAACTACATGGAAACGAAAATTTCTGAAGATAAAAAAACAAGTTTACGCAAAAATGTCGAAATTTTGCACACTTATGAAAATGGTTGACAATTATGGAGAACCCCTAAGACCAACCTTAAAAATATGGTTGCTGTTTTAAAACCGTACCTTTAGAGCTATGGGCCAGTAGGTAGAAAAAATATTTTATCACTGATAAAAGTTAAAAAAGCAAGTCAGATGTAGAATATATCAAATCAGGTTAGGTAAATTGAACATTGATGTCATACTCTGCAATAAAGGTAATGGGGCACAGGACACCCTTCCAGATGTCAGAACATTTTTGAAAAATAGAATTGTTTTGGGCATTCTGGCACTTTCTGAACTAGGTGTATGAATTTATTGATTTTTAATTGCCAATGGACCTTGACTGGTAGGTGTCAGCTGACCTTGACCTCAATTTCAGGGCTCAGCGACTACATTAAAGTTTTTGTATTTGGCAGTTCCTATGTTAATATGAATGGTAGGGTGACAATATTTGGTATATTGGTTGCTAATGATTAGTACATGAGTGTCTCGTAGATTTCAACTGACCATGACCTCAATTTCAGGGTCCATGACTACATTAAAGTTTTTGGATTAGGGCAGTTCCTCTGTAACCATGCATTGTATATTTTTAATGATAACAATTTAATGCTATTTACTTAATGCTTATGAAGTATTTTTTTTCATTACTGATGCAGAATGATGGCGAGACATTTTTCTGTGTCCACACTTGTTATTTATACTGTACATGTATCTTTATATAATATGTGATAACATAAGACAGCTCAATGTAGAATAAAGTACAGATAAAATTTAATCAAATGCATTTCTTTTATTTTAGATGAATGACACTTCTAAAACACCTTCGTCGTGTGGACGATTACAACAAAACAGTGTATTTGCATCACCACGACCGCGTATTCCAGCATCAGCCAGTAAAATTGTAAGTTATAAGCATGAATTATAAATGTAAAGATCAAGAAATTTGCTTACTCCAAATGTAAGGGATTCTAAGCAATTAGTTTTTTTTTCAATTTTTTGTTTCTAGTCTTCAATTAAATGCAAGAATTTTTTTTTTCTAATTTGTGATACGGTAATCTGGTTTTCTTACCGTTCCTGGATGGAACACCAATAAACTAAAGCTACATGGTTTCATTTTTTGTGCATATAAAAATTATACCTTTGTAAATCCCAACACTGTACACAAATGTTTAATATCTCATGTTCGTATTACATTATTGCCCATTGTATACAACATTTTCCAAGTCGCACATGAAATAGGGACAATAATAAGAGAATTTGCATTATTGTACATTTCTTAACAATTATTTAATTTTATGCAGGACATTATAACTTATGCATTAAACCATAAATTAGTATGACAATTAAAGCTGGCACACCTCTATGTAAGAGGAAACTTACAGTAAGTGGGTCGTTTATTTGTCATGGGTCATGTTATTCTCTGTGCCTTTTTTAGCTCACCTGGACTGAAGGTACATGTGAGCTTTTGCCATCACTTGACATCCGTCTTCTGTTGTCTGTCGTAAACTTTTTCAAAAGTCTTCTCCTCTGAAACCACTGGGCTACTTTCAAACTTCATCCTTAATGTTCCTATTTTCAAGTTTGTACCCAGGGTGTTGATCAACAGACAAAGATGGCCACTGTTACTAAAAATAGAACATGGGTGTCAACACACGTTTTTTATCATTATCTCAAAAATTATAATAGCTATAGAGAAACCTGTTATTAGCTCACCTGACCCAAAGGGTCAGGTGAGCTATTGTTATCACTTTGCGTCCGTCGGCGTCGTCGTCGTCGTCGTCGTCGGCATCTGTAAACTTTTTACATTTTAATCTTCTTCTCTGAAACCACTTGGCCAATTAAAACCAAACTTGGCCATAATGTTCATTGGATGGACCTTTACAAAGTTTGTGTTTTTTATTTTGATTGGTAAACCAATATGGCCACCACCTCAAGACTTAGTTTAACATAGGACCCTATGGGAAAAAAGTTAAAAAGGGCTTCTTCTCTGAAACCGTTTAACCAATCAAAACAAAACTTACTAGCAATATTGTTTAGATGGTCCTCTATAAAGTTTGTGTTTTAAATGGGAATTGGAATTTCAAAATGGCCGCCACTGCAGGACTTAGTTTAACATAGAACCCTATGGGAAAAAGTTTTAAAAGGCTTCTTCTCTGAAACCGGTTAATCAACGGAAACAAAAACTTACTAGCAATATTGTTTGGATGGTCCTCTATAAAGTTTGTGTTTTTTATGGCAATTGGAAATTCAAAATGGCTGCCACCGCAGGACTTAATTTAACATAGGACCCTATGGGAAAAAGTTTGAAAGGCCTCTTTTCTGAAACCGGCCAACCAATGGAAACGAAACTTACTAGCAATATTGTTTGGATGGTCCCCTATAAAGTTAATGTTTTTTATCCCAATCTGATATTCAAAATGGCCGCCATCGCAGGACTTAGTTTTACATTGGACCCTATGGGAAAAAGGTTAAATAGGGCTTCTTCTCTGAAACCGGTTAACCAATCAAAACAAAACTTACTAGCAATATTGTTTGGGTGGTCCTTTATAAAGTTTATGATTTTTATGCCAACTGGAAATTCAAAATGGCCGCTACCGCAGGACTTAGTTTAACATAGGACCCTATGGGAAAAAGTTTTTAAAGGCTTCTTCTCTGAAACCGGTTAATCAAAGGAAACAAAAACTTACTAGCAATATTGTTTGGATGGTCCTCTATAAAGTTTATGTTTTTTATGGCAATTGGAAATTCAAAATGGCCGCTACCGCAGAACTTAGTTTAACATACGACCCTATGGGAAAAAGTTTTTAAAGGCTTCTTCTCCGAAACCGGTTAATCAATGGAAACAAAAACTTACTAGCAATATTGTTTGGATGGTCCTTTATAAAGTTTATGTTTTTTATGGTAATTGGAAATTCAAAATGGCCACCTCCCCCGCAGGACTTAGTTTAACATAGGACCCTACGGGCAAATAAAAAAAATCTCTATACAACTGGTTAACCAATGAAACAAAGCTTTCTAGTAATATTGTTTGGATGGTCCTATTTAAAGTTTATTGAAAATTACAGGACTTACTTTAACATCAGGGAAATGCCATCTTCATTGCCTATAAAATCAGGTGAGCGATACAGGCTCTCAAGAGCCTCTGGTTTTAAATTGATCAGTACATTTAGGTCTACAATAGTTGCTATTAGTGTGAAGTTGTGTATTGGCTTTTTGTAGGAGTTATTGCCCTTTAATGACGATTTTTGACAAAATTTTTGGTATTTACAATATAACTTGAAAACTATAAGAGGTAAAGTGAAACTGTAAATGGCGAAAATGATCAGCAATAAAAGGCCTACAATTCACTTAATTTGTCTGAAATTGTCAGATGACTCCTTATGAGTTATTGCCCTTAAATGACAATTTTTTATGAAATTTTCTGTATTACTGGAACAGCTAGAGTTAAACTACAAGCCCTACAATTCACCATATAAGTCTGAAATTGTCAGATGACTCCTTATAGGAGTTATTGCCCTTAAATGGCAATTTTTAAAGAAATTTTCCGTTTTTGTCATGTAACTTAAAAACCATAACAGCTAAAGTGAAATTATACATAGCAATAAAAGTTCTACAATTCACTTTATTGGTCTGAAATTGTCAGATGACTCCTTATAGGGATTATTGTCCTTAAATGACAATTTTTTATGAAATTTTCTTTTTTTGTCCTGAAACTTGAAAACTATAGCAGCTATATTGAAACTGTAAATTGCACAAATTGTATTATAAATTAGTCTATAACACACCTAGAGTAAAACTGTTAATTTCTAAATTACCCTAAAGGACAAGGCCTTCAAACCATGTAAGTTTCAGAAATCGTCTTATGGCACCTTATAGAAGTTATTGCACTTAGCTAAAATTTTTGAAGAAATATTTAGTTATTGCACAGTTTTGCAGAAATATTTTGTTATTGCACAGTAACTTAAAAGCTATAACAACTAGACTGAAACAGTTAATTTCAAAAATTTAAATATAGTTGAAGTCATTTGGGTTCCAGGTGAGCAATTACAGGCTCCTGTGAGCCTCTAGTTTGATGTTGTTTTTTTTTTAAATAAACCAAATCTTAAGTTTACAGTACATGTTGGGAAAAAATTCAGATGTTTTTATTTTAAAAAAAAGCAATGATGGCTACACAGGTCTGTCAAATCTTCTTAAATCATTTCTTTGTTGAATCAAGTAAGTACATGAATTGTAAGAGTAAATTGTTTACATTTCCAGCTTGGATCAAGTCGGTCATTAAATAGAAGGAGATCTGGAAGGCTTGCTAGAAAGGTTCTTGGAGAAAAAGTCAATTTTGGAAATTCTCAGGCTACACCACAGAACGACACATTTAGTCACACGACTGTTGAAAACTGTGGGCAGAACGGAGTAGTAAATGGGTCTACAATGGAAACCTACCTTGAATTTGAAGTTGGTAACAGTTCTGCTTTAGAATTATTTTTTTATTAATAAGTAGATTCCTGTTGCTCAACATTTAAAAAAAAATCCTTTTTCATACAGTAGTAAAGAATATTAACAAAAAAAGTATATTGATACTAAACATGCAGCTGGCTGAATTAATGTTTGGATCAATGCCATATTTATCTATGCTTACTTATTAATGTTTTGATGTTTGAACATAATGGATAGTTTTTAGAAACAAATTGATTATATAAAATCAGCAGAACTGAAACTTATTTAAGAATATAGACTAATTAGGCCACACTAATTAATGTCTTGTTTCCCAAATTTCTGCTCCCATTTTTGTTTGTTTTTTTTATGCCCCTGCGACGACATGTCGGGGGGCATTAAGTTTTACTCATGTCCGTCCGTACGTCCGAACAAATTTCCGTCAAGCTTTTCTCAGAAACCGTACAAGAGAACAATTTTAAATTTGGCAGAGTGGTTCAGTATCACAAGTTGTATGTCCTAAGCGAATTTCAGACCTGTCGGACAACTACTTCCTGTTTGGGACTTCATTTGTACGTAAATACGTCCGTCTGTATGTACAAATTTCCGTCAAGCTTTTCTCAGAAACCGTACATGAGAACAATTTGAAATTTGGCAGGGTTGTTCAGTATCACAAGTTGTATGTCCTAAGCGACTTTCAGACCTGTCGGACAACTACTTCCTGTTTGGGACTGGTCCGATATGAAAATGTGTTAACACAAGTATGAAAATTTCCGTCAAGCTTTTCTCAGTAACCGTACATGAGAACAATTTGAAATTTGGCAGGGTGGTTCAGTATCACAAGTTGTATGTCCTAAGCGACTTTCAGACCTGTCGGACAACTACTTCCTGTTTGTGACTGGGCCGATATGAAAATGTTCTAACATGAGTATGAAAACTTCCGTCAAGCTTTTCTCAGAAACCGTACATCAGAACAATTTGAAATTTGACAAGGTGGTTCAGTATCACAAGTTGTACGTCCTAAGCGACTTTCAGACCTGTCGGACAACTGCTTCCTGTTTGGGACTTGGCGATATGAAAATGTGTTAACATGAAAATGAAAATTTCCATCAAGCTTTTCTCAGAAACCGTACATCAGAACAATTTGAAATTTGGCAGGGTAGTTCAGTATCACAAGTTGTACGTCCTAAGCAACTTTCAGACCTGTCGGACAACTATTTCCTGTTTGGGACTAACTTTAGCGGGGGCATCCGTGTCCCATGGACACATTCTTCAATTTTTTTTAAAGATTTATGGATTTTCTGGAATTTTATAAAAATGAACGTTCGTCTGTGTCAAAAATGTAGTTGGAAATTACTCAAAAACATCTGCACAAAAATGGTTCCATTATCTAAAAAATTGGCTGAAAAATAACTAAGTTGCCATGTGTAGAAAAATTATTGATTTTTTCAAGAGTCTGGGTCAATTGCAATCTTTCTGTGGATTTTCAAGAATCAGGATTAAAGAGGATTTGATTACACCAAATAGGTATCCTCTTTTGGGAAAAAAATTCCTTAAACAATTGCATATCATCTTGTTCACAACTTCAATATGTCTGCAATCTTTCTGTTACATTTCAGGGATATGTGTTGAAAGCTGTAGAATGAGTTGATTACACAAAATAGGTACTCTCGTCTGTAAAATTTGCTGGAAAAGATTAAGTTCCCAAGTCTGGAAAAAAATAGCAAAATTCTTCCACCAATTCCATAATAGAATTTGCACACTTCAATTTGTCTTTCTGTGAAGTTTTAAGGATCTGGGTTACACAAAATTGTACACTGTTTTTCCCCACTTGCCATACTTCACCATACTATAACCCTGGTTTACCATAGGTTAATCTGTCCAAATACTCTTTTGCATGGCCTCAATATTTAAATAACACATTGAAAATCAACACACTTTCACTTCATATGCATTACAAGAAAAATTCTAACAAACTGGTAGTTCAACATAGTTCAAAATAATATTTTGCTCGCCTCCTTACCTTTTCAGTATTAACTTTTTAAGCACAAGAAATTTTTTTGGTGTGGCCTTACAGCAAAAAAATTAAAAATGAAAGTAAGAATTATAATGAAAGTTCTCTGAGATAGGATTTCAAATACAATAGTATATTTAGGTAGTGAAAACTGCCTGCTTGTAATTGAATGTAACAAATACAAGTGTTACACCTGTAAAGAGCTACAATATAGATAGCAATAATTATCATTTATAAATTTTCCACAAAGATAACTTAGATTTATGTATCAGAATAAGTAGATAATTATTGTTGAATGAACACTGAAAACATCAACCTTTATGGTCGATGTATGTTAGTTTTTTTACACCAAAAAAGTTCACAGATTAATGTAGTTATAACAGCCATAAAATGATTTTATTACATAAATGTTGAAGTAAATACATAGATAAAAGAGAATTACAGCTAACTTTAATTTTAAACTTTAAACTTGTCCCTTCGGACAATTACATTTCAAAATTTACTTGACCGAAGGAAAACATCACTTGTCCGAAAATTTTGACCCAGAACATCCAACATTTGTATGTTTCAATGATTTGGTTAAAAACTACATTTTATGCTTAGCTAAAGTAACGATAGATTGAAACCGAATTTCGTCAGATCCATGTGTGTGTTGATGTTTCGATGTCAAATTAATTTTACTACTATTATCGACAAGCTCAGTTCCCTCAAGCGTTTTCTTGATCACAAATAAGTTGTATACTGGTCCCCTTGTAGTTAGGGCTATGCATACGTAGTTTTAAACCAGTGCTAAGTAATTTGCATAAATTTGTTGACATGTTATCGGCAATGAAAAATATGTAATGGATAATAAATTCAGAAAAATTATTGACCAAACTCGCATTTTCGAGAAAAGATACTTCAATTCTTTATGATACTTCATTATAGGCTTATTTTTTTACTTGTCCTAACGGACAAGTGACTACTGAGTTTTACTGGTCCGACAGATATTTCCACCTTTCCCGGGCAATCGGACAAACGTTATTGTCGAACCCTGTAAAATTACACTATATACACACATATATTTGGTAATCACTTAAGGTAAATTTGTTAATTGTTTGGCTAGATTTTAGTTTTTAAAGCGATTTGTTGATTTTTTTGATACATGAACCTCACAGTATTTAGACCTATGTATATTGAAACCATACATGTATTCTACAATAATATCCAACTGGTTTTAAAAAATTTTTATGCAAAACATTTTTTTGACTTTTATTTCCGAAACAAGAAGAATGTTGATTAAAATTAATCTTTTTTTTCTTTCAGAAGGCTGTGCATATGAACTCAAAACCTTATTGCAGAAGTAGTATAATTCCCAAAAGTCCAGGAAAATTATGAAGCTTTGTGCCAATATATTTGTACAGACAATTCTGTGTACAGAAGTTGTAAATGTGATGTATATATTGTATTTATGCTGTTATCTGTATATACATGTATAGCATCAGTGCACATTATACAGACTTAATCAGGCATTACTTACATAGATCTTTATATTACTGATATCTCCAGCAATGAGGCACAGTGCCTTATTGATGGACAAAAACACCTGCAAAATTTATATGAAAACTGGAAAACTAGGATACAGTCAACACATTTTTAGGTAATCCACATGACATAAAATAAGATCACAATGTACAGTTGAAATGAACTGTTTAGTATCTTTTAAAGAACATGAAGTTATCTTTTTAGACACATTCATTTATCTGTACATCTTCCTTTGTTTCGACTAGACTTTTAAATCTTTGTATATATTTCCTTATTTCTAGTCTGTCACTTTTATAGTCATTATTTCTTTGCTCTTTTATTCAACTGTTTTTAGTTCTGTGAAATACTTTTTTTTTAATTCACAGATTTTGACCATAAATTCACCATAACTTGTATATTTTAAAGTATTTGTTATTTATCACATTTATTTTTTATGCATAGATAGATACCAATGCCTTAAGAAAAAACATTTTGGCTGAAAGGACTACTTTCTAAAGAGCATGTATAGCTTTTGAATTAAAATCCATTCAGTTCTTTTAACTTTTTTATTGAAGACTTCTTTGAAATAGAGCCAACTAAATTAAAATTGTCAACATTACTTCTCTTGATCGTATGGTTCCATTCAGCTTGTATGAAATAAAGGGCATTTTTTTCTTTAATAAATGTAATTTTTAAAGTATGTTATTTCTTAAAAGAGGTCTAAGAAGCATAGTGTATAGGGCTACATATGAATAAAGTAGTAACCTGTTTGACATTGAGATGTTTAGACTTTGTATTCAGAGTGAAATGGAAAGAACTCATTTGTTTTTACAAAAGTTTAACAATTGCAAGTTTTCAAATAAGGCATTGAAAATATCTGCAGAAGACACCATCATTTATTTCTTTGACTTTTTGTTGCTTTTCCTTTGAAAAGTCTCTGGTTCCTTTTAAGATTACAGTATATTTAATATATATAAGGTATTTAAGTTCATTATCATTAAGACATTAAAATGCATTCTATTTTTCAACAAGTTTTTATTACAACAATAAAGGTGGGTATGTTTGAATAGATCTGCTGATTGTAGTACATTACCTGGTACTTGATTTTAATATGAGATATAAACATGTTTATCCTGTGTAACATATAATAGAGATGTAACTATATAAATTGTTTACATTCCTTTTATACTTTTTTTTATGCAAGATGTATTTTCTTGCCATATCTCATTGGAAGTTGATATTTATATTTTTAAGTATTCCTTATAAATGCCCTTTGATAAGATGATGAGAAAAAGTATTGAGTTTCATAAAATGTCAATAATCTGTTCACTGTTTTGTAACATTGTGATATCATAGTGGTTACTTGGCAGTGAGATGAGATTGGCACATTTCACCGTAGTAGAGTGAAATGAAAACATAGGACACATTATACTGCTAAATAGTAATAAAAGAATATATTTAAATTACATTTTTGTAATAACAATTATATTAACCCAATCACATAAATCACTAATGATCTGAATCTATGATTTTGAGGTTCTTGTCTGTGAGTAGTGAAAGTCCAGTTTTTAAACAATATAAAATAAATTTTCAACAAAGTTTTACTTGCCAACATGTGAATGAAACTTGAGTAAAAACTTCATAAATGAAATTACTAAACATATTGTATATGAACAGGTATCTTTATGTACTTTTTAAGGCCTGTATCTAACTTAAAATACTGATAACAGGTTTTTATCTGCAGAGGTGTCCCTTATGGTAATTACCAGTATACAGAATTTGTTTAAATAACATGTTGCATGGTATTGAATGCAAATTTGGAAATATTAATGTTCTTTAGAAAATAACGATAGTGTCAGGAGTTGTACAAATCTTTGCTGGTTATTCATCTTGAATATACATTGTTTTCACATAAATTATGATTTACACTTATTCCCAACAAATTTGAATTCTTGTAGTAACCATGTAAGAAAATGCTACCTTTTACGAGATGGGTAACATTTTATCTTGTAAATGAGAGATGTATCTTAAAATTTACTTGTGCTTACTATGTAAATCACAACTATTAAACACATTTGTAAAACCTTTTTTCCTTAGAATATACTGGCTTTAAAAAGAACCAAACTTTGTGTTCTATTTTGTTCATTCACTTTTGTGGCTGCTGTTATATATAAGTTTTAATTTTGTTTTTAACATTGGTAACCCTTTTATTCCAGAACCCGTTTGTCATCGTTCTGGTCACTGGTACTGAAGACAGTTCATTGTGGTATCAACATTGTTTTCTTGTAGTAACCAACATTGTTTTCTTGTAGTAACCATGTAAGAAAATGCTACCTTTTACGAGATGGGTAACATTTTATCTTGTAAATGAGAGATGTATCTTAAAATTTACTTGTGCTTACTATGTAAATCACAACTATTAAACACATTTGTAAAACCTTTTTTCCTTAGAATATACTGGCTTTAAAAAGAACCAAACTTTGTGTTCTATTTTGTTCATTCACTTTTGTGGCTGCTGTTATATATAAGTTTTAATTTTGTTTTTAACATTGGTAACCCTTTTATTCCAGAACCCGTTTGTCATCGTTCTGGTCACTGGTACTGAAGACAGTTCATTGTGGTATCAACATTGTTTATACTTGTATACAGTGTATATTTCAATGTTTTTATCCCTCACAAGCAGTCGGTTCAGATTTAATTTTAGAGTTTACATATTAGATGTTATTACATGATTTTGAAAGAAACCATATTGTCATCTGTTTATACTAGATACTTTAGTTAAATTATATGAAGTTAAAATTTGTTCTACTCTACAGTAGTACCCAGCAACTTGTCATGAGGACAGAAACTGTTAATGTGAAAGGTGTGCATGTTTCACAAAATGAATTTTTATCTCATTTTGCGAATGCACAATATGATAATGTGATCAGTTTTTTTTCCAGTTTTTGTAGAATAATTAATTGAGCGGAGTAAATATCCAAAATATGATCACGAGTGCCACATAACGCATCTGATTAAACGAGTGTGTGGAACTTGTTCCGTGCACGAGTTTAATCTGATGCTTTATGCCGCAGGAGTCATCATATTTTGGATATTCACGATGCCCAATTGATTATCCTATTTATTATATAGATCAAAATTGTTTATAAAATTTAAATGCTTAATCCTAAATTTTATAACAGCGGATGAATATCTGTAGTGTACAAAATTTTGGCGGGAAAAAACCCTAGAGTGAAAATAAACGATAATTTTCACATGTGATTTACCGTGATTTCTGTCACTCGGAAAATTCGATATGTCATCTCTATCTATATAATAATCTGTATTCTGCACTTTGTTGAACTTTTTTTAACTGCTTCAGTATGTTTTTACAGTGAAACACATTATATTTATATCTCGTGTAGAGAAAGTAATTGTTGGGGTGCAGTACTCTTTGCAGGGTTATTTTATTCTATTTTATTAAATAAACAGCAAATTGACCAGCATAATGTATAGGGAATTTCTGTGTTCATTTGTGAATGCCTTTGATGTGTCTCTAATTTTGTAGCCTAATGCAACAGATCTTTAAATACTATTATCGAAATGAGTCATCATAAATGTATTTTAAATGTGTAATGATGAGAAAAACTTGATTGTTTCCTTATATGAACATAGAATAGAATTCTACATTCTGCCATTGGCAAAAAAATTTAAAATCCTGATAATTTGTACATCTAATATAGCTATGTACAAATATTCTACTCAATACAGCAGTTTCATTTTGAAAACTGTTGGTGTTATCATGACAAAAAATTCAGTGTGGAAACTTAAAAAAAATCAAATCCTGACTTTGCACAGCTTGAATATTTAAAACTATATACATGATTTATAACAATGAAATGGGTACTAGTTTCTGTTGTATAACTGGAGATCACTCCAACATAATACAGGCATGAATGTCATCAACTTCATTCAGTTAACAATTGCAATCACTTATTCTGTCCTTCACCAGAAAACTTTTGACATATTGACCTTGAGTGATGGAATGAAGCATGTGAGGACACATCATTTTGTCTGTTTTGAACAAAAAAATTGCTGTCATGACTTCTAGCTTAAGCTTAAATTAAAAAACATTCACTGAACACTGTACATGGCCAAAACCTTTAGTTAAATTTTGTATACCGAGTCTTTGCAGACATTTCTTCTTGATCAGGCAAAAATGATAGAGGCTTTATGGTTTCTGATTAAATTTTGTGTACCCAGTCTTTGCAGACATGATGGAGGCTGTTAGGTTTCTGATTGAATTTTTGTTTCAAACAAGACCTTGGTTGCGCCGTAAGATTGAAGTTCGAGACTCCCTCATAAAGTTACTTATCACTGACAGTTTAGTTATTCAGAGCTGACCTAATCCTGTTATTCCATTGTAGGACAGAGGGTGTCCACAACATCTGGGTCGGTTCATCATCACAGCTCTTTTGACTTCCAGGCAGAAGTAAAAAGAGCTGCGATGTTGCAAGTTTTCAGCTCAAAGTGTGTGGTTCGTCTTCAGTTGGTTGTTGGTCTACCTCTTCTTTTGCCGTGAGGATTCCAATCCAGCGCTTGCCTTGTGAGGTTGCTTTGGGGTCACCTCAGTATGTGATCTATTCAATGCGTTTTCGTTTCGTGATGGTGTTCGTAAAAGCTGACTGGCCAGTTCTATTCCAGTTTTGTATTGGTGATCTTTTCTGGCCATTTGATTTGTAGGATCTGTTGGAGGCATTTGTTGCAGGTCTTGCTAGTTTTTCTTTGTTTTTTTTCCAGGTTTTTGATCCATACAAAAGATTTGATTTGTCATTGGTCTCAAATATCCTCAATTCAGAGCTGACTTTAAATAGCTTTTTCTTGTTCTGGTTGGCTGAAGTTGGATAAAAAACCACTGACACTCTCGGGTCAAATGAATTGGAAGCATGTATTGTTTTAATGTTTATGTCCAGTGAGCATTATTTCAGCTATATTCAGGATGATAACTTCCACAGGAAAAGGGATGGATCAACAAAATACAATTTTGACTGCCATTGGACTGCAATAGTAGGGACAAACAATTTATCCTTCTGGAGCGGCCACATCTTTTTAGAACTCGACGAAAGCGGTATTGTGCTAGGAGCGTGGCATTCAAACACGTTATCCCCTGGTTCGCTATCAGGCCTTTCGTATCATAACCTGTCAACCAAGCCAAATTGTGACGCGCTGAGCAGCTCTGTATGGTTTGAGTGGAAGTATAAAGAACCCGATATTGAGTTCAATATCGCGATCCGTTTCCAATTTGCAAACACTATTTCATTCCGAAAGGTGAGCTGCCAACAAGGATAGAAGATAAGTGATGCAGATCATAAGCCTCGGGTAAGAATTAAATTGTATTGGTTATCTTAATTGATACTTCTGTGTGGCTACTGTTGTATTATATAGGAAACATACTAGTAAAATCCTTGTCGTATATTGGACCAAGGATATACTATATACAGTTATTATAGACTTCCCCGATTAGACTAGACTAATATCAATATTTTAATACACATTGACTGCTTATACGAACCAGGTCAGTTAATCTAGTGTGAACAATTCTGGCCGCATATCATTTCCGCGATTCTTTAATTCCCGAGTACTCTTTTTCGCGACAAATTATTACTAGTATGTTTGTAAGCGAATTCATTTTATTTATCTACCTAATTCAGTAGTTTACCTATAAAACGGCGATCCTCTTTTAGTACTATAGGTAAATGGTGAGTTTTTACTCGCGCATACCAAGCGAAGCTAAGGTAACTACTGACGAAAAGTCTATTATTGTGAAAACGGAAATCGAACACAATAATGAAACTGAGCGCTATTAACTTAACGTACGTCTAAGAAAACACTGGGGCATATAACATCGTACCAGTAAAATTATAGACGAAAACTTACTAGACCAGCTTACTAAAGACAAATAATAACGTTAAAAAGAACAGGCACAACCACAATATAGATCGAAAAGTTGCTAATATCTACCAAAATGAAAAACCCACACTTTAATGTTTAACTAAAAGTTGAGATGAAAAACCTAGTTATATCAGAAAAAAGTGAAGAAGAGACTCCGTGAGTTAAACATAAGTAAGCTATCTTCAAGGAAACCGGAACTTGGATTCAAACTACACACCCGTCAGTCTAACTTGTATATTGTGCAAACTACTTGAAATCTTCGTTCGGGATCACAATTTGGAACACATGAAAAGGAACACGTTTTTTTTCACCTAAACAGTTTCATTTCATATCAGGCCGATCTACCTCCCTGCAGCTACTACATGTGCTTGAACAATGGATGCAAAGATTGGACAAGGGCGGAAGTACTGTGTGTATCTTGACTTTGTGAAAGCTTTCGATAAAGTGCCACACAATCGTCTATTATATAAGCTTCTTCGCTTTCACACAGATAAATGAAAAGTACTATCAGCAGGAATGAGAACAATTCCACCATCCCAGTATGTAATACCCAGCTTCAAGCAACAGAAAAAGAAAAGGATATTGGTGTAATCATAGGTAACCAGCTGAACTTTGAGGAACACATAAACGGGATAATTAATAAACCCAACTGTATTATGGGATTGATAAGACGCACTTTTGCATCTACATCAGCAATATTACCTACTTCTGTACAAATCACTAGTCCGTCCACATGTTAAGTACGCCGTTTCCATATGGTTAAAACGGAGCAATGAATTATATGTTTCCCTTGGAAACTCTTCTGGTAAAAAAGCAATGTCCTTTGAGATTTTAAATTTAAAATGTCCTGAGTTTACAGAAGATCCTGTGGATGAAATGAGAAATAGCCATTCAAAAGAAAAATATGAGGTGAAAACATTTAAAGATTACTCAATGGACTTGTTCTAGGGGTTAACTATTCTTTTGTGATTGGTGGATAATTTTTCATACCTTACTCAGAATAGCACAACTCTAAATAATGCATTACAGCATGTTCTATTAGAGGCTAAAATGATTGTATATTTAAATTATTTTAATGCATTACCAATTACCAAATGTGTTTACTAGGACATCATGTTCAAGTTCCTAACTTCTTAAGTACTGAGTTAACCCAATTTATGATTTTATTAAAAGAAAACACAAAATAATTTTAAAACTTACTGCAAATTGTTTAGTTTCGTGGCGAATTCAACAAAGTTTTGAGTTTAGATTACTTTAGAGTCTTGTACATTCATGAACTTCTAAAAGGAAGTCGTTTACCCCTTGCTATGGGGAGTATTAAAATGCTCTCTAGCATTGTCATTTGTCATAGATTTCAGCAAAATGGTACACATTCTCACACAAAAAATGAATTTTATTTTTAAATAAATTTACTAGGTTGGAAACAATAAAATACTAAGGGGAACATATTTTTGTATTAATTACCACATATCTAAGCTAATACTATTTAATCTATTGATTTAGCTGTTATGTCCTAGCTATGTGTAATTCACGTGTAAGTGCTAAGTTACTGGATGTATTGAAATAAAATTTATGTTGGTCTTAGAAGTATAATGTTCAAATACAATTAATGGTGAATTAGATTCTAAAATAGTGTTGGCTTTGGGTCCTATCAAGAAATGCAAAATGTATGCCTTGCAATGAAGACAATTAGGGATTTTATATAATTTAACCCATAACCCCCCTCTTTTTTGCAAGATAAATGGTCAATGATCAAAATTGTGGTGCCTAAAATAGCCATTTTAATATGTTCGGAAGTCTAGTAACCCGCAAAGTTTCCTCAGAAGTAAGGCCCCATGCAAATACGTAGCCAGTGTAACGAAATTCGCCAGTTTTAGAAGACTACGGGATAGCCCCTGGGTAAATACATGTATTCTGTCTGTTAGCTTTGGGATTAGAGAGAGTTTTGTTTACTTTTTACCACGTACATCACAAATGTAAAATTAAATTAAAGAAAGGAGTTAAAATTCTGTATATGCCCAAGAGATAACCACATCGATAGGGGAGTGAAAACAGCCAAAGGAAGAGATAACCGCATCGATAGGGTAGTGAAAACAGCCAAAGGAAGAGATAACCACATCGATAGGGGAGTGAAAACAGCCAAAGGAAGAGATAACCACATCGATAGGGGAGTGAAAACAGCCAAAGGAAGAGATAACCGCATCGATAGGGGAGTGAAAACAGCCAAAGGAAGAGATAACCACATCGATAGGGGAGTGAAAACAGCCAAAGGAAGAGATAACCACATCGATAGGGGAGTGAAAACAGCCAAAGGAAGAGATAACCACATCGATAGGGGAGTGAAAACAGCCAAAGGAAGAGATAACCACATCGATAGGGGAGTGAAAACAGCCAAAGGAAGAGATAACCACATCGATAGGGGAGTGAAAACAGCCAAAGGAAGAGATAACCACATCGATAGGGGAGTGAAAACAGCCAAAGGAAGAGATAACCACATCGATAGGGGAGTGAAAACAGCCAAAGGAAGAGATAATCACATCGATAGGGGAGTGAAAACAGCCAAAGGAAGAGATAACCACATCGATAGGGGAGTGAAAACAGCCAAAGGAAGAGATAACCACATCGATAGGGGAGTGAAAACAGCCAAAGGAAGAGATAACCACATAGGGGAGTGAAAACAGCCAAAGGAAGAGATAACCACATCGATAGGGGAGTGAAAACAGCCAAAGGAAGAGATAACCACATCGATAGGGGAGTGAAAACAGCCAAAGGAAGAGATAACCACATCGATAGGGGAGAGAAAACAGCCAAAGGAAGAGATAACCACATCGATAGGGGAGTGAAAACAGCCAAAGGAAGAGATAACCACATCGATAGGGGAGTGAAAACAGCCAAAGGAAGAGATAACCACATCGATAGGGGAGTGAAAACAGCCAAAGGAAGAGATAACCACATCGATAGGGGAGTAAAAACAGCCAAAGGAAGAGATAACCACATCGATAGGGGAGTGAAAACAGCCAAAGGAAGAGATAAACACATCGATAGGGGACCAAAGGCCACCCTTAAGTTTTCAATAAAAGGCGTAGAGACTTTTTACTCGGAGGCAGGTTGCAGGCCTCAGACAAGAGTGTACAGGCTTAGCCAGCAGGAAGTCAGACTACCATGTAGCAGGCTTCAGACAAGTGTATACAAGCCCAGCGAAGAGGAAGCCAGACTAACAGGTAGCAGGCTTCAGACAAGAGTGTATACAAGCCCAGCGAATAGAAAGCCAGACTACCAGGTAGCAGGTCTCAGGTTAGATGTATACAGGCCCAGCAAATATGAAGCCAGACTACTAGGCAGCAGGTCTCAGACAAGATGTATACAGGCCCAGCAAATATGAAGCCAGACTACCAGGCAGCAGGTCTCAGACAAGATGTATACATGCCCAGCAAATATGAAGCCAGACTACCAGGCAGCAGTTCTCAGACAAGATGTATACATGCCCAGCAAATACGAAGCCAGACTACCAGGCAGCAGGTCTCAGACAAGATGTATACATGCCCAGCGAATATGAAGCCAGACTTCCAGGCAGCAGGTCTCAGACAAGATGTATACATTCCCAGCAAATATGAAGCCAGACTACCAGACAGCAGGTCTCAGACAAGATGTATACATGCCCAGCACATATGAAGCCAGACTACCAGGCAGCAGGTCTCAGACAAGATGTATACATGCCCAGCGAATATGAAGCCAGACTACCAGGCAGCAGGTCTCAGACAAGATGTATACATGCCCAGCAAATTTGAAGCCTGACTACCAGGCAGCAAGTCTCAGACAAGATGTATACATGCTTAGCGAATATGAAGCCAGACTATCAGGCAGCAGGTCTCAGACAAGATGTATACATGCCCAGCAAATATGAAGCCAGACTACCAGGCAGCAGGACTCAGACAAGATGTATACATGCCCAGCGAATATGAAGCCAGACTACCAGGCAGCAGGTCTCAGACAAGATGTATACATGCCCAGCACATATGAAGCCAGACTACCAGGCAGCAGGTCTCAGACAAGATGTATACATGCCCAGCTAATATGAAGCCAGACTACCAGGCAGCAGGTCTCAGACAAGATGTATACATGCCCAGCAAATATGAAGCCAGACTACCAGGCAGCAGGTCTCAGACAAGATGTATACATGTCCAGCGAATATGAAGCCAGACTACCAGGCAGCAGGTCTCAGACAAGATGTATACATGCCCAGCACATATGAAGCCAGACTACCAGGCAGCAGGTCTCAGACAAGATGTATACATGCCCAGCGAATATGAAGCCAGACTACCAGGCAGCAGGTCTCAGACAAGATGTATACATGCCCAGCAAATATGAAGCCAGACTACCAGGCAGCAGGTCTCAGACAAGATGTATACATGCCCAGCAAATATGAAGCCAGACTACCAGGCAGCAGGACTCAGACAAGATGTATACATGCCCAGCGAATATGAAGCCAGACTACCAGGCAGCAGGTCTCAGACAAGATGTATACATGCCCAGCACATATGAAGCCAGACTACCAGGCAGCAGGTCTCAGACAAGATGTATACATGCCCAGCGAATATGAAGCCAGACTACCAGGCAGCAGGTCTCAGACAAGATGTATACATGCCCAGCAAATATGAAGCCAGACTACCAGGCAGCAGGTCTCAGACAAGATGTATACATGTCCAGCGAATATGAAGCCAGACTACCAGGCAGCAGGTCTCAGACAAGATGTATACATGCCCAGCACATATGAAGCCAGACTACCAGGCAGCAGGTCTCAGACAAGATGTATACATGCCCAGCGAATATGAAGCCAGACTACCAGGCAGCAGGTCTCAGACAAGATGTATACATGCCCAGCAAATATGAAGCCAGACTACCAGGCAGCAGGTCTCAGACAAGATGTATACATGCCCAGCGAATAGGAAGCCAGACTACCAGGCAGCAGGTCTCAGACAAGATGTATACATGCCCAGCACATATGAAGCCAGACTACCAGGCAGCAGGTCTCAGACAAGATGTATACATGCCCAGCGAATAGGAAGCCAGACTACCAGGCAGCAGGTCTCAGACAAGATGTATACATGCCCAGCGAATAGGTTTCACACAACTGAGTAGTGGGTTATGTGTGGTGCTACGAAAAATTACAGCAGCACAAAACATGTCCAAAATCCTTTGAATCGATTTATCAAAATATTGATACGTATTGAATAATAATCCTTTCAAAAAGTTCGCTAAATCGATACTTTAACGAGGGTCGACAAATAACAAAACTAACATCGGATTATAGCGGCAGTAATATTCGGCCTAAATATTCCTTTCAAATAGTTCGCTAAAATGTGTTTTTACAAATTTGTTACTGATTTTAAATCGTTTCAAATAAATAATATGGTTTTTTCAGCTAATTATAATACTTTCCTTTTGAAATAAATTTGACTCCATTAATGCGCTGATAAATGTTAATTTAGAAAACATTATTTTTCAACATTATTAAATAAAATGAACGAAATACAAAACACATCAAATGTGTGAAACATTGGAAAACCTTTTTTGCATCAATTTAAAGTGTACTCCACATTGATTTTAATTGGTGTCTTCCCATTTAGCCAACTTTTTAAAATTCATGTATTCCCATTTAGCCAACTTTTATTTTGTTAACCTGTTGACTTGTTTATTTAGCAATTATTCATGTGTAATAGGTAAATAAATTAACAGTGGTTTTGTTCCAGGCCAGGTTGTTAATATTGTATGAAAAAATAAAGCAAAATAAATATAATTTAATTTCTAAATAAATAAATGATAGATATGAAATAAAAATAGTTCCTTACTCACGAAGCAAAATAATCAAATCAATAAATAATAGTTATTATTTAAATGGTACTAAAAATAATTGTAAATAGTTATCAATCATGAGGCAAAATAATTAAATATATAAATGATAGTTATGAAATAAATGATACATAAAATAATTGTAAATAGTTCTCACTCATTAAGCAGAATAATTAAATAAATAAATGATACTAAAATAATTTGACACTGAGCTAAAGCTCAACCCATACAAGCCCATTAAGCATATATAAATACATGACTGACTGAAATTTATCATTGTCAAACAAAAATGGCCGAGTAAGAGTTGAATTTATTCAACATGCCCGTGGTCACTATTTAGCTGCAGCAGGCTACAGATATAGTGTGAAAACCAGAAAGCAGGGCAGAGATGCTGAACTCATATATTGTAAATAGTTAGAAATGTACAGTCAGTAATTGTCCTGGTACTGTAAATACAAGAGACAATCTGGTTACTAGCTTTCCCCGAGAACACAACCACCCACCATATTAAATCTAAACTTTTCATGGCACACATAAGAGAAAGTACGAAACTGCTTAGATCCAGTTCTATCACTCTACGACGGTGAAATAATTCAGTTCTGTACCAGAGAGTGGGATGATGAAACAAGACAGATAGTAGAGAAAATACCAACCTTTACTGCATGCAAATCTACACTTTACCGGAATCGTAACACAGATCTCTCCCAGCAACCTAACAGCAGACAAGAGATTAATTACAAGGTGAATGGACAAAAACTACTGCAGGCAAGAATTTCCTACTCTCAGATGAAGTCAACAAGATACTTGTCTTTGGTACTACTGAAAACCTCAGCTATCTAAGCCAGACAGATGATGGAACTTTTTATGCCAGTCCATTACTTTTCAAGCAGATATATACCATTCACGGTCTTATTGACGGAGAAATGTACCCACTCATCAAGTAGAAGATGTATGGTTCACATGCTTAGATGACTTCCAGACAGATGATCCTAAGATCACCAGCTTAAAAAATTACATCACAACTAACTGGGTAGTGACATCCCCAGCCAGATGGAATCACCAGGAGGACCACGTACCACCAACCACTTAGAAGGATGGCACCACAAACTAAACAACCTCCACAAGGCTTCAAACCTGTACTTTATTACTCAGAAACTCCAGTAAATACAGGCCGCCAACGAAATCCAACTTATTCAAACCTGCAGGTGGTAAACGAAAGATAAGAAAACTGAAGTATCGAACCATTGATTCAAGGCTTGATCGTCTTAAGCAGACCTCAACAGGGTGACATTAACATTCTTCAATATACAGATGCAGCTGCATATCTTCTTAAGTTGGGATAATTGACATATATTTACTGTTATTTATGTTATTGTGTTGCATGAAATACATGAAATACAATAGTTGGTGGTATACAGCTGTTTCCTTTAAAAATGCCTTAGATAAAAGATTTTTTTAAATGCAACACACAAACTTCTGCATCCAAGAATAATGAAAATAAACAATAAAAACTCAACAAAAAGACAACTCAATCCATCCAATACCAGGACAAAATTTACTGACGCAAGTTTTAGGTGACACACATGCCAAGCCCTAATTAAATTTTCTGTTGTTCTTAATTGCATTTGATCCCATCTAGCTAACTTTTATTTTTTACCTGTAGTACCTAAAATTTTAAACAGTTGGCTAAATGGGAATGAACATTTTAATTAAGGGTTTTTTCCTTTGAAATCCAATTAATAATATTATTCCTCGCAGCCATTATAACTAAAAAACTTTTAAAAAAATAAACACTTTCTACAATCACTGATTTAGTAATTCATTTAAACAGTCATCTTTTAAAGTTCAGTTTCCTCGGGCATTGGTAAAGTCCTTTTCACAGTCTGGGAAGAATGCGAGACAACTCGGACAAGACAACTCGGACCTTAATAAGACAAGTCGGACCGGACCGTATTAGTTACATACGGTCCGAGTTGTCCTATACCTTATGGTCCGAGCTGTCCTATAATTTACGATCCGATAAATCTTTATTGTCATAAAAAATAATGACGTTGTTGTTTGTTAACCGATGTTTATTTTATTAACTGTACAGCAGTTGACCATACTGTAGTTTACTGTTTACGTGAAATTTTCTATGTATCAGAAAATGAGTGAAAACATATTTATTGAAATATTTTGTAGCACAACATATTTATCATAAGCAGAACTTAAAGCATAAAAGACACACTACATGTTTACATTATTTTGTATCACTAAATGAAAACCAAAGATTAAGCACTACATCCAAAATTGACAGTCATACATAAATTACAATACTGGACCATATACACTTCCACATTTCTTCAACAGTCTGCTGGTGGAGATCTGACTGTTAGAATAATCTTCGCATAATTCAAAAAGCTTTGCCTGTACATCTTTTCCCTTTTTTCTTTGATAGCGGCATAACTTTCCCTCACTTATATGTTTAAGATGAAGAGGTAATCTGGACGCCTCTCGATACAACAGTTCCAACAAAAGGTTAAAAGTAAGGTTCCCTTTCTGTGCATAGCGATTAATTCGGTGATGCCATCCTTCAACGTCGTTGTTGGTTCTTATACTTCTACCGAAAACGCTCCAAGAGGAAACAGGCCGTACACTACTGTCAATCAAAGTGTCATGAATACACACCATCATTGTTTTCAGTTGTCCTGACGCAGCCTTTTCTTTCAGTTTGCTGTAGGCATTTGGTATGTGTGCGTGAAGCAGAAAAGGCAGTGCAAAAATCTGTCGAAGGAACATGCATGCATCATCTCTGCTGGTATATATGTTGTTTGTAGTCCTACTACTTTTCGCCAAACAGCTTGACCCCAATGGAATGCAAACCATGTATATCGGGGGCATGCCATAAACAACTTTCTGGGTCCACAACAAATGACTGTACATCTGGATCAACTAGTAGTAGGTCTAAAAATACCCTGAAACACCCTTTTGTAGTCTTCCTTGGCATTGCCAGACATTGCGCAATACACTTAGGTGAAGCTGTTTTGTGTCGGAGACGGCCTTGACAAAAGCGTGTATTGTTAATAATTGGTAGTATGGCACCTTAATGATCTTGAAGGTTCCGTCAAAGTACCAAGACTTTACCTTGCGTAAAAGATCTAGTTGAAGGTCAGTTGCGAATATTTGGTGGAAACTGTCTTTGACGTAAACGTCTGTTTGGAAGAATGCCTCAGGAATGTGCTGTTGTAAATATTCTGTGTCAAGTTGGAAAGGATAGGTCACTTGGGTCTTCTGGGCGGAGTTTCTGTCGTATGCGATTAGGTTCCTTGTTAAGTTGTTGTATGCTGGTCTAGATCCCTCGGGTTGCCTAACATCAGCATTATCCTCAAGAATCATGTCTACCAGTTTTGGCGCCGAGTCAAAAACGCTCTTCGTTGCGTTGGTACGGATATCCTTCTGAATCTGTACCGATGTAAATATACCAGGCTTAGAAATATGCAGTTGTGTTAGTCTAACAGAAAAACATAGTACCATTCTGTACCACCAACACTGGAGAGTTGACATTTTTTTATGGACACTGCAACGCCATTCTGTTCAGTTTGTATTCTGTTTTTTAAAGGTGAATGTATAATCAAGACTGGAAACCAGCTTGCGTTTGGAACATTGAGTCCCTGCGTCGACAACGGTAAAGGTTTCTCCGGCTTCAAGTAAATGATCTGGCTTAACTTGTTCGTCTTCAACTAATGTTTCTGCAATGTCTGGTAACACACTGAAAGACTATCAGGTAATATCAAACGACGTCTTATCTGCAGTTGGTTCTTGTGTGTCATCTCCATAAGGAATGGTGAAATCAGAGTATGCAATCGTGTCGTCACCAAGACGAAAGACGTGTACTTTATACAGGTGCTGGTATGAGTTTATTTGCATGTATTGCTGGACCCGAGGATTAACAGCCTTCGGTTGTTGGTTCATGTTCTGTGGAAGTATTTGTTACAGCAGTAACAAAGTACTGACTCCTGTCGTGGTCGAATGGTTACACTCTACTGACATGGTTGTTGAGATATGATGACAAAACGCCGTGTCAGGATTTTTATTATTCTTTCATAGCTATTTGGACAATGCCACGTCTCCATCCACTGAAGCTGAAAACTGTCACGAACAGTGTACGAATATATGTAATGAATTAAATTGGTCAAATTTAAGTATTGGCATGTATGTTTTCGCAAGTTTATTGTATTTATGACATTACACTAATTAACTCATATATCAACACATTGTCTGCATATACATGTATATATTATATCTGTTTTTGGTGTTTGATATTTTAACAATTAAAGAATTCCTCGACTACACTCAAAATACCTTTATATTTTATTTATATGCACAAAAAAGTATAATTCATAACAAGTTCCTAAACAATAAACCCTATATATACATACATTTTACTAAAAAACCAATACTCAGGTATATTTTGTATACGAGTATTGTATATAATATTAGTATACCAATACTGTTGTCGCCAAGCTTATGAAGACATATTTCTCTTCTTTTTGGTTTTTTACGTTATACACAGATAAATAAATACCCTCGGTCGGATGATTGTTAGTTGTTAGTAGTCCATGGACTCTACCATGCAGGGCTTTGTCGAAGCCCTGCCTTCGGGATACCTGGTCAAAGAACTCGGCAGCATATGCTCCACTCGCGGCTGGGCTGCTTCGATGTAACGGTGGCCTACTCCAGTACCCCACATGGTTAGGTGCTTTTCAGCACTCTGACCATTCGTCGAGGTCTTACATCTGCAGAGTGCAGAGACATATAAAAGTACATATATAAAATGATAAATGGTATTAAATGATTATATGTCTCTGGTTATGGTGAACTGAGGAATGTTTGAAAAACAAATGTCAGAATTGTTAATACGATGAATAAGCATACTTTTGTGTCCCTTTTTCGAACACATTTTTGTGCTAGTTTACATGACGACATGTATTTCCAGTTTCTATTTTACAAAAAATTCTTTTTAATTTTAAAAATCAGTAATCGAAAGCAAGATTCCTTTGCTTATGACACAGAATAACATATATAATTGTTATGATTTTTTAATGTATCAAATCAATGACATGGAAATTAAAGAAGTTGTCGGCTACATTTTATTCATTCCCATTATTCTATTCCATATCAAATTTTGGTTTCTATACCATGTTTTAGAAATCAAAATCCATTCTCTTTTATTTAGGAGTCTACCTGTTGGAACAAAACCAGAACTAAAGAGACCTCTTTTTTCCTCTTTGTTTATCATAACATAAAGTCAATAAAAAAATTCCACCTTTGTTTCTGGAATGCCATTTGGTGGTCTGAAAGTACCATACCAATTCCAAACTACAGTATATCCAAAATTTAGAAAAATGTAACACTTCTACTTTTAAGCTCTGGAAGCATCCCTATCTTCAGGGATGAAGTCCAAAAGACTCTAACATCAGGAAATTTGCAATTATTCCAGTGGACCAAATTACTCCTTATCCATTATATTTCATCAAATGTGTAATTATAAAATTTTTTGCCAAAGATCCTTCTTTTCAATTAGCTCAAAAAGTAGAACCAAAACAAGAAAAAAGCCAAAGAAAAAAATTACAAGGAAATAGGCACTACGTTCGTTTTGGACAACGGGTTGCAAAGGGCAAATGTCATTTATTGTGGTGTCGTTCCTGTTGACCTCGTTTTGTCTGTATCCCTGGGTCGCATATACTGTGTCATCGTAGACAAAACGAATAGTGGGTTTTTACATATTTTTGTAAGAGGCATTCAAACCAAAATTGTATGATTGCAAGAACGGTATGCACTTAAAATGTTTGTTGTATGCAAAAGTAATAGTCTGTACAAATCACACATTAATCAAAGTTCAAAGTCACTTCCAGTCAAATACAAGTTAGTAAGGTGTGTGTCTACCTCGAAAAGCCAGTACTGCTCTGCATCACCTCGGCATGGACATTATTGCGAGGCATTCATCGCCATTCCCCTTGCAACATCTGTAGAAGTTGATCCAGTTTCTGCTATGGCGGTTAATTAGCGCTGGCGCACACGTTTGTGCAGTTGGTTCCATTGATATTCGATGGGATTCAAATCCGGCAATTTTGAAGGCCATAGCAACGCATAAATGTTATTCCGCTCAAGCAAGTCTCTGGTTAGTAGAGCTGTGTGCGTTAATTTCCTGCTGGAATAACTCCCTCTGATGGTCAATGAATGCAGGACAAATTCTTTATCCCCTCCCCCCCCCCCCTTGGACAAAATCCCTTCCGTGTAATTTAGCATAGGCGAACAAAATCCCCCTTGTAAAATTTAAAAGCTAAATATTTTGTCCATCTTGTGGAAAATTGAAACAGGTTTGGCTTAGGTTTGGCTTAATAAATTACAACGTAGAGAACTATCAAACTGGACTCGATTCGATCAAAAGCTCAGCTTATGTTAATTGCTTATAATGTCATGCCGAATTAACATAAAGTTTTCATATCTTATTTGTACGAATGTACTATACTTTTGAGTATTACCATAATCAGATTAGTGAGGGATTTTGTCCGAACTGAACTTTTTCTGGTGAATTTTACAAGGGGGGGTATCCGCCTCTGCTAAATTACTCGTAATGGATTTTGTCCGGAGGGGAGGGGGATGGGATTTTGTTCGTCCCCCGGCGTCGATAATTGGCAGAAGATGTCGTTGAAGGACGTCGTCTCTGTACCAATGAGCCCATCAGTTGTGTAGTACAAGCTCTGATTTTCTGTCATCTTAGATCGCCGCCACACATTATGACGCTACATCTGTCAAATCTATTCACTTCCTGGATACATGAATGTGCGAATCGTTCATTTCGTCGGCGATAAACACGTTTTGTAGCATCACGCTTCTGAAGCAGGAACTGTGACTCGTCACTAAACCAGATTCTGCGCTAGTTCTGGATTGTCCAGACCCTCAACCTGACTCTTTACCGTCTATGTAACGCCGTCAAAACTGCTCCAAAATACGGTCTTCTAGGTATAATTCCATGTTAACGGTTTATGACCGTTTGAAGCTGATTTTTTGCAATCCAGGTATCCCATCTGCATTTGTTGTTGCCGTGACTGTTCAATTCCGTAGATGGAATACCCGGATGTACCGATCTTGACGTGCTGCGTTTATGCATGGTCTACCACTTCTTGGACGGCCTTGGACGGTTATTAGTCGCCCTAGTATTTTGGAATCGGACCCATAGTCTTGAAATGGTAATCTGGTTCACATTCTTCCGTGCAACCTCACTATGGCAGACTCTAGCATGTAGTCGTCCGATGATGATGTTTCTGGTCGCAGTATCTAACCGCAACATGGCATAACTTTTACGTTTTGACCAGTTGGACCATCAAGACTACGAAATTTCCGTTAGAAGCTCTTTAAGCATTTCTCGGCAATTCACTGTGTATACACTTTTCAAATGTCGGTTTTATAATGTGGCAATTTGTCAAATCTGAAGTAGACTCTAAACCATTTTAAATTATCTGCACATTTAAAAGGTTCGATTGTCATTTTAAATTATAATTGATCTTTAATAAAATATGCGTTTTTTTAAAGAGTTTATTTACCTAAAAGGGAAAATAAAATTTTGGCTTGGCTCTTTATCATTAAATAAAAAAATAAAATACAAATGAACAAATCAGTCATTTGGTGGGCCTTTTGATGATCTACTAAAAAGATTATTTAATGAAAATGTTGTTGTTATCGGATTAGCAGTAATTCCATACAGGTATCCAATAAAACATTAAATATAAAAAAAATTACTTCAAACAATAATTTTACTCTTTTCGACTCGTTTAAGTAAAAAAAACATATATAGAAACCATTGACAGTGCATTCAACGAGGAGATCCACCAAAATAGTTTTAAAATAACACTTTTCTATGAAAAAAGAAAAAAACTAAAAAACTAAATGAGTAACGTAAAAAATAGACATACATTTTTATTATTGGTTACACGAATCAACTGAAATATATAATTAATTAAAATTAATACATCAACTGATTTGCCAGTCGAGAGCACCTTTGCCTATGATTACATAAGCCAAATATCAAATCGAACGCGCCATAGTATTTAAATTGCCGAGCATGCTTTGCACGACTTTTTGGGATTAGTTTCTATATAAATATGAGCATTTAAAGTGCTATTCACCACAGTATTGTTAGGAGACAGGTCTATCAGGTAGGAATTTTTATTTACTATTTGTCAACTTTAACCAAAACATTCTGCATTTGTATTAACATATTTTAGTTTAACGATTACAGGGACTGTATATAAATATCGTCCTTTTTATTCTTTGTAAAAGCTCGCTGCAGCTGTTGTTTTGAACCATTTCATTTCGTTTTGTGCAGCTGGGTATTAGTAACAACAGTAAGTTCTTTCCGCCTTGAGGACATCAGATTTTAATTTTATTAATGCGTGAAAGAAGATAATTCTACCAACCGAGTTTTATGCACAATTATTTCAAATGAATCCTGTAATTTTGATAATAACCATACTTTTTTTTAAGATTTAGACCCTATTTTGGTCTCGCGATTTTAACCACGGGTTGCATGGGACCATTCTGGGAGGGTTTAAATTACTGAACCCGTATAGCTGACAAGGTGGAGGATAGGGCAGCTTTCTCGTTGGGAGATTGTGGTCATAATACGTAGCTTGTCCACCGATTGTAACTTGTTTGCAGAGTGCCACGCTTCTTGCATGACCGAGATCCCTTTTTGTAGATTTGTGGAAGAGTAATTGATTGTAGCCGCTAGAAAGGGCTTAATTCTCAGCCCCTACCCAATTCTTCAAGTGGCACTTCAGTGGATCCATTAATACCTTTTATTTTTTGTATACTTTTCTCGTCGTGAATAGAGCTGAAATATTGCTCGCTGAACTCGGAAAACAATCATTTAATAAAATTTACTGACGTCTCCTTTTGTAGGAGATGCATGATTAGCATCGATATTTAGATCGGTTTTCCAAGTCCATTTAAAATGTAAAATTTTGCATATAATGTTGAAACATTTGGAAAATCTGTCATTGTATATTTTCATGTTTCTAGAAATGTCCAGTCTGCATTTGGTATGGATCGCTCTTTTGGTAAGTACATTTGTAATTTCATTAATGTCGTCCAGGTTGTAAATGCCACCCAACCATGTCATTTTATACTTGAAAGATGCTAAACCTTGATTTAAATTGAATACTCGTAACATTTTAATGTCGACTATAATTTAAATGAAAGTATAATCAAAAGCTAAAGTCATTAATATTTATTTTTTTAATGTGTATTTTTACAATGTATGTTCTTTGAGTCTATAAATTTATTTTAGGCTAAGATTTCTTATAACCAAAATGGTTTGACGTTTTAGGCTTTATTCCGTTTCAAATGAATCATTGAATGCATTGTGTTGTAGGTTGGTTGCCACGCAGTTCCTGACGGATACATCTTGAACGGTACGAATGACCTTTCATTTGTCTACATTTTGTTTTCTATAGAACTCGTTATATATGCAGTTTATATAGCTTGTTATATACTCGTTGGTCAAATAGTTCTACATGAAATGTAGACGGACTGAAATTAAATCTTTTGAAAAATGAAACGACTCGGTCGTCATACACTAAATCAAAGCAAACGAATCCACCCTATTTTAGATTAATACTTTAAATCTTTTCAGTCACCCACAGTTGTGGTGAATTGGATGCAAACAATAAACCAATACATGCCAACGTTACCATAATATCTGATCTACAAGTGAAGGCTCAACTAACCTGTAGGGGATTAACGGCAGACTCCAATATAACAGTCGATATTGAATTAACCGACCTGCAAACGAAAGATTCTAGAGATCTGTACTACCCAGGAGACAGCACTGGCACTCCAGGAACGAATTGTTTTTTCTTTGTAAGTGTACTTAATCTTCATACACCTTTTTTGTCTCTTTATTTAAATTGTTACCAATTCTGCCAAATTTTAACAAATTTTGCCCGACAAAATGCTTACCGCGTATATTCGAGCTTGTTACTTTTTGTAGTTCGAAAATTTTGAAATCTGATTAAATTCAGCGCTTTTAAATGCAGCGGTTTTTTAATGGGGCGTTTTTCATAGTAAATTGACCTGAATTGGAACGAAAGTGCAATTTAGATAATGTTATGTTTTCGAAACTCTTCAGGCCTTTTCCTTTTATGGTTAACGCGGGGAAAGTCTCGCGAATCGTCCAAATACCATTTTACGTCTCGAAAGCAGACTTTTTGTAAACCCTTGAGGCTGACTTGTAAAAATATCGTAGCAAAAAGTAAAGGACAAAACTTGCAAAAAAAGAGGCGTAAAATATGGACGGGTTATCGTGAATATTTATTTCTAGTGTATTTTAATACAATGTACAATATTGGATCAGAAAAAAATGGAATAAAAAACCGCACTCCAACGGGGACGTGACTTGGTATGTTGTATTAGTATCTTGTAGCATTTCTACAATGACTCCAGTGTGTATGTTGTATTCATACCTTAGCATTCTCACGATGACGAATCGGTGTACATGTTGTATTCATATCTTGCAGAATTCTCACGCCGACTCCAATGTATATGTTGTACAATTGGACGTATATTGGGGGTTTAAACAAGGTAATCTTATGAACGAATACCAAAGATACACCATCACTTGTACCTCGTCTGGCAACGCAAATACTGAACTGTCCAATAAAGACGTCAATGAAAAGTAAGTGTTTATGCTTCTCGAATGTTTCTAACACGACACCTTTCTCAAACGCAGGAAAAACCAAAGCAGCATTTATATTTTTGGTAGACCAATGATATTTCCTAGGTTGCTGAAAACATAACTGGTAATTGAACCTCGACAATAAAGAGTTGAACAGTAGATTCATGAGTACATTGAATAATTTGCAGTTGTTTGGTTTATAAATGATCTATACGGATTTAGTTTTGTATTTAACTTTATACAGTGTGATACCAGTAGCTAATGATTTAGAAGGTAACCTTGGTGACGGGTTCAGCGGTTGGAAATCTCTGGAGCTGATAGATGTTTTTGGACAATTAATTACAGCATCCAATGTACCGATGGGAAAGAAAGTTTCGCTAAGTTTGTCACTAGAAAACGGTGAGTAAAACGCGTAGATGCATCGATTTCGCATTAAATAATTTTTAAATGAGACGCGTTTACTAACAGTAGCAAATAACATTTTGACTGCATAAAAACTTTACTTTTCTTGTTCAAACGTTATACAATCCTTAATTTAAAAAAAAAACCCTTTTTTGCAGAACCGGGATTAACACCATACGAATGTTATGCCTATAATGGAGATAAATCTGAGAAAATAAAAATACTGAATGCTGGGTAAGTTTAACGTCAATAACGGACAGGATAACGGAACACGATTCGTGTAAATGCACATTTTTAAAACTAATTTTTTATATCATTCAACAAGTTACTAACAGCATCTAGAATTGAAAAGACGGGTAAATCGTCCAGAGGATCCAAACATTCCGTGCAAATTTCGTTATTTTCTGTTATTTAGTATTGAACATGCCTTTGACCGGGAACATGTTTATCTAGTGCGGAAGCTCGACTCTTAGTTATTTAAGGCTTCGAACTGCTCATTATTGGTTTGTATTTGTTGCAGATGTGGAGATGGAGTTGTATTTCCAAAGAATAAAGGATTTACAACGAAAGGTCGAAATGCCACCAGCCCTGTATTCAAATTTTTCAAGTTGAAAGGAAGCGCTGACAACGCTAAAGTTTCCTATTCGTGTTCCTTTGCCAAATGTAGCGCAGTATGCGATGGGGTGAGTAGGTATCTAAGTTAATAATATTGCAGATCATGAAAGTTAACGGCGACTCGATAAGATTCTATTGCGTTCTCGCTCGCTACGTTGTAAGCTTTTATTCAACAGCCCTAATGAATATTCATTTTACACCGTGAAACTGAAAACGTTATTTAGTAATTTTATGTCTGATTGGCTTCCGAAATAAAATAAAATTAAATGTGTTTTATTTTTCAGTCATCTTGTTTTCTTAGATCAAAACGATCCGTTACACCAAGTGGTGAGTACATTTTTATTTGTAGTGTTAACGCCTAATGTAAATAAGGTACATACTATAGAAATTGTTAACTTTTAATCTTCAGTTTCAGCATTCTCGTGAACAATTACTGCATATAATGGCATGATTTGTTTTTAGTGCACAAAATCCCTTGCATTTCATTTTGTACTAAACTGTGTTTCTATTCTTCAGATGAAGTCATGGGTCAAGTCAGAAGTCGACAATATGATGTTGACAATTTAAATGTTCGTATAGACCAGACAGAAAGAAACATAAATGACGCACGATCCGATGCCCGTCTTGGACTGTCGACATTAGCTTTGTGTGGAGTTGCTGTATTGGCATTGATATCCCTTTTTATAACGATCTATACCTGCTTTAGTGAACGTAGATTCCATGTATCTCATTCGAAAGCATAAGACTAGGACTACTTGGACTTGGTTGTTATTTATATTGTGGCAATAAAAATTACTATTTAAGTGTCTTTATTCTTTTTTCTATTTCATTTCATTTAGGAAGTCCCAATTGTACAACCTGTTGCATCCGTTTGGTAGTTGGTGTTTTTAGAAAGCCCTATCGTTAAATTTGACGAATCGTCAACATTTCTGACAAGGGAATTGAACAAGCTTCAATTCATACTTTTCTGGCATGTAATATTTGCCCAAGAATGCCGGTCTACAAATATAGTCCGCCATAAGTTAAGCACCACCTACTTTTCCGGATCTAATCTTTTTCAATAACAAACAAATGAGAAAATGTTTAATTTGTATGAAAATGAATATATCATTAGGGAATTTGAACCTGTACAATTATTTAAATCCTCAAATTGTAAAATTCTAGTGGTCTAATAATAATCACAAATGGACCAAAAAAACAATGGGCGATTTTAGTTTTAGTTTGACACAAAATTTTTCATTGTTTACAAAATTAGTCATTCAACAAGTCCTGAGGTGAAAGTAACAAATGGACTGTCCTTTGGCGCATTCTCCATCAATATATGGTATAACCTCCACGCTTCCGGTGTAAATGTTCAACACGCGCCCGATTCCAGCAACCAAACGCACAAGTCTGTACTGTGGAAATATCTGCCATTCTTCCACAAGAGCGACTTCTAATTCTCGAACATTTTGGCATCTTGGGTTCCATTGATTGACTTTTCGCCCGATAAAGTCCCACACATGCTCAATCGGATTCATGGCTGGCCATGGAAATGTGTCAATAGCTTCTGTTTCAATAAAGTCCCTCGCAACACGGGCTCGATGGGGTCGAGCGTTGTCATCTTGAAACATTGGCCTGTCTGCAAGATCATGGTTGTCAAAATGTGGCCCAACATGACCATCCAAGATGTCATCGCGGTATTTCAGACAAATCAATGTATCGTTCAGAATCTGTAAAGTGAGCTTGCAGTCACGTGAAAGGCATCTCCATACAGTAATGCCGCCAACGCCGAATGCAGTTGTTCCTACAATATGGTTTCTATCCAAGCTGTATTCCTTTGCCGCCAAACACGTATCCGACCGTTAAAAGGCTTCAACAGAAAGCGGCTTTCATCTGACCAATGAATACGTCTCCAGCTTCCTAGATTCCAGTGACTATGAGGTCTTGCCCACTCCATTCGTGCTTGGCAGTGCCATCTTGTCAGTTCTGGTCGTTTCAAAGGCCTGCGGGCACGTAAACGAGGTCTGTGAAGCCTCCGAATAACTGTTCTGTCACTGGTTGGACCACCAGACGGCCATATTCCTCGTAACTGGCCAGCTGTTGAAAAGGGGGTGCAATCTGGCTTGACCATCAAGGAAGCGGTCCTCCATAGGGGTTGGTTTACGGGGTCTTCCAGATCTTGGGCGGTCCTCGATTGACATTGTCGGTCTATGCCTCGCAACAAGTCTGCTAATAACAGAGTTGTTCACCCCAAAATTGGCTGCTATTTGGCGGTTAACCATTCCAGCATTTTTCATTCCAATTGCTTGTCAGCGTACGGCGATACTTAATTTTTGTCTTGCCATGTTGAAAAGTCTTAAAATAACTAACCAGAATATCCACGTGCAATCGAACAAGGCAATTTGATTCAAAGTCGGTCTGTTAATTTGAAGCAAGACCAGTTTTTGAACCCGGTTTTTACACTTAAAAACTCTAATTATTGACATCTTACCTGTATGTTTTATAAAGGAATTGTTTGAAACCATTGCATAAATGCATCGGATGCTGAATAAATCGTTTTGTAATACAATTTTCAGAAAATATTTAGGTGATGCTTAACTTTTGGCGGACTGTATATAAATAATTTCAGACGAAGTACATCTTTTGGCAGTCAATAGCTTGACAGCGAAAATGATACAGTAATTGGAATCGGACGGTCCGAGGTAAGTGTTCTGTTGTCTGCTATCAACTCCGGAAGGTAACGGGAGCGCTGTTGACTATTTTGAGGAGGATTAATTTATACCTTTTTTGTTTATTAGTTTTTCTCAGTGTTTTTCTTATCATGTTTTACAATTCTCGTTTAGTTCCAAACATTGAACAATTTAATATCCACCACAATATGGTTGATTTAAATTAAAAATAGAAGGTCCTAGTATTGAACCTTGGGGTTATACCAACTCAATTCACGGACTGTCTTGTATTCGGAATAAAAATTTTCCTGTAAAATTCTCCACTGGTCATAAAATTTAGGAATAAAGGTGAAAAGTTGTTGCGATGCTTATCGCATTCACGGCGATGAAATACAGAGATATCTCTGTGAAAAATTCTGGTAAATCGCATGTGAAATAAACTCCGTTTGTTCACTCCCCGGAAGTGACATAATGAATGTCCTTGACGACGTCGTTAGTAACTATTGACGCCCAAGATCGTTCAAAACAAAGTTCCGGCAAGTTTTCGGCGACATATTAAATATTCGTCATTGCAATAAACAAAAGATAATGAAAAACGCATCGCGAACTTATTTAATCTGATGCGTTCTACGGCACTTTATCTTATGGGAGTTCTCTCCCATTAAAACCTTTGATAATTATTTTTTTTCATAAATAACTCATCATCTATTGACAGAAGGTCCATGGGGTTTTCACCAAAGACCGTTATGACCATTGACCTTGAAAACAGATACAAAGGTCAAAGGTCAATGTCATCTAATTTTTTATATTTTATATAAGTAGTCATATCTCTACGAGTATAAGAGAATAAGGCATTACATCTTCACTGTTGATCACCGTCGATGTCTTGGGGAACATCATCGTAGATAACTGACATGGTTAAGTTCACGCTGTAAGAGTCAAGGTTTAAGTCCTATTTTAACATTTTTTCGTGTCCTATGTATTTTAAGTGACTTATTCTTATAAATGATATCGTCTATGAGTAATATAAACGTTGATAAAGAAAAATCAGTTGTCAAGGTCATTCAAGTTTTCTTACGTCATATTTAATGACATTTCTTACTTTTAAATATATCGAAATAGTTTCTTGTATCATTTTTGTACTTAATGAATTGCCTAACAATCGTTCAATCGTTATAACGCAATGAAGGTCGATGTCTTGGGGGGAACATCATCGTAGATAACTGACAATGAAGTTCGAAGTCTTTCGTAGATAATTGACAGTGAAGGTCGGTGTCTTGTTGGAACATCATCGTAGATAACTGACAATAAGGTCGTTGTCTTGGGGGAACATCATCGTAGATAACTGACAATGAAGGTCGTTGTCTTGGAGGAACATCATCGTAGATAACTGACAATGAAGGTCGATGTCTTGGAGGAACATCATCGTAGATAACTGACAACGAAGGTCGATGTCTGGGGAAACACCATCGTAGATAACTGACAATGAAGATCGATGCATTGAAGGGAACATAATCGTAGATAATTGACAATAAAGGTCGATGTCTTGGTGGAACATCATCGAAGATAACTGACAATGAAGATCGATGCATTGAAGGGAACATACCGGTAATCGTAGATGATTGACAATGAAGGTCGATGTCTTGGGGGAACTTAATCGTAGATAATTGACAATAAAGGTCGATGTCTTGGGAAACATCATCTAGATAACTGACAATGAAGTTCAATGTCTTTCGTAGATAATTGACAAAGAAGGTCGATGTCTTGGAAGAACATTATCGTAGATAACTGACAATGAAGGACGTTGTCTTGGGGAACATCATCGTAATTAACTGACAATGAAGGTCGATGTCTTGGAGGAACATCATCGTAGATAACTACCAATGAAGGTCGATGTCTTGGGGGAACATCGTCGTAGATAACTAACAATGAAGGTCGATGTCTTGGAGGAACATCATCGTAGATAACTGACAATGAAGGTCGATGACTTAGAGGAACATCATCGTAGATAACTTCCAATTAAGCCCGATGTCTTGGAGGAACATCATCGTAGATAACTGACAATGAAGTTCGATGTCTTTCGTAGATAATTGACAATGAAGGTCGATGTCTTGTTGGAACATCATCGTAGATAACTGACAATGAAGGTCGTTGTCTTGGGGGAACATCATCGTAGATAACTGACAATGAAGGTCGATGTCTTTGAGGAACATCATCGTAGATAATTGACAATGAAGGTCGATGTCTTGGGGGAACTTCATCGTAGATAACTGACAATGAAGGTCGATGTCTTTGAGGAACATCATCGTAGATAAGTGACAATGAAGGTCGATGTCTTTGAGGAACATCATCGTAGATAACTGACAATGAAGGTCGATGTCTTGGAGGAACATTATTGTAGATAACTACCAATGAAGGTCGATGTCTTGGAGGAACATCATCGTAGATAACTGACAATGAAGGTCGTTGTCTTGGGGGAACTTCATCGTAGATAACTGACAATGAAGTTCGATGTCTTTCGTAGATAATTGACAATTAACGTCGATGTCTTGGGGGAACATCATCGTAGATAACTGACAATGAATGTCGTTGTCTTGGGGAAACTTCATCGTAGATAACTGACAATGAAGTTCGATGTCTTTCGTAGATAATTGACAATTAACGTCGTTGTCTTGGGGGAACATCATCGTAGATAACTGACAATGAAGGTCGATGTCTTGGGGGAACATCATCGTAGATAACTGACAATGAAGGTCGATGTCTTGGGGGAACATCATCGTAGATAACTGACAATGAAGGTCGATGTCTTGGGGGAACATCATCGTAGATAACTGACAATGAAGGTCGATGTCTTGGGGGAACATCATCGTAGATAACTGACAATGAAGGTCGATGTCTTGGGGGAACATCATCGTAGATAACTGACAATGAAGGTCGATGTCTTGGGGGAACATCATCGTAGATAACTGACAATGAAGGTCGTTGTCTCGGAGAAACATCATCGTAGATAACTGACAATGAAGGTCGATTTCTTGGAGAAACATCATTGTAGATAATGACAATGAAGGTCGTTGTCTTGGGGGAACATCATCGTAGATAACTGATAGTGAAGGTCGATGTCTTGGGGAACATCATCGTAGATAACTGACAATGAAGGGCGTTGTCTCGGACGATCATCATCGTAGATAACCTACAATAAAGGCCGATGTCTTGGAGGAACATCATCGTAGATATCTGACAATCAAGGTCGATGTCTTGGGGGAACATCATCGCAGATAACTGAAAATGAAGGTCGATGCCTTGAAGGGAACATAATAGTAGATAATTGACAATGAAGGTCGATGTCTTCGGGGAACATCATCGTAGATAACTGACAAAGAAGGTCGATGTCTTGGAAGAACATTATCGTAGATAACTGACAGTGACGGTCGATGTCTTGGGGGAACATCATTGTAGATGACTGACAATGAATGTCGATGCCTTAATATCGTACATAACTGACAAGGATGGTCGATGCCTTGGAGTAACATCATATCTTGTTTGCACTTATTAGAAGGGAGTCCAAGAAGACCGGAGAAGATCCATTTCCCTATTACAATATGAAAGCTGTCAGTGACATAAACTCTTATTGTCATCATAAAATGTCGGGACATGGGAAATAACGTGATCGCATCATAGGTCTTTGTAATTATGCCTAGAACAGGTCTAAAATCATTGGCCCTAATAAACGTTTCGTCAGATTAATGTCTGTATTATTTAACGGTCCAACGAGTATTGTTATGACACAAATTGGCCCTTTTTGTTGTTCCAAATAAAAGGGACGAATCCCGTCATACTCTTTCGTTCGGCTTACATTTTCCTCGATTTTACTTAGATAGATTGTGGGGTCTAGCTTGGAGTAAGAGGTACGTTCTATAAATGAAAATTAAAATGGATGAACGCACAGAGCTTTCAACAGTGGAGTCCTTTATTAATTGATAATATTTCATACAATACATTTTGACCAAAATATAACAATATTTGTATCAGAAATATTTACCACTAAATAACTATTTTTGTTTTCCCATAAATTTTAATTCCTTTAAATTTCTTTATTTTATTCATTTTAAATTTACACATATTTTTATATTTACCAAATACAGCTGAAATATTAAGTTAACTTGAACAAATAAATTTTTAATAATCCCAATGATCCTTTTCTATCGTATTTTTAATAAATTATTAAATTGACGTTGCAAATAAAATGATTTAATATATATTATATTTAAAGTAAAATAAATTGTACTCGCCTAAAAATGAAAATTAAAATGGATGAACACACAGAGCTTTCAACAGTGGAGTCCAGAGAAAATCGCGCAACGCTCCTTGTTTTATCCATTCCGTGAATGTGAGGTTCTGCATATCTGGCGAAATTGAAACTTTACCTATATTCCAAAATATTGTTATCAATTTTGAATTTCCTTTGCAATTTAATTATTGTTTTATTTAATATTAAAATACTGTATCAGAACTATCGTAATGCATTGATGAAATTTAACAGGGACAAAACTCGAGTAAACCACAACGAGTTAAACTGTACTAAAAGTGAATACAAAGTCTATGAGCGCAAATGTAATCGTATTTATAAACGCCAACAAGGTGATATGTTGTGCAAATTACGTACTGACAATCCAAAACTGTTTTATGCATAATTCAAGAAAAAAGGAGTATAAACTGTGATTTGAATGCATCTGATTTGTTCGATTATTTTAAAACTCTAGTCTCAGATGTGCCGGTACGAAATGTAAATCCAGTATTGCCCGATAATGACAGTGTGTTTGAAGATTTGGATCTAGAAATCACGTCTGATGAAATTGCGAATGCCATTCGTCGACTTAAACGCGAAAAAAGCCACGGATCTGACTGTTTTTTAAATTAGTTCTTTATTGAGTTTAAGGTTTTATATTGCCTTTTCTATGTACTATGTTCAATGCTGTCTTGGATTCAGGCTGTTTTCCGCCGTCATCCTGGATTGATGCTATTCTCGTACCAGTGTTTAAGTCGGGTGATGTCAACGACCCAGGGAACTATCGTGGAATTAGTCTCGTCAGTAACCTAGGTAAATTGTTTACAACAATATTAAATCTTAGATTATTAACATGGGCATCTAGTAACAATGTATTAACTGATGCACAATTTGGTTTCCGTAATGGTTACAGTACGGTTGATGCAATTTTTTGTGTTTATTCTGTTATACAAAATATTTTATGTAAAGGTAAAAGATTGTATTGTTGTTTTGTAGACTACAAGAAGGCGTTCGATTCTATAGATCGTATGTGTTTGTGGTATAAGTTAGCAAAAATACGAATTAGAGGGAAATTATTGTCAGTTTTAAAGTCTATGTATGAAAATGTTAGAACTTGTATATGTTTCAATGGTGTTAACTCTGTATATTACAGTTATAACTTAGGTGTCATGCGAGGCGAAGTCCTTTCGCCTATTTTATTCTCATTTTATGTAAATGATTTTGAATTAGAATTAATTTCAAAAGGTAACTGTCCTCTTCAATTTAAAGACATAGCATTATTTTTATTAATGTATGCTGACGATATGATTTTGTTTGCTGAAACTGTTGAAGAATTACAAAATATGCTAAATACATTACATAAGAATGGGGTTTGTCTGTTAATGTAAAGAAAACAAAAATTGTTGTATTTAGAAAAGGTGGAACAATTAAGGCACACGAAGAATGGTTTTTCAAGGGTAGAAAACTAGATATTGTTGATCTGTTTTGTTATTTAGGTGTTTTATTACATTATAATTGTAAATTTTTGTTAACACAGAAACATTGTGCAGAACAAGGTAGAAAAGCAATGTTTGGCTTGAGAATAAATACATCTCCTCTATTTTTAAATATATTTACAATGTTAAGTTTATTTGACACTTATGTTGTAAGTGTGTTAATGTATGGATGTGAAATGTGGGGTGCTCATAAAGCACCTATGGTTGAAAAGGTACAACTAGTAATGTAATGTTATACTATGAGATTGGTAGATTGCCACTTCAATATGAAGGATATTTCAGAATGATGAAATTTTGGATTACAATTTTGAATTGTAATAATTGTATTTTACAGTCATGTTACAAAGAATTGGTAGATAACTGTTTGCGTTGTAATAACCGGGCTTCATCTATTAGAAAAATATTGTATGATTTAGGTATTAATTATTTGTGGGACAGTCAGTTTATGTTAAACTTAGATAACTCTTGTCTTAAGACTATCAGACAACGATTGAATGATCAAGCAAAACAAGAACTCCATTTCGTATTGGATGCACCTCAAAAATGTCGGTTATATAAATATGTAGTTTATAATATTGAACTTCAATTTTATTTACAAAAATGTATTCCTGTTGTATATCGTAAATTTATAACTAAGATTAGATTATCTTCTCACAATCTATGTATTGAAACTGGACGTTATCATGGCGTTGACAGAAATGATAGATATTGTTATATGTGTAGTATGAATGTTAGCTCTTGTGTAACAATAATTTCTGACGTATTACTACATATTTGGAATGTTTTACTGTTATATCACTGTCTTATGTACTCTGTACTATTATACTGATAAACTGTATAGTTTAAAGTTAAAGTTAATAAAGAATTGAATTGAATACTTAAAAATTTGTTTTAATTGTAAGATAATTTTAGCAATTATTTAATTCTTTATAATTAATTTATAATTAATTAGCTACTACTTATCCGGAACGTATAAATCAATTAGTTATACTAGTCCAAGTACTTATGTAAGATATTTTAATTAATCATGTATTAACGTGTTTCACTGACGTAATGATTTTGTGATTCTTTTGAATCTAATTGGTTTGTTTGGAGTAATATTGGCTCAAGTCAACATGTGTCGTAAAAATATCAGGAGAAGTTTGTTCCACTTTCAAGACAGTTCTTGTAACTTAATTTAGTGCTTGTACTTTTCCTAAAATGTTGTTTGAAGTGTCATTCGTCTGATGACCTACATCAAGATTTAATACAACGATGATTGTTATAGTTAATTAACTTTGGTGGTTTTTTTTGTTTGGATGACTGCCTATTACAATTGTCATTATCTTGTTGTTTAAGAAAATTACTTTTTATCATTAAAATTAATTGTCATTTATAGCTTTTTTCTCTCAAGGCAAGATTGATGACTATTTCTAATTTTGATATTATTAAACAAGTACTATCTTTAAAAAAGATAACCGACGCAGTAAAGATATAAATTGAGTAATGCATTGAACTACGAATCGCCTTTATTGTCATACAAATTCCCCGTTTCAATAGACCAGTAATGTTTGATGGAATTTTTTTTTTTTTTGGGGGGGGGGGGGGGGGGAGATACTGACGGACAATTATTACTACGTGAATGAAATCATGAACCGAGTTTGAAATTATTCATTTATACATGTGTGCCCCCTTTTATTTACGTGCTTTCGATATTAACAGATTTACCAAGCATACAGTTAACCTAAAATTGATAATGTACATACAACTACATGTACTTTGCTGTACATGTACATGTATTCCAGAAAGTTTATTGCTATTATGTATTGAAACCCAATGCCTAAGATATAGAAATGAAGTTTTTCTGCGAGCACCCAAGCAGTTATACAATAAATTGAATATTAGAAAATTTTTTAATAAAATGTTTATAGCTTAAAACTTACTGAATAAGCAAAGTATACTTTACAATTAGAGCCACAACTCTCTATCTATATGTGTACTACGACGGACGCCCAAGAACAATAATACATTTGATTTAATATCAACATGAATATAAAATGATTGTTAATTTGTATTTAGAAATTAATTAAAATTTCTTCTCTTCGTCTTTTTTACCC
The DNA here is from genome assembly GCA_944474755.1 of Limnoperna fortunei. Taxonomy (NCBI): domain Eukaryota; kingdom Metazoa; phylum Mollusca; class Bivalvia; order Mytilida; family Modiolidae; genus Limnoperna; species Limnoperna fortunei. Next base: position 90,437,855 of record OX104116.1, read on the forward strand.
TCCATGAAAGCCCGCTAAAATCCAGCGTGTTAATATGCATTTAATTTCAATCTAATTAAAATTAAATCTTTCACTTGCTCCCCCCTTTTTGCTATGGTCGCTGCGTGTACAACGCAGCGACCAATAACAAAAAGGGGGGAGCAAGTGAAAGATTTAATTTTAATTAGATTGATTTAATTTGCGCTGTACTTCAAATAAAAAATATTTAACATTTTTGTACAAGTTGTTTGATATAAAATTTTACAAACTGCAGCTCATCTCTATCGTTCTTTATACTTAAATTGCACTATGAAATAATTTTATAAACAAACAGACGGCAAAATCTAAAAATAATAGTACACAATTTGAAAGGTGAATTACCACCCTGTTCCGAGCCCCTGTCCAATTTACCACCCTGTTCCGAACCCCCGTCCAATTGGTTTTTAACCAATCAAGAAACAGAATAACGAGAGGTGAAGTGTCATGAGGTCAAAGGGTAAAAAGTGAATATAATACCGACTGCGTCGGAAAAAATTACTTAAAACTACATCAAAACAGTATCATTATCTATTAACACTCTATTTCTGCGTATATTTTCTGCAGCCATAATTTGTCTGTTAACATGTGGTCTATGCCTTTAAATGACTCAATAATAAATTTTAAAAATGGCAGACCCGTAAACTATACATTTCATAGACCCTGGCTATATAATTAATATGAAAAGCAGACATATACTGTAAATTGTAGGGTTCCAGGTATGAAAACATTTCATGGATCAGTTTAAACGTCTTAGAAAATCGGGCAGGTAAACTATACAATTTATGGGTCTAAGCTATTAAATTATAGAGGACCCGTAAACTGTAAATAGTATGTGTCCGAACCTATTACATTTATTAGAAAGGCGGACCTATAGACTCTAAATTTTAGTCCGGCGTTCAGTATAACAAGAGAAGATATCGTTGAACCATATCGGGGAAACTCAATTAAAGTAAATGGAGGATTAAAACAGGAACCCATTTTGTATTGTAATATGAGAGATTATTAAAATACAAATACAAATACAAATATAAATAATTTTATTGGCTCAAACTCATCTACAATAAATAGTGTAATGGAAAATAATATATAACATCACATGTAATGTAACGTAAATTACCGTTACATACATTAACATTACGTACATTATATGTTACGTACAATAAAGGCACTGCATTTTAAATTATTTTGCCTTTAGGTGCTAAATATAAGTAATATATTAATGATGTTCTGAAGTGCTTTTCAATGTATTTTAGGGGGGCCTCGGTGGCCGAGTGGTCAAGGTAGTTCGTCTTCTATTGATCACGTGGTCTGTCAACACTGAGATTGCGGGTTCGATTCTCACTGCAGGCAGGGTGTACTCGACTCCAATCTTAATTGACAAGGATTGCCAGTTTTCCTACCGCAGGTCGGGGGTTTTCTCCGGGTACTCCGGCTTCCTCCCCCAATAAAAACTGGACGCCATGATATAGCTGAAAAATTGCTGAAAGTGGCGTTAAACACCATCAAACAAACAAACAAACAATGTATTTTAGCAGTTATGACACATTATTTAAATGTCTTTAAGTGTTTTAGCGCTCACAAACGGTGTTACGGACCTTAATTTCTTAAACGTGACGCAATAAATTTCGCTGTTTTATTCGTTGCTGACAACAATTTAAATGAAACATAGATAAGCATTTGTTATGATGATAATTGGATTCAACTTGATCTAAAACCAATAAAAGAACGTCAATAAACGTGTATTGGTCATGCTTTATAGAGAAAATAGATTGATTGTTTGATAAAGGTCATCAACAGTTTATATTGTTGAAAATAATTGTAGAAGTTAATAATCTCATCAATTGTTTTGCAAAATAAGACTCTTCTTCTAATTGTTTTTTTTTTTTATTTTAAATTCTGAAAATTTTATAAAGTTCTTAGCAATCGGTTTATGCACATGAATGCTAGTTTGACGTTTAAAATACATTTAATTGCAAATCTTTTGAAACAATTGTAATTACAGTAAAATTAAATCAATAAAAATTGTAACTTATCGGTATGTTTTCTTTGATTTTCCGAGGACGCGATAACTGCCGATCTTACATTCACATTTTCCCCCACAGAACCACTTGACTATGGTCAATGTATTTTTATTGGTAAACAATATATATATATATATGTTCTTCGAAAACTTTGCTTTTTTTATTACAGTACTCTTCTCAAAGTTGAGATATTATAATCAAGATGATTATTTCTTGCCTTTCACAATCGTCTATATTTGCATCCCTTTTCAGGGGCGTAGCTGCCTATACGCGAGTACGCGGCTGAATCCACATTATTTTAAGAACAAAATTGCAATCTATCCCTGTAATCAATAAACTGTCCATTTCAGTTCTAAATAAACCACTTTAGAATTCTCCAAATTGCACCATTGTTTTCAAAAATATTCCGGGGTGCATACCCGGACCCCACTAGTTCTTTGTGAATCCACATTGTAACTAGTCTAGCTACGCCCCTGCCTTTACAGCATATGATAAAATTTTAAATAAAACAAATTGAAAAAAAAACTATTAAACCAAATGGGATACACCTATAACATATAAATCGAACATCTCTGGATATGAGTTTAACGCATACTTTTCTTGTTATATAATTAAATTCAGATGAGAGCAGATTTAATGTGCATTTATGATAATAGTACGAAATGTTTATTTGTTCAACACATTTACAACACGTGATTTACAATAAATGTTTATGACACATAATCACGTGCACATAATGTAATGAATACAACACTAGCCAGCTTGATCGCGTACGAATATATGAACAGAATAATTTTTTTATTCAAATGCAAAGAACAAAATTATTACATTTTGCACTACAAAACATACTGTTTTTCACCTGAAAAATAGTCAAAACAATATTACAGATAGAAAGCACTTACTTCGGTAAATGCAAACATCGAACTAATTATCGCGCAATAGCTCAGTAAACCGTACCTGAAATTAGTTATAACGCCACGTGTGATACAATGCAATGATTTGAGTTATGATAAAAACACGAAAACTGCTAGGAGCTTTCGATCGTGCAACTGACCTTCATCAAAGTTTCAGAGTGCGACACAAACGAGTGTGATAAATTTTCTAGCAGTGAGTGTTCTAAAGGAACAGTTATGTTAAACAAGGCAGCAAAAATTTATTTACAAACGAATTTCTTATCACAGAAAGAGAAAATCCAACCATATGATTATAATTACCTGTCTATTTGCTAATTCTTTCTCAAATAAAAGTCAGCCGGCACATTATAAAAATACTTACGAGGATTTAAAATGTGTACCTGTATGGAAGTATCTTTAAATATTTATTTCCAAGTTTAACATTGTTTAACATTCATCATGTTTAACCATAGGTCCCGTGGCCTAAAAAGAAAACTGAATCAGAAATATATTGCCAAAACCTGACAAATGCCCGTTTAATTGGTAATGTTAAAGTATATTGGTAGCGTTTAAATTAAAGGTAAAGTAGTCAACACTGACATTACAGTGAAATTACTGCTATTACTATACAACCCGGACCTATAATTATAGACAAATATCGATTGAAAGCGGACCCCAAATGTTAACATTATGGATCCGGGAGGACCGGTCCTTTAACTATACGACTCAGCCATTTTAGTTTACACTGGTTACACTAAAAGTAGGTCAACGTCATTTATCTTTAAAAAAAATTAAGCCAACTTCATTTATCAAAAACTGAATTCCGTTGCAAACCTCTACCGGAAGTAATTTCTAACAATCACATTTAAGTAAAGTATTTCTAAAATGCAAATCAAATGTGAATTACTTTTATTATATAAATTATTGGTTTTGCTTCAAAGAATCTTCAGTTTTGATATTGCACCGAGAATTCCTTTCTTGAAGAACAACTTACTAATAATATATAGGTTGATCGGTCCGGTATATTGGGTTAGTGATAAAAGTTCCAAATACCAATCAGCATTTGGGAGTTTTTTATATTGGCGGCGGTGGATATTGAAATACAGTATACAATGTAGCAGTTCAGTTCATAATAAAGAATAAGAATTAGCACAATGTTGTATCATATGTTAAAAGATCTGTAATGAATAGAAATGATATTTAAGTGTACAGCGTAAACTTTGTCAGTCTTTGTTTGTATGTGATTTATCGCCACGAATCGATTTGTCCGTTAAGGTGGGCGGCAGGAAAACCGGAAATTCAAGTCAAAAGAGATTGGAGTCGAGCACACCCTTCCGGTAGTAAAACAATCCTCGATGATGATGATGATGATGATGATGATGATGATGATGATGATGATGATATCAGCATATGTCCTACTAACGGCCGGCCTGCTCCGATGTAATGTTGGCCTACTCCAGTACCCCACATGAGTAGGAGCGTTTCCGCACTCTGACCTATCGTCGAGGTCTTACATTTGCAGAGTGTTGACAGTCCACGTAATCAATAGGTGATTTAACTACCTTAACTCTAACTCCGAGGCCTGGAAATATGTGTGTCACGATCTGGTGATATCGTACTAAAGTACACTGTGTAGGCCAGCTTTTTCATTGAAGTGATGTAATATTCTTATAAGATGAATCGTTTGGTACATAATTTTATGAAGTGAAGTTTATTTCTCATAAACCATAATACATAGTTACAGAGAAGATAATATACAAATAAATGATAACAATATAAATAATATAATATAAATTAAGTGCACATGTGTTAATTACATATGTTAATACATTAAACAGGAGGGTAGACTTTCACTTTTATAACTTTAATAAATCTACACAATTTCTCTAATTCTATTACATTTTTCGAGGAAAATAACTTATTGTATTTTAAAACATTATTGCCTGAAGTGTTACAGTATTGAGGTAGATATTTTTTCTCTCTAATTTAAAAAAGCTACAAATCATTATATAGTGATATTCATCGCCTACGTCGAGAGAACCACATAGGTGACAATATCTTTCGCTTCTAGAAACATTCTGCCATCTCCCAGTTTCTACTGGGAGTCTATGGTTTCCTGACCTAAACTTGGAAAACGTTATTGCAAAACTGTAGTTCAGCAACGATAAATAAGGTTCAAATTTTAGTTCACTTTTAAAAATTCTATGACATAAGCCTTTTGAGGAATTATTTATACACGAAGACCATTCTTGTAAAAATTGGTCTTTTAATCTTAATTCGATGCTATTAATTAGCCAGTTTTCAATATCAGCATTTTGGTCTTGCCAAATGTTTGACATTCCGGAATGATCAAATATATTTTTCAAAAAGGTCATCCATTTACTAGTAAAACCATAATTGTTAAAATTAATGTATAAAAGCTTATAAAGTACTGAAGATAACTTATTTTCTTTACCGTGGATAAGACGACACCAATATTTGATCATCTTTAATTTTATTTTAACTGATAAAGGATATCGACCAAGTTCTGCGTATACACAAAAGTTTGGTGTTGAAGTCTTAAGTCTTAACACGTGTTTACAAAATTTTAAATGGACTCGTTCTAAGACGTCAATATTTTCAAAACCCCATATTTCGGATCCATATGTGAGTATTGGTACTACAATTTTATCAAACATTTCTAGTTGACATTTTATAGATAAATTATTCAATCTACATTTCTTTATAACACTATACATTGCTTTTAAAGCTTGTTTTTCCAAGTATTGCCTAGTGCTAAAAAAAGAACCACTTCTTGCAAAATATATACCTAGATACTTATAATTTTTAACAATTTCAATCTCTTTATTTTCAATGAAGAACTTTACATTTGGCAATCTTCCCTTAGAAAATATTAAAACTTTTGTTTTACTTTTATTTATCTTAAGTTTCCATTTTTTACAATAATCTTAAAAATGGTTTAACAAAAGTTGTAAATCTTGACTATTGTCTCCTAGTAAGACTGTATCATCGGCATACAATAAGATGAATATCTTAAAATATTGTTCTAACTCTATCTCTATGTCTCTGTTTATGCAATTAAGACCTGTAATATTTGAATTTTCAAGATAGCTTTGTAAATCATTTAAAAAGAGGGAGAAAAGTAAAGGAGAAAGGTTTTCTCCTTTTCTCACCCCTATCTCACAAGCAAACAAATCAGACGCCTGATTGTTGTGCCTAACCTTGGACTTTGCGTCATTATACATGTTTTGAACAATGCGTAGAAATTTACCATTCACGTTGTTTGAAACAAGTTTAAAAAATAATGAATTTCTGTGTACAAAATCAAACGCTTTCTCAAAATCTATAAATGCACAATGTAATTTTTTCTTCTTTACAGAGACAAGTTCAAAAAGAGTATATAATGTAAAAATATGGTCTATGGTAGAATATCCTTTACGGAAACCGGCTTGGTTTTCGTTTAGGATACAGAAGTTTTCTAAATATTCACTTAATCTTTCGTTAAGAATTGACGTGAAAACCTTACCAAGACATGACAAGAAAGTTATAGGTCTATAATTTTTAGCTTCAAATTTATCTCCCGTGTTTTTATATATAGGTATAATGTTGCCAATCAGCCAAGCTGTTGGAAGTGTACCAGTATCAAAAATCAGATTAAACATATTAACATAAACATTAATCATTCTATCAATAGTAGATACAATATATTCATTAATAATTTGGTCTTCCCCCGGGGGATTTACCACTCTGAGCCTTATTCACGGCCTTGAGTATATCATCTTTCGTAATTGAACGATTTAAAAACTCGTTTGTCTTGTCTGAGTCAATTTCATTTTTAATTTCAAATTCGTCGTGAAATTTATTTTTATTTAGGTCCTTATAGAAATCATACAAATTCTGCAGAGGGATAGTATTTTCTTCCACTGTTATCTTTTCCCTGTTAAATAGTTTCCAAAATTCTTTAGGATTTTGCTTTCTTTTGTCTCTCATTTCATTACTCATATTTTCATTAAATTTTCGAATACATTCGTTCATTGTTTTCTTATAATGTTTCTCACTTTGTGCAAGTCTTTATTTAAAGATATTAGACCCATAATGTTTATACAATCTTTTTGATTTTCTTAATTCTTGTTTGGCTTTTTTACATTTGTTGTCATACCATAATTATTAGTAACATGATTTTTTCTTATTACTTTCGCCCTATTCGTATATGTCCCAAAAGTTACCTTTGCAGATTCAGTAAGAATATTACATACATCCATGACAATATTATTTACTTTTTCTCTGGTAATGTTTTCCAAATCATTCATAGCATTTACTACATTAAAATTCACAGAGTCGATTATCTCATTAGCAATATTTTGTCTAAATTCGCCAACTTTTCGTGGCTCCACTTTCTAATCTTTAATACATCATTATACCCCCCGCTTGAAAAGCGGGGGGTATATAGTGTTCATGGTGTCCGTCCGTCCGTCCTTCCGTCCGTCCGTCCGTTACACTTTCTATTATTTGCAACTCCTCCTACACCACTGAAAGGAATTTGATGAAACTTACACAGAATCTTTGTCTCATAGTGCCATTGTGCAGGAGATATTTAACATTTTGATCGGAATGATATTTGGGGTTTCCCATAGAAAAACATGGACTTTGTCATTGACCTAAGGGGGTCCCTATCTCTTATGTGCAACTCCTCCTACACCACTGAATGGAATTTAATGAAATTACACAGAATGCTTGTCACATAGTGCCATTGTGCAGGAGATATTAAACATTTTGATCGGATCGATATTTGGGGTTTCCCATAGAAAAACATGGACATTGTCATTGACCTAAGGGGGCCTCATCTCTTATGTGCAACTCCTCCTACACCACTGAATGGAATTTAAAGAAACTTACACAGCATCCTTGTCACATAGTGCCATTGTGCAGGAGATATTAAACATTTTGATCGGATCGATATTTGGGGTTTCCCATAGAAAAACATGGACATTGTCATTGACCTAAGGGGGTCCTCATGTCTTATGTGCAACTCCTCCTACACCACTGAATGGAATTTGTTGAAACTTACACAGAATCCTTGTCACATAGTGCCATTGTGCAGGAGATATTTATTATTTTGATCGGAATGATATTTGGGGTTTCCCATAGAACAACATGGACTGTCATTGACAAAAGGGGATACCCATTTCTTATGTGCGACTCCTCCTACACCACTAAATGGAATTTGATGAAACTTACACAGAATGTTGTCACATATTGCCACTGTGCACTAGATATATAACATTTCGATTGGAATGATATTTGGGGTTTCCCATAGAAAAACATGGACTTTGTCATGGACATAAGGGATACCCATCTCTTATGTGCAACTCATTCCTACAATTTACAATTCCTCCTACACCACTGAATGGAATTTGTTGAAACTTATACAGAATCTTGGTCACATATTGCCATTGTGCACTGGATATTAAACATTTTTATCAGAATATTATTGGAGGTTTGCCATAGAAAAACATGGACTTTGTCATTGACATAGGGGATGCCATTCTTTGGGGGATTGGGGAGGGTTACATGTATTATCTGCAATCTCGCCTTCACGTGTAACTAGATAAAGTTTCAATTTCATAATTAAGAACACCTGAATTTTCAAAGTAATTGTGAAGCGGGGGGTATCAATGGTGAGCATTGCTCACAGGTGTTTTTACTCTAGTTTATATTAGTTTCAGTGACTTCTGTTTCTTCTAGCTTTTGATAATTTACAATTTCTAGTGAGACTGGGCAATGTACATCTGAATAAAGCTTACTAAAATCAAGAATGTCGAATGCTGATAAAATAATCAACAACGCTACAATTTTTACATGTAGGCTTACCCACATTATTTTTCTCTAGTTTGCCATTTAAAATATACATGTCATTGTTTTTACAAAACTCTATAAGTTTTCTACCATACACATTTACAACATTATCAGTGATATTTCTGTACCTAGGAATTCCTAGATTATCAAGTGTAATAATATTATTTACTTCATATTGGTCAATACAATTATCAATATACATATCATTTTCATTATTTTCTTAGAAGTCGGATATGTTTCCGATTCGACTATTAAAATCTCCGGTCAAAATTACATAGTTTGATAGATTAAAGAACGATTGCAATTCAACCTCAATTTCATCAAATGCATCTTCTGATGCATAAACTGTATTTACAGGTGGAATATAAACAGTACCGAAAATAACATTGTGTGGGCATTTAAAAACAGTTTTATCAACTGTGAACCATAAAACAAACGGACAATTAGTCTCAATGAATTTGATATATTTATCGAGATATTTTCTATAGCCAAAGGCGATGCCACCGGATCTATGATTTGACAATTTCTTTCTGTTTTTGAAATGAAATATAAAATCTTCACACTCAATATTATCAAGGTCATCTAATTTTGTTTCGGTGAAACAAACAATATCGTATTGTAACAACAAAGATTTAAATTCTGGATATAGGATTTTTGTTTTGATACCACATACATTTAATGACAAAATTTTAATGTTGTCTTTATTTACAATTGACAACGGATTTGTGAGTTCGTAATCACTGTGAAAGTCGTCTGTCCTATTTAGTTGGTCGTTAATTGTACTATTTCCTCCACGGTGTTCCTATTTACGTCTATGTGTGCGGGGGTCCCACCGGGGTTTTTTCAAAACTTCTAAGATTCGTTTTCGGTCGAGCACCCTGTAGTTCATACAGTTGTTGGCCGTCTTCGGATCTGTTTATTTCCATTTCGTCTTTTTGAGAAGGAAAAAAAACTCTTTCCCGTTGATAAAACCCCGGTCCCTTTTAAAGTATGCCTTTTGTTTCTGTTTTTTGGCTTCTTGGAAATGTGGCCAAAGTGCTTTTCTCCTGTCATTGATCTCTTTTGGAAATTGTTCACTTATTCCGAAAGTAGTTCCTTTTAGTTCACTCGCGTTTCTCCTCACCTTTTCTCGCTCCTTAAAGTTGACGAAGCGACATACAATCGGTTTCGTTGTAAATTTAACTGTTCCATCACGGTTTCTCTCTGTGTGTTCCTTGCCAAATCGATGTGCACGGTGGTATTGCACACGTTCTTCAATTTTTAGTTTCGTTTTGAAAAAGTCGTCTAAAATTCGTTCAGTTTCCTCTGACTCTTCATCATGACTTACTATCGGTATTCCCGTGAATATAAGATTTTCACGCATCGATCTTGTTTGTAAATCAATGTGTCTTTCGTAGAGGTCGTGTAAATCATTTTGTAAGCGCAAAAGTGCTTCGTTCGTGCCGTTATTCTCTGTTTTCACGTCACGTATTTGTTTGTTTATTTCTTCGACCTTCTCTTTGTTTGTTTCAAATTCAATGTTCATGAAGCTCATACCTTTTTCTACTTCGTCTACTCTTTTGTCCATAGACTCTACTTTTTTCAAAACACTTTTCATTGTTTTATCAATTTCATCAAGTTTTTCTGTTAAGATGTCAAGTCGTGAGAGTTTTTCAAACCTCATGTCTACCTTCTGTACCAGCACATCTATTTTGTTATTTGGATCTTGATTCATAGTTGAATTCATGACAGGTTGCATACATGGGTTTTGAGGGGTACTTGGTAAAATTCCATACGTGGAAGATGATGGGGACACATTTATAAAGTTTGGGTTTTGAATCTGCTGTTGTTGCATTGTCGGACATAGCTGAAATTGTCTATTTTGTGGCAAAATTGGAGAATCATAAACCGGGAAGTTCTGCATTGACATATTTAAGGCATTTGTGATTTCTTTAAAATCGGAACAATTTTCTTCTTTTTGTCTTTTGTGTTTACACTTGTGTTTGTGTTTACATTTAAATGATGAGTATTGTTCAATAATCTCTTATTAGGTATCTCACCGCTACTATTTTGATTACTTTTCTTCCTTTTCCTGTTGGATTTTCCTTTCTTCTTTGGAGTCATAAATAAAGTCTATAATATTTCACTACATAGTTTTGTAGAATTCTTCAATAACTTATCATATTCCATTTGAATTTATCATTTTTCCAAGAGCTCGAAAAAATATTCGACATCTTTGTTCAACACATGCGCACACACCAAGTGAAAGTGCGTTGTTTTAATTAATCAACACGTTGTTTACTTTAACACATTCATGTACTTTTAAAACGTAAATATATCATATAACATTGTTTTTGGTTTGTTATGTTTAATGTTTTTTTTCATATTTAATAAACCGAATAAAATAAATTAAGTAAAGGAAATTTAATTCACGGGTTGTAATAATCCATTAATATGTCAAACATTTCCATAACTGGCAATTAGGCATTAAATCTTACCAAATACTGACATCAATTTAGGAGCGTACAAGAATTATTTGATACTTTACAATATAACTCATACATTATCGTAATTTAAAAGTTTAATTGGTCTAATATTTTAATTTTTTACCTGAGTTCACTATGACTGATAGCCATGTCAATCAAGTGGTTAAAAGGGGATTTTACTTTATGCATAAATAGCAAACGAATCGTCTATTTATCCGATTCGAACAGTTGCACGAATAGCAAGGAAATGGGTAAGTTTTGCTTTTTACGACATACAAGATATGTATTATTCATTATTAAGTACCGAGACACATAAAACAGAGCTAACATGTGATTTGATGTGCAGAATGGAAAGACGGGGTTCATTTACTCATTTATTCATACCGTATAAAAGACATTAAGTTTAAATGAAAAATAGAACGAATTTGTTCAGAACATTCAGCGATCCAGAGGTACCTCTAAATCGAAATACAAATACGTCGTCGCCAGCCACTGTTGATTCTACTGCAGAGTGGAATGATACTCCCATGTCAGATAGGTACAAGTTTAATTCATTTTAGAGTTGGGGGGGGGGGGGCAAATCTTGATCGGATCATAACAAAAGTGACATAAGTTGTATTACATCAAATATCCAGCATTTTAAAATCAGAATCAGGTGTCGTTTCCAGTACATCACGAACTTCAAACCCTATTTGCTAAACGACTAATCATAAGTTGAACCGTAATAATTTTATGTCAACAACAGAAGGGAATTGCGATAAACTTGCTGTTTGTCATTATGTTTGTTTACCCAAAAAAGTTAAGACGTGATATTCACGAAGGAATATTTTTACGCTAGCGACGAACCGGTTGAACTGTGTGACTTTACGAGTCACGAAGGGCAAATACATGTATCACGTGTCATTGTTTAATTATGTAATATTTTTGAAGCCCCTTTTTAATTTACATTATGTTACAGAATTTATTTTTATTAACAATATTTTCTGAGGAAAAGATGTAACGTATCTAATTCGTTCTTATATGTCGACTTTGAAGGTCAGAAGCCTGGTTTACCTATTATTTACATGAAACCCAGCTATGGTTTAAAAGATATTATATATTAAAATATCGTCATAACATATCCCGTGTATATAAATAAACAACGTTTTTCAGCCAAAACTTTCCACTATCAAATCAGTTGATGCCATAGTTAAAAATAAAAAAAAATCTGTCATATTCAAAGCCTCCGTGAAGTGTTTAATTGTGATCAATTTGATGAAAATTGCGCTGATCTAATCTGAAAATGTCTTGAAAATAGAAGCCGATTTTCAAATTGTAAATTTATACACAAATTTGAATGTTTATCAGAGATACCAAGTTATAAAATTAACTACGCCAGACGCAAATTTCGTCCAATGAAAACTCATCAAATAAATTCGTTGACTATTTGTATTTAATCTTCCACATCCTCCCAAGTCAGGGGTTCTGAGTCCGGGAGCGAACGCGGACCCAGATCCCATGACTTGGGAGGATGATCTTCCATAGCGAACTTGAAAAAAAAAGACACCACCAATATACTTTGGTCGGCCTCGTATCTAGACCTACTTCTAGAAGTAGAACTGAGAAAACTAAAAACTAGACTACAAACAAAACTTTATGAATTCAAATTTCTAACTGTCAATTTCCCGTTCATTGATAGCAACATTCCAGCAGCTCCAGTGTACATTTCACTATACTTTATGCAAGATTCTGCGATCGGTATTCTGATTTTCTAGACAGCTAACTGCTGTTGACTATTAAGCAACTCAGACAAGGATTTGTTGTACCTAGGTGGGTTTTATCCATTCAGAAGTTCAATGGTCGTCACATGACAATAAGTAACTTGACGGGTGTATAATTAGAGGCATTGCTAACTCGTCCGAGAACCTGACTGCACCCATATTTTTTTTATCGAATTCGGGTTACTTTCTTATTTTGCTTTGCGTTGAATATGTTTGTTTATATCGTAATTTGTAATTGTCCATTGACTTTCCATTTTTGTCGTTCGATTGGTTTCCTTGCTGTTTTTCTTAACTAGATTGATTGATTGATTGATTGATTGATTGATTGATTGATTGATTGATTGATTGGATATTTGCTTTACGTCCAGCGAGCAGTATTTCAGCTATATTTAGGACGGGAGCCAGTTAACAAACAATAAATCAATTGAAAAATGGTGGGCTGGGACACAGGGAACAAAATATTTTACAGAGTATAGGGTAGGGTCGGAGAATTAAGCCTTTTATAGCGGCTACAATGAGCTTAATCTTTTTCGAAATCTACAAAAGGGATCTTTATCGTGCAAGGAGCGTGGCACTCTACCAAACGCGTTACCCACTATGGTCCGCGGCCAGGCTTTCCGTATTGTGACCTGACAACTCCCCAACGAGAGGGACTCCCCTATTCGCCACCCGGGGACGCGCTGGGCTGCTCTGGGTTGAGCACTGGGAACCGACCCAGTATGGTCCCAGCTCTTAACTAGAAGGTAGATAAAGTCATACATACAGCGGTACCTTAAATTTAGGAAAAGTGCACGTGACATATTTTTATTAACGTTTTATGTGAGTTGTGATTAAATGTAAAGGGTAATGGATTTAAACGACTTAAAGTATGTCATATGCAAAGTAGAGAGCTATAAAAGTCCTAATTATATGTGTTAATAATCGTTGCATCAAGATTGATAAATTTCTATTTTAAGTTCTATTGTTACTAAAATACACATTTTAAAATTAAGGTTCATTTCGACTGAAAATTTGTAACAACCTCATAGGTTTTACTTCAAAATCTATTGAAAATTAAATCTCCTAATCCTTTCACCTTGTTCTATTAATGTATCTTCGCGACGACAAAATGAAAATGTGGAGTAAATACAATTCAATTCAATTCTGTATTCGCTTTAAGCAATTAATGCTTATCTGATCAGTACATATATTACACAGTACGAAAGTCAAAGCATAAAAAACAATGGTATACACCAAGTGAGTAGTATGTAGATAAATTTACAATATTAATTCACTACGTAATTTTAAAACATGAAACAAGTATTTGCAAAAGATTACATATGTCTTTTACATTCTCAGAACTAGAAAGTTGCACAAGCTTAAAAGAGGATGGCCGCAAGTAGTAATAACGCTTGATATACTTTTGTCTCAAATCTCTGTAGCATGGGAACATAAGTGTAAAGTGGAATTCATCCTCAATGGTCTTCAGATTACACAAACATTTTCTATCAGGTTTATTTATATCATGGTAACGTCCAATTTCTACGAATAAATTATGCGATGACACACGAAATTTCGTTGATATTGACCTTTAAATATACCCCGTTTATTAACAGATTTACTAAGATAAAGTTGCAAATTAATGCCTGAAACATAATATTTATAAAGGTGACACTTTGGTGAATTATGTAACGTTTCACTAAGACACTGTCTTGCTTGGTCGAAAATTCTCCCATTGACCGCATTGAGAAATCCATTACTTACAACAAGGTTGTCTTGATTATACCAACGGTCATTGAAAACCAAGTTAAACAACAACTTTTCAACTTTTACATTGTAAGCCCAGTTATTTGAGCAATCACAGTTTTGTAATTGGTCTCAATTTTTTAATATACAAAATTAAAATACATTCTAGTGTCGATTAAAGGAAACCTTCCCAATTCAAAATAAACCATAACCATTTGATGTACACTGTTGGACGTGCAATATATTTTTTCAAAAATCGAATTGCACCTTTTCAACGTTAGGAGTTTTATGAAAACCCCATATTTCACTGTCATAGCCTAAAATGCTACTAATGTAAGCTTCAAATAAATTTAAATATATAAATATATTTAGGTGTAATGAGAAAACATTAGTTTTCAAGGCAAATATAGCACCTTGGTCAGAAAGATGTTTTTGACGTAAACAATTTATAATTATAGCTCAGTAAAATGCCAAGGTAGCAGAACTCAGCAACAATATCGAATATATTATTATCAAAATACAATTTTTTAAATCTACCGGTAACCAACATTCCGAAATATCACTATTTTTGTCTTGGTTGAGTTAACAGTTATTCCCCATTTTTGTGAATATACTAAAGAGTATTTAACATGTTTGCAGACCGTCAATGCTTTCCGAGAATAAAATGGCGTTAGCATACATAAGTAGAAACAAAAATAAATCTTGAACATCGATTGGTATATTTCCATTGATTATAAATTCCATCTCAAAATCGTTTACATAAAAAGAGAAAAGAATGGTGAAAAGCACTTCCCTTTGCATTAAACCCACAGAGATAGTGAATCGTTACGAGTAAAACCCATCTATGCGAACAAATTAAGACTTACATTCTGATAGATTGATTTTAGAACCGTTAGCAATTTACCAGTTATACCAATGTTTTATCATTTTATCCATAAGTTGAGGTTATCCACACTATCTAAAGTTTGTTTTTAGTCCACGAAGCAACAGTATAAACGTTCTTTATTTCGTAGCGATTCTGAATCATAGATACTTAATCAAAAATTGTATCAACAGTACTGCTGCCTTGTCGAAATCCAAGTTGAGCATCGGTTAAAATTCCATTGCAGTTAAGACCAATCGATCAGCCTCATATTTAAAACTCCAGTAAATAACTTAGCCATATTACTTACTGAACTGATTCTACGATAGTTCATAGGATCAGACGGATCGCCTTTTTTGAACACGGAAATTAATGCGAGAAATTTGATTTTTATTTGATTATTTAAGCCAATTATTTCGATTACAATGTCTAAGGTCGGTCTTTAATTTGACTGCTTGTGAAGGTTATGATACTAACTAAGCAATGACGAAGATTAAAACTTTGAGATCGTATTGATTGTGGGTAATTTTCACACAATAAACTGACAAAAACATTTTCACAGACTGAGTTAACAATAACAGTCAGATTTGGATTTAATTTAAAAAAATTGTTTTTCAAGTAAATGTTGTAATAGCTACTTTGGCTGAAATTGTCCTCTAATATTGTTAAAATTTGTCATAGTTCAAGTTGTACGTATTTGATTGTATGTTTGTTTTTCATTTATCAATGCGTCAATGGTATTTAGTTTTGTGTTTAAATATGTGAAAAATAGATGATTGCATGGACTTTTCCATATCGGCCATGGTATCATCACCCATATTGAATCTCATGGTTAAACCCATTGGTCTAATATAAGAGTCTTGGATTATTCCAGGGCCTATATAGAAATCATCTTTAATTACTTTATTATGTATCATTACAATTACAACTTATCATCAGTATAAAAGCAACGATGCTTTTCAAGTGTAAAAAAACTAAATTAGATAAAACACATAAATAAAATGCCTCTAAAAACATAAATAAGTATCTAAGGTACTGGTCAATATTTATTGGGGTTGGGACCGGTGCAAATTGCAAAAGACATACTTTTGTATGCCTGGATACAAATGGGACTCCAAGTTTTGTTTTTTAAGCACAGTTAAGACTAGTTTTTTTTTTACATAACAGTATCAACGATACAAAAAATTTTCTGACGTTTTTATCTGTAATCGAACAATATGTTTAACAAAAATAAATACTGAATTGTAACCATATAATTATTCACATGCTAGGACACCCACGTTTTTATATCTGATGTAGGACGGTTTTTATTTTTTTATTTTTAGGAGATAGGACATAATATTTTTAAACATGATAATTTGAAATGCACCGATCTCAACCCCCAATCAATATTAATATTCACCGGTCCCTAAAGTCACCATTAATTCCGGGTAACAGATTGTTAGTTGAAGCATCTTAAAATTGCATTAAGTTATGCATCCTTTGAGCTAAAAATCAAAGTGGAAGATTGTGATCCCTTATTATATTGGATTCCAAAACTTCACAAAAATCCATACAAACAGCGTTTCATAGCAGGATCGTCTAAGTTAACTACCAAAACACTATCGCAACTTCTGACCACTATTTTAAAAACAGTAAAAACGGGAGTTCAAAAATAGTGACACTTTCTACTCCAGGACGGAAAAAATGAAGTGTGGATGTTAAAAAATTCAAAAGACCTGATAGCTTGAGGTCTGGATCTCTTTCCCATTGTTACAACATAAAAATATTTGATTTTTCGACACTCTATACGGCCATCCCTCATATGCAGCTTAAAACCAGGATTAAAAAGATCTTTCTAACGCTGTTTTTTTAAGAAAAACGGAAAGAGTCGATATTAATATCTGGTAATTAGTCATGACAGAGACATTTCGTCATCAATGACTCTAAATCCAATACTAAATATACTCAAGACCAAATCTGTCACATGTTAGATTTTCTGATTGACAACATATTCGTTATGTTTGGAGGACATGTTTTACAACATACTGTTGGTATTCCAATGGGTACTAATTGTGCTTCTCTCCTCACCGACCTGTTTTTGTACTCTTATGAGGCTGAGTTACCAGAAGGTCTACCGAAAAAGAAAGAAAAGACACTGGCCCATACCTTTAATTTAACATTCCGCTATATTGAAGATGTTTTTTCCCTCAACAATGCAAAATTTGGTGACTATTTATATTCAATTTATCCTAGCGAGCTTGAAATTAAAGACACCACCAATACACTAAGGTCAGCTTCTTACTTAGACCTACTTATAGAAATAGACTCAGAAAAACAACAAACTAGACTACGACAAACTTGATGACTTCAACTTTCCAATTGTCAACTTCCCGTTAATCAATAGCAACATTTCAGCAGCTCCAGCGTATGGTTTTTACGTTATTCTAGATCCTGCGATCAGTATTCCGATTTTCTCCAGAAGTTCTATGGTCTTCACTATGTCTTAATTAAACATAGATAGTGTTTCCTATTCCCGGCTTTGAATTCTCCCTAGACATGAGAACGAGTAACTCGACGAGTTTCTAATTAGAGGTAGGCACTGCTTACTCGTCCGGAGCACCTGAGTGCACCCATGGTTTTTATTGGATTCGGGTTACTCTCTGTGTTTTATGTTTTTGGTTATTTGTGTTGTGTTTGTCTTTTACCGGATTTGTAACTGTCCCTTGGCTTTTGGCTCTTGTTGTTCTGTAGGTTTTCTTTGCTATTTTGTTATGCATGTGTATAATATCTTAATTATGATCGTGTAATTTATTTAATTAATCCGTTAATAATTGCTACCACAACCATTAAGCAAAAGTGAGTTTATTTAAATATAAGCAGAGACATATCAAACTGTTTCTATATTTCCATAGTAGATAGCTTAAAATAAAACGTGAACAGAACATTCTTAAAGGCATACCAAAATTTGCTCAAATAAACTAAATAGATTTTAACATTTGATATGTCATCATAATAGTTTGTCAATTCCAAATATGATTGATTGAAAAGTAAAATGAAATGTAATTAAAACTATTTCTGTATCAATAAAATAAATGACACAGAATTTCTTTGAATATTTTCCATATCAGTACTAGATAAAACTATTTAATACGTCGTTAATAACTCTATTATAAATTATAACCCAAATATTTTACAACAACTAGACAAAGGTCTGGGGTTTTAACGGGTTTTATTAATCCCGTTTAATGCCCCAATGCAAACTCAAAAGTCCAATAAGGCTATACTTATTTTTATTGTATCATTATTTTCAGGATCATTAATCACAGTATCCTTTGCCTTGCAAAAATTCGTCTGTGTGGTATTGATATTTGTTGGTACGGGATACTGTCATAAAGCGACTATGTCAATGAAACAACAAGACATTGTTCAGCAAGAAGCTTCGGATGAGACAGTAGACAATATAAACGTTAAAACAACAAAAAGTGTATACCATGTATCAAAGAAATTACCAGACATCAGCAAGTTGCAAAATCTGAACAATGAAATATATCAGACTTGGATAATGGAAAATAGAAAGTACCAAAATGAACCAATTACCGAATATACAAAATCACCTGTGCCCACAGAAGAGAGACATGGACACACAACTAAAAATTCGCTCAGTTTTAAAACTTCAACAGAGTTTCAGAATACAATTTTTACAGAGCTGAAAAATTTAGAATTAGGTACAAATTCTAGGCATTTGAATACGACTGAAAAAGCAAGAAATAACATACTTACGAATCAAAATGAATCAATGCATCGTCAACTGGAACATCAAAACATGATGATACGTCATATAAAAGCTATGGTTAACAGTATTACAGGATTAAAGCATACCGAGAAACAAATGATCCCAGAATATAGAACTGATAAACAGGAAAATATTGATTCAGGGAATACGGCACAACTTACAACACAAGATAATGTAAATTTACAACATCGGAACACTCAACAAATTATAAGACATCATCAGAAATCTGAAGGATTTGATACAATTAGACAACAACTACCAGAAATGAAAGAGAACAATACAAATATCAAAACATTGGGTACAACAGAACGTATTCATTATAGCGGAGAGGAGAAAACAATTAGGACAGGAAACAAACAACATAACAAACAAGTTCCACCAAAATATCCTGAAGTTAAAGCAACGAAAAATAACGAGTCAGAAAGTACATATCGTAAAAATTTTCAACAAACGGAAAATGAAGTTTTGATGCAGATTAAAAGAACTGAAAATAAAACGAGTTTACACAACATAACAACTGATTTAAGTAAAATGGAAAATAACGCTGCATTGAATACAAGTACTATCAATGGTAACAATTTAAACGAAAACAAAAATCTAAGCGTTCCTCCGAGGGATGATGGTTTGAATGAACTGGTAACACAGGTAATGAAACGTTTGCTTCAGAATATTCCTTCGTCCAGTTTTGAAACTAATTATACATTGAAGCAGCTTTTAAATGAATATTTATTCAATAAATCAACAGAAAAAGAAAGTAATAAGCACACCACGCTGAATAAAACAGTAAGATTTAATAAAAGTGAACAAGAAGGATTAGACTTAAATCAGGAACATAATGACCATAGCCAACCCACATCATCTAAGATACAACATGTCTCTATAGAAAATACGACGTCTAAAACAATAACCACTACATCAAAGATACAACATGTCTCTATAGAAAATACGACGTCTAAAACAATAACCACTACATCAAAAGATGTAAGAAATGAAATATTCAATGTTAATAAGCAATACACGATTATTGGAAATAAGAAATTTGAACCACCAAATAATGATATATTAAAATCTATGACGAGGTCACCCCGCGTATTGAATGAAACGAATAAGTCGATAAAAGTGCTCCCAACTAATACTACAGAAATCATCACCGCAAATAATGCAGAAGGCATTCCCACAAGTAGTACAGACATTATATCCACTAATGGTACAGAAATCATCACCAAAAATAGTATAGAAGTCGTCCCCACAAATAGTACAGAAGTCGTCCCCACAAATAGTACAGAAGTCGTCCCCACATATAGTACAGAAGTCGTCCTTACCTATACCACAGAAGTCTTCCACACAAATAATACAGAAGTCGTCCCCACAAAAAGTAAAGAAGTCGTCCCTACAAATAACACAGAAGTCGTCCCCACAAATAGTACAGAAGATGTCTATGTCTACGACATAATTGAAATTGATCATCGTGGAAAGTACACAAATGAAACTGTAACACTATCACCTATTGAAAAATCAAAAGAATTGACAATGATCTTAAACGACTTAATTCCTTCAATACTTGCTAAAGAGGAAATCTTTAAGGGCAACATTAAAGGGATGTTAAAAAGTGAATTGTCATCTAAAGGGATAAACAATGTCACAAGAGAGAAAACAGAACAGACAGGAATACAGATGACTATGACGGAGGAACGCAGACAGAAAGCGAACTCCGATACGTATCCAAGTATGATGAAAACAAATCTTGATCAAATAGCTCAAAGTACAAATAAAGGACAAGATTTACAAATTTTACAATCTAGTATGCCATCAGTTGAATACAGTGCCCTCGAAAATAACTTGCCAAGTAGGTTCGATGGATCTACGTTAGATTTACAGAGCCAAGTTGTAAAGTTGAATATTTCTACAAATAGACTGAATGGAGAGAATAATTTCAATGGAATCAACAGTACGGGAAACAATATTTCAAATAGTGAAATTGTCATGAGTTTAAAACAAATGAACGACAGTGAAACAAAACAAAGACCAGTGGTGGTACCAGTAACAACAGCGTCTTTATTACCTGGAATAAGTTTGGAACATTTTACAAATTTAAATGACGCTAATATGATTTCTGTCAGAAAACACCTTCTTCATATGATTCAACATAAAAATGGTTATCTAGAAGGTAAATTTGAAAACAAAATGAATACAGGTGTTACTTTAGCTGAAAAGGTAATAAATACTTCTCCTACATCTGGTTATAACATGGGAAACACGGTTCCAGATTTAAACGCTTTTGACGTTAAAACGACAGACAGTAATTTTAACCCGAATGCAACCACACATAAACACGAAATGTCAAATAAACCAGGAGATAAGCATGTGTTCAATTCCCTACCATTTCCAAATATTGTTTCTGAAGTACTTAATCAGGTAGGCAACTATTCTAAAGTTGTCCATCTTTCTAGTGTAGATCCAACACCCAGCAATAAATATGAAAATGAACGAATGTCTACATATGTAACTCAACCTATTAATAATTATTCAAAAATACATTCTGTATTTTACAAACAAATTCCACAAGAAGGAGCCAACACTTTTAAGCCTATCTCGTTAGATAAAAAACATGAAAATCACGTGTTCAATTCGTTTCAAAGATCTTATAATGATTCTGATAGGACATCGGTGCGGCATGGAAACACAAACTATGTTGTTGAATCAAATCATAAACACGAGTATTCAAATTCTAACGCTAAATATAGCAATAAAACGTTAGAATTTGAACCAGTTCAACACCAAACCAAAACGTCACCACCGAAAACAGGTGTATCGGGAAACGAACACATACTTGTAGGAGGATTTCAAATTGATTATCTTAATCCAAGCCACAACAGAATGCAATATGGTACCGAAAATGTATTACTGGAGGTAGTTTCTACTGCCACAACGAAAACTTCTAACGCAATTACAAATTCTAATGTCAATTCACTGAACAGTGCTATAGATACGGAGTTCTTAAATCCTGGCCAAACTTTACATCGACTAAATGTCGCTCAAATTAATGAAAAGTCCAGAAGTCGACCAACAAATAACCAAACTAAAACGGCCAGCAACTATTTTTTGTCTGGAAATAAAAACTTAATCCAAACGGAAAACAACTTGCATACTGTACAAGCTGAAAACAAGGTTAGCAATTCCAAACAGCAATCATCCATTAATTATCAGAACAACAAATTGGCAAAAAATTTGGAGGCCCTATTAGAAATAAGTGATTTATTGTTAGCTAAGCACGGTAAAAGCCATAATACGCCTCCAAGCAATGTTGATCCTATGACAAATGAACCTCAAAATATCAAAACATTTTACAACGTTAAAAACAAAACTATTCCAGTTAAAACAAGCTTGTTTATGCAAGACACGAGAAAAACTGTACTGCCAACAGTGTCAGGACATTTAATATTGCAATTAGAAAATATATCTGTTCCCGGTGTTGTCAGAAGCAATGAAGTGTCTGTACCTAACACCGAGTTCACTATTCTGGATAATTCACTTCTTGGAAATTCGTTGATTACGGATCACTCAATAACTGGATTAAATGCGGTTATAACAGATCATATAAAAGGAAAACCGTCAAATAATATCAATTCAGATCCATTAAATGTTAAAATGACCCATGGATTTCACCAAGGCATGTTAGGGAATGCTCTAATTCTTGACCATGTCAATAACGATTTCAAGAATAATTTAATATGGGATCATGTTAAAGGTAATTCCCAAGCTAATAATCCGGACAGTGGTTCATTTCGTTCTACAGGAAATGTTAAAATATCAAATTCTAATGGAGATCCAGCAGCTTCTATAAAAGATCTATCGAACCAGAACCAAGGACTCGTGTCAGCAAAAGATAAAAACTATAGCGACATTAAACCCACGATTCCTGCTTCAAATATGAGAAAAACAGAACAACCTATGAAATCAGTTTCAAATAATCTGTATAATTTGGCATCAAAACATCCGAATGTCATAAGAGACTTAGCCGCATCAGTGCTGTATGAAAAGCTAAAGAGTGCTAACCCAGTTTTGACATCTGCCTTCAATGATATCAGAAACTCTGTTACCCCAGTTGACATGGACTTTTTAAACCCGGGTTTGCATAAAAGTGAATCAACACAAAAAATGGGCAATGGTGTTGGCCAACATGCATCAAATACAAATGCGAAAGTACCCGCTACTTTACATGGCAACAGGAACCCACAATTTCGTTCCAAATTTGTTGCAAATCGTAATTACCAAAGAACAATAGATATTTCGATTTCGTCATCAAATAACGCACGGTATAATTCTAATCCGATGCAATCACACAATACTGCACTTCAGAATAGTTATTATGTTCCAGAAGAACTGTATTCTGATTATATACCTCCAGAAAGGATAACAAATCTCGCAAATGACGCCTCTTCTCCAAATGGGAAAGAAACGCATAGGAATAATAATCAACCAAAATACCAAATACATGTACAACCATTTATTCAATGGAGGTAGCACACAAAGTCCATCAGTCTGATCAAGTAAAGAACATTACATGACAAGTGATTTTATCGTTACGAACTCCATGCAGCCAGCGGTTTGGTAAAAAACAATCCCACATCAAACACACTCATTATTAAGCAGTCTTTGTTTCCGAAGCCTGCATTGCCAAGAGCAAACAGTGCTATACACTTTCCTTTACCTACAACTATGTATGTGTAGCCTGGAATGCAAGTGAATTCGTCGCAAACGGAAAGTATTTCGAAAATTCCTTCACATGATTTATTTGGTGATATATTTTACAACTGATAATTTGTAATTGAAGGAAAGTTATCTAAACTTAACTTATAATACTATTGTGTAAAATGTTCATAGGAATTTTATACAGAAAAGTTTTATAGGGATTTTTTTTATTCCTATCAGTTTTTTCTGTGTCTGTATAGTACGTTTGCTTGTAAAAACAATTATAATTACTACAAGTTTTTGATAGTCCAATATCAATATAAACATGTATTCATTTCGGGTGATATCATTTTAAATTTAATTCTATGACGTCTTGAGTACCCAAAGGGGACAGTTTCCAGGGCTACATAGCGCATCCCCAAGTGGCGAGCTGGGCAAATCCTGTTCCTGGGTGGTTGTTATATTATAGTATGGAAGGCCTGACCGCGTGGGTAAGGTGTTGAAAAAGAGCCACGCTTCGTTCACGATAAAGCTCACATTGCAATTTTCTTTTCGAGAAAGAGTAGGCTAATTGTACCTGCTACAAAAAACTCCAAACTTGTCAAAAGTCAGTCAAAATTGTCTGCCTTTTGTTACATCCCATCCAATTGATTGTTTGTGAACTTGATCTCGTCCGACGTTAGCAGAATTTTGATCGTTGAACGTTGAGCAGATAATAAATCAATCAATCATATATTCACATCTATATCCACATGTAGGATAGGCAGAATGAAGTGATGGAGTTATGGTAGTAAATGAGTGGAATATTATATAGAAAAGCAACACAGGAGCGGTAGTAAAGATAAAATAATCCGGGCTCGAATGAAGTAAAGATGGTGACATATCGTCCACTTTCTGTGACTCCTGAGAGCAATGTAAAATGAGAGTTGGTCTAGTGAGTCCTTAATGTATACAGTCGTGAGTGGTTGAGTAATATGGGTCACAAATATAATTGAAAAATGACCGACACGGTAACATCTCTGCCCCACCCATGTGATGGGGCTAATAGTTCCTTCAATCGCCATAAGCCAAGAAAAAAGTAACAGGTCTGAGCGGCTCCTCAACATATGGTGAATAGTTGGTCCAACGTTTGGTGTTCGAGTCATGTGGTTGCGAAATAAGGGAAAAATGACCTATATAGTGACATTTCTTTCTCCTCCTGGCACTCTCCGTCAAATTCAATAACCTCATGCACATGGTAAAAATGAAGTAGAATAGTGTGTCCTTCAAATATATGGTGAATAGTTGAGGTAAACTTTGGTGTTTAAGTAAACCGGGTCCCAAATAAGTGTAAAATGACCTATATGGTGACATCCTGTACCCCCTCCTGGGACACCTCTTTATAATTCCTATTGGCTCGGGGTGAAAAAAAGAGCGTGGTCTTGTGAATCCTTAACCTAAATGGTGTAACGATTTGGCCGAACTTTAGGCGGTCCAGCAATTCGGTCCATAGAAATTGAAACACTATTTATATGATGACATCCCCTACTGCCACATCCTACCGTGTCAGTCGCCATTAGTAAGAGGAAAGTCCAGTGGGTTCTTAACCTATAAGGTAAATAGTTGGGACATCTTCCGTTTTTTGAGTTATTCTGGTTCGAAAATGATCGATATGTACAACTGGTTTCGCCTGCTGGGTCTTCTTGACAACTGGTTTTACATGCTGGGACTCCTCTTCGCTTTTAATCGCCATAAGCTCTGAGTAAATTAAGAGAGAGATCCAGTTAGTGCTTAAGCTATATTGGTAATAGTTGAGCCAATTTCCTGGGTTCTATTAATTTGGGTCCTTTTAAAGATGATCAATATAGTGACATCTCGTCTAATCAGCCCAGGCTAAAACAGGATGTGGGTCCAGTTAAGCTATATGGTGAATATTTGGGACAACTTGTGGTTTCGTTGAATTTTACAACGTGAAAGGTTGGTAAAACTATATTTTGATTGGCAAATGAACTAAATTTATATAATATTTTTATTTATAAAAAGTGTCAATAAATTTTAACGTTGATAACACCACCAGCCCCGTTGCGACCACGAATAGCACTCATGCCTCGTTTCTGTGAAGCAAAATCGTCGGTGTCGGCTCCCGTGCCTCTAGCGTGCCAACTCCAGGCGCCTGCGTAACCATGATCATATGCATACCTGAAAAGGTCTTCAATCGGTTTTCCACCACCTCTGGCATGACTGAACTCGGCAATGACCACCGGTTTACCATTGCCATAATCCCCTGCGTTGTGCTAAATAAACAGATTATTCCTTTAATAACAATAACCACTTGCAAAAAATAAATGACAATAATTAACATAAGCATACAGACACACAACAAATGAACAAATGATTAATACTGTTGCAAATATATATTCACTGTTATAATTATTATAAAGACTATAAGTACGAAGTACTTCTGTCTAATCCCCTTCTGTATCATTACAAATAAAAGTATGTTTAAACCAAACATTTGGTTTTTTTTAAATGAACAAAAGAGACAAAATGAAAACAAACGCAACGCCACTTAAAAACTAAAATTCGTTACTGTATTCTGTATTTTTCAGCAGTAGCCCAAACTGTACCGGTTTTGCTTTTAGTGAGATGTTTTACATATTTGAAATAGTTAGAATCTAACTGGTTTTACAATTATTTGAGTCAGTTTTACTGGTATTTAAATTTCAGTGTTTCACATAACTTACCACAAACGGAGAGTAGGAGTCGAATGTATGAGAATCCTTTAAATCATATGAATGCGGAGAAAAGAAATGTAGAACTCCCTGTCAATAAACAAAACGTTTATTTATTTCATGTAACTTATAAACTTAATGAAGTTATGCTTTAATTACTAATAAATTTTATAGATAAATATTTTTTTATGTAAATAAATTTTATAGTAAAACTATCTTTCTGCTATAAATGAATATGTATATATTGAATGTAGGGACTACCTGTTTCTGATATAGAAGTGTGGCCTTATAAGATTTTATTAATGTCTATGAATGTGTATAGAATGTAAAATAAATTAATTAAAAATTACTGTTTTCGGTGTTTTTAAATGATTTTTAAAGCATTTTGCACTTTCAACGGTACCGCTAACGTAGTGGCCATATAGCAGCCCAAAAACAAGTTTCGTATTTAGTGGCGTATACAAAGTACCACTATATAAGGACTTACGTCATGATTGCCTCCAGCAGCCCTAAACAGTTTCGTGTTTAGTGGCGTATACAAAGTACCACTATATAAGGACTTACGTCATGATTGCCTCCAGCAGCCCTTAACAGTTTCGTGTTTAGTGGCGTATACAAAGTACCACTATATAAGGACTTACGTCATGATTGCCTCCAGCAGCCCTTAAGCAGTCGTCACTATATAAGTTATGCTGCCCCCAGTTATTGGTGCTAGATCGTGGATTCCAACCACCAGATGTCACTAATGATTGTCCATCTTCATGCCGAATAGCTGCTGCTTGTAAATTGATAAACCTTTAAATCAGACAAAAAGACGATTTTAAATAAACTGTTAAAGAAAAATCAGTACTTTAAAATTGTTATGTTATGTGCCATTTTTACATTTTAAAGAACATGCTAATATGTTTTTAGTTTATCAAGTTTTGAAATAATACACAAGAACTCGTTGTACCTCATTAGGTCCTGTGCATAATAAATTCCATTGTGATCGGAAGCTGCCCAACCTGCTCCTGAACCAGACAAAAATCGAGTATCAAAACAGGCATTTTGGTTGTACTGATTAGGTATAAGAACACCTTCCATCTCATTCATGATATCATATCCTGCCAAAGCAGGATAGTTTTTCAGTTCACGAACCATTGGTACTAAAGCGTTTTGTATATAGGTTTTAGTTTTGGCTTCGCTCTTTATCATCATTTGCATTTGATAGTTCGATGAATCTTGAATCAGAGCACCATTCCACAGAGTTAGAAAGACAAAGATATTGTGCTGTCCAGCATATGTTAGATATTGTTTGAGGTCGTTTATTAATGTTCCTTGTGGATCGGTGCCTATGACATTTCCTTGACCATCCCATTTTGGCGAATTCTGTCCTTCTGTGTGCACCCACATACCTACAAAAAATTTAACATGTTTACAGTAACTGTAGAAGGCGATAATAAAGGACAAATCAACATACTGTAGAAGGCGATAATAAAGGACAAATCAACATACTGTAGAAGGCGATAATAAAGGACAAATCAACATACTGTAGAAGGCGATAATAAAGGACAAATCAACATACCGTAGAAGGCGATAATAAAGGACAAATCAACATACTGTAGAAGGCGATAATAAAGGACAAATCAACATACTGTAGTAGGCGATAATAAATGACAAATCAACATACTGTAGAAGGCGATAATAAAGGACAAATCAACATACTGTAGAAGGCGATAATAAAGGACAAATCAACATACTGTAGAAGGCAATAATAAAGGACAAATCAACATACTGTAGAAGGCGATAATAAAGGACAAATCAACATACTGTAGAAGGCGATAATAAAGGACAAATCAATAAAGGTGGTATTGTTCAAGGCAAAATAATTATTACTTTTTAGTCGTTAGTAATCAAACGCATGAAAAAACAACAATTCTGTGGATGATTAATACTGCCAACAAAGATAAGCACTGCCGTAAATAAGATCTGTCTTGTTTATTTGAAAACAAAGTAGTTTTAAAGATTAGTACATAAAAACACTTACGAATTGAATTTCCTCCGGCAGCGGCAACCTCTCGAATATAGTATTCCAAGTCCCCATGGCGAGAGGCATACTGGTTATTTCCAAAGTCATAACCATAGGACTGCCAGGCTTGGTTGACACCAGACAGAAAGATGGGATGGTTTTGGTAGCAGAGATGAGATCCACACACAGTTAGCCCTAACCTTCCTGTATGACAAGATCTATAATCGTTTATATAGCTTTATAAAGTAGAGGTTAGTGAAGGGTTTGCTGGTCAGGGGGGACTTATAATTGAAACGCGCCGTTTTGTAGTACGAATCAATGCAAGTAAGATTTTTGACTCTCCTCTAGGTTGCTCATACAAACAGGGAGTGTTTTGTTTGTATGTATATATATTTTAACTTTCGTCATTTTAAATAAAATGATATTTCCTGGAATTTCGAGTTTGTTTTTATCCTTAACTACCCTGAGATCAAAAACAAGTGGATTAATTGCTCTGGATTAATATGCCATTTGATATTAGTCTATGAACTTTGGAAGGAGGATTATGGCAGTAACAAATTGTTTTGACTGCTGCTTGTTGTTGTAAATATGCTAGTTTATATAACAAGGATGCATACATAGAGTCCAACATAAAGATTGTAAATTGGTTTTCGTGTTCTTACTTTGCTCATCATCTATTAAATGCTTTAAATATTACGTTGCTCAGAACTAATTCATGCACTAATTAACAGAATAAGAATTCGTTTAACCGAAATAATAATCACAAACACGAAATGATAATGGTTTTTAATTAATTATTTATTCATTGTAACAATATATATTATATATTATATTTACAATATTTATATAGCGCAAATATCACATCAGAGACACAACTCTAAGCGCTTTACAACATAACAAACTTTCACAAACATGTTATATAATATACATTTTATATTTCAATCTTGTTCAGTGAACCAAAATGGAGAACGTTAAAAACAAAAACAGTAATAAAAACCTTACACTAAAAAATCACAGACAAGGATTTAGTGGTTATTAATTTACTAAAAATCTAATAACTAAAAAGCAATTAAGATAATATTAATAATAAAAATATCTTGAAATTGGCTTGTATACCAAAAGAGAGTAAACACAGATATAAAATCTCAAAAACATGCAAGGAAAAATGTTTAAAATAACATGAGTCTGTACACAAGTTCATAAAAAAGCTTTTTTAAATAAGTGAGTCTTCAGGTTTTTCTTGAAAACATTAATTGATTGTTCATTTCTCAGTGATGATGGTAAATTGTTCCAAAGGTATGAGCCGGCCTTATCAAATCGTCTGTCACCATATCGTTTTGTTCGAGAGTTTGTTGGTACACATAATAGTCTGCTGTTTTCAGATCGTAAAGTTCTCGCAGGTCTGTACAGTTTGATCAATTCTTGGAGATAGACTGGCGCATATCCATGTAAAGCTTTGAAGACATATAACAATAGTTTATATTCACAACGGTACTGAACAGGTAACCAATGCAATGACATTAGGACAGGTGTTATAGAATCATGTTTTTTAGTTCGAGTGACTAATCTCGCTGCCGTGTTTTGTACCCTCTGAAGTTTTGCCATTACGGAGCTGTTGGTACCATATAGCAGAGCATTTGCATAGTCAAGTCGCGATGTAACCAGGGAGCATATTAAAGTTTTGCAAGCATCGTCCGTAATCAGAGATCTAATGCGCCCTATGTTGCGAATCTGATAAAAACAAGATCTTGTAATTGCGCTAGCTTGATCTTCCATGCTCAGCGTTTTATCGAAGATGCAACCAAGATTTTTCACAAACGATACATCTGTCACTATTGTACCATCAAAAGATAATTGAAAGTTTGACATCGAACTGACTTTGTGCTTTGGTGCAAATACTATTAACTCTGTCTTGTCTTGGTTTATTTTGAGCATGTTGAGGCTCATCCATGCGCTAATGTCTGATAAACATTTCTCAAGCCGTTCGGATAGATCGGTCCAATCGTTTAGAGGTTGTATTACTTGATACACCTGCGTGTCATCGGCGTATGAGTGATAGGACATGCCATGTTGTTTACAAATTTCACTAACTGGTTTTGAAAACATGCAGAACAGTTTTGGCCCCAAAACAGAACCTTGGGGGAACGCCAAAACGGAGATGTATGTCGTCAGACTGCACTGTTCCAATTGAGACACACTGTTTGCGATCAGTCAAATACGATTCGAGCCAGTTTAAAGCGTCACCAGTTATGCCATATGAAAATTCTAATCGGTTGAGAAGTATAGAATGATCAATAGTGTCGAAAGCGGCAGATAAATCAAGCATGATTAAGACAGCACAGTAATTATTGTCTAGTGCACTAGCGATGTCGTGGTGTACCCTGAGCAGGACTGTTTCTGTTGAATGAGATGATCTATACGCAGACTGTGCGGGATCATGGAGAGAATGACAATTAATGTGATTCTCAATGCGCACGGACACAACTTTCTCTAATATCTTTGAGATAAAAGTGAGGTTTGAAACAGGTCTATAATTCTTCAACACCTCTTTGTCCAGATCTGTTTTTTTAAGCAGCGGTCTAACGACTGCTCGTTTGAAAGCTGGTGGAAAGTAACTTTCAGACAACGACTTGTTAACGATTCTTGCTATGACGGGCAATATGCTCTCGAGACAACATTTCAGGAGAGTAGTGGGCAGTGGATCGAGTTCACATGATTTCGATGGTGATGAAAGAATGATTTTTCGAATTTCTTCAGTAGAACATATTTGAAATGATTTGAGTTTGTTTCCTTCGAAGGCCACATCGGCTCTCATATAGTTGGGTTCGACTAGGGATGCATTATTCGATGCAAGTTTGTCTCGAATTAAAGAGATTTTTCCAACGAAGAATTCACAAAATTTGTCAGCAAGATCTTTTTCATTTTCCGACTCAGGTAAATGTACTATACGTTGGTTTCCCATTAAATCACCAGTCAAGCGATGTAGTTGCTTCTGGTCATGACCTATTTCAGCTATCTTGTCCGAGAAATAGTCTTTTTTACACTGAAAAATGAGTTTATTCGTCGTTTTACATGCTTCTTTGAACATTTGACGGTGGATTGTTAGTTTTGTTTTCCTCATACGTCGCTCGGCCTTTCGGCGTTCTCTCTTTGATGCACGAAGGTCGTCGGTGTACCAATCTGTATTCGGTCTTAGTATAAGGTTTTTTGTTTTTAAAGGTGCATGTTTGTCCACTATGGATTTTATATCCGAGTCATATAAATTCACTAAATCATCGAGAGAAATCATATCGTTAGTGTTACTTGTACCTATTTCAGTTCGAGACAAATCTGCGCTGAATGCATCCGTATTGATGTCACGTAGTTTTCGGTAAGAAACGGTTTTTCGTTCTTTCGGAGGTTTCTTAATTTCAAAGGACGTGAAAAGAGCTAGATGATCTCCTGACAGATTTCCCTTCCGGTCAAATAGAAATGCATCCTGAACCAATGGTGTTTCCTTCATAATCGTGCTGTTCTCTCGAGTGATAACGACATCAAGAGTGTGACCGAGTTTATGAGTCGGATCAACGATGTGCTGCTCAAGGCCATGATCGTACAGTGTGTCAACAAATTTACGAGTATCACTGTCTTCGTTTTCATCCAGATGGAAGTTCATGTCACCAGTTATAACAATTTCTTCCTGTATTACTGTAAGGCGATTAAGATAGTCACTCCATTCTTAGAAGAATACACTGTTTTTTAGTTTATTTTCCTTGGATGGAGGAGGTCTATAAACTATGCAAAGGCGAAAACGAATGCTTTGTACAGTAACATTGCATTCCAATAATTCGAAATGTGTGTATGATAGAATGGGTTTTGATCGTTTGATGTCTATAGCATCTTTATAAATCAATGCGACGCCACCACCGCGCTTGTCTTTCCTTGGAACTTGAAGGATTTCATAACTATCCGGTTTTATTTCTGATATCACCGCTTTGTCTGTTTTCGTTCCAAGCCACGTTTCAGTTAGCGCGAGAAGGTCAACATTGTTGGATACGATCAGGTCACACACCGATGTTGATTTGTTATTCACTGACCGGGCATTTAGTGATATCATAGAAAGTTTATCTAAAATATTTTCGTTGAAAGCTTTCGGAATCATACTTAGAGTTGTTATTGATGATTTTCTCCCTTTATTTTCAATTTGACAAGTTCTTGAAGTAACGATCGTTGGAATCAGTAAGCCATATGCATTGCCATTATATTTATCTGCGGTATCGATTGATTCAGTTAAATATGTCAAATTTCTTGTTGATTGAAAAATTTGCGTATTTTCACGTTTCTGTGTTCTATTTGTTGTTACAATTGTTTGTATTGGCCGGAAAAAATTTCGACCGGCTTTTGTACCTCGTCTCGTCTTTCTGAATGAATCCTCGATGCGCGGACTGTATTTCAGAAAACTGTTCATCAGCGGGTGACGTGATACAGGTGAACATGATTGTTTTGTAATTGATAATAATAGCCAGGACGTGTGTACTGTGTTCATGGCTGAATGGTCACTATTTAACTATCATACGATGTTTTGTATATATCAAACACGTTTCCGTGCATTATAATGTCTAATAAGTTATAGTTTCTGATTAAATGTATCTTCAATGATCACAAATTCAAATCTTAGAATCTGAGGTTCTATAAAAGTCATATATTTAAACGAAAATCCACTTACGATATGGGAGCTGCCATTCAATAGCGCGTCCACCATATATAATAAAACGTACATATTAAAAAGTTCGACAGAACGAAATGCTAATTCGCATAGACTTTATATTAGAAAAAACGAACAAGTATCAGAACCTGAAACTCTTTCATTCTGAATAAATAGTCACTTCTAACATTTCCTTCTTAGCTTTCAAACGAACAAATAGTTTGTTTTCAGGAAATAATAAAATCGTAATAACGAAATAATTATCGGTAAAACAAAAAATAACTTTAAAAAACTAATTGGGATCTTTTATTTAAAAAAACAATAAAAATTAAAATAAAAGAAAAAACAGAAACAAAAACAAAAAACAAAACACCCCCCCCCTAAAAAAACAAAAAAAAAACCCCAAAAAACCCAAATGATAATTCATTTAAAACGAATTATGTTTCAATTTAAGACTGAAATAATCATACAAACTAATTAATCGCATACAAGAAATACTACCGGGTATTTCGAATTAAAATACGGACCCGTATTAAATCTGTGTATGTAAACTCTCTCCATATTTTATCAATACATGTTTATAATACATTGTATATGGTTGATATTGTTATATCTGACTGTATACCGGTGTTAGGCATCAGCGTTCTAGGAATAAAGATTTATTGAGTTTATGTAAAAAAAAAAGTTTTTGTTTTACCTTCGGCAACTTTCCATAGGGCGGATATCAATCCTAAGAAAATCGAGAACAACATTTCTGAAATACAAAGACATTTGTAAGAATTATGTAAACAATTGACTCGTTTTCATTTGAGATAGCTTTGGAAATCAATTAAACTGAAAACTTAAATAATGTTGTTTAAATAAAGCCTAACGTGGTCAAATTGAAAAAACAGATACAACTTCTACATCTTGAGTGTACGTTTCTTACCCGTGGACCTCTAGAAGTGCACTGACCCACTGATGAACGAAATGACTATATTAACATAACTGATAAGACCGGTCAGAACTGCACTGACGTCCTAAATACTTGTTGATAAGATATTTGCTGTTATAATGGTGGTAGATGTTCACTAGCTTAGTCGTTGTTAGGAATACAAACAATTTGTAAACGTATAACAAGTACCAGTATACTCGTATCTTAATTCTAAAAGGCCAAACATGTGCCAAGGACAAGGACAGAACTCATGCAAGAATAAAACAATCTTTAATATATATAATAGTTTTTTAATTGATGTTTTTAAATGCCAGCTAAGAACGTGGTGACAATCTAGTCCCTTCTTACCCCCGTTCTGTCCGAATTTCTTATTTTTGTAGTTTTTTATTGGCATTCGTAGTTTGGTACGGACTATACACGTGTATTTATGTAAGAAGTGACAATTTGTTTCTAATTTTCATTTTTAGCATCGTTCCCCGGCGTCCCTACAGAAATTATATTCGAATAATTAACATTAACTTCCCTCACCAACAAAACAATTATGTAATATGTGTATAATAAAAAATCTTAAGTGAATTAATGTATTCAGCATTAAATTCCTTTATCGAAGGAAGACGGACTAGTATAGTTGTTGGCTGTTGTTGCGTTCCGCTCTAGTATTCCTTAAACAAATGATTGGTGGTTAAACCTGTCCTAAAATAGAAAAACCAAATCGAGGTTCGGTCTTTTTGAAAATCGTCTGCAAGGAGGTGACAGGAAAAATGTCGGTTTGGCAATCTAATTTTTTTAAACCCTCCCACCCACCTCCATTACATAACACGCACAAAGTTAATACATTTTGCTAATCATCTTGTTAACGAAATTGGTACTTCGCTTCCTTTTCTTGAATATTTTCAGGTATGGGGACAGCTTGGAGCTTGAGGATTGAAGAGCCTTGCAAGGAAAAAGCACACAGTCTTGGTATCGTCGTGGAGTGTGAGAAGTGTGAGAACCCTCCCACCCACCTCCATTACATAACACGCACAAAGTTAATACATTTTGCTAATCATCTTGTTAACGTAATTGGTACTTCGCTTCCTTTTCTTGAATATTTTCAGGTATGGGGACAGCTTGGAGCTTGAGGATTGAAGAGCCTTGCAAGGAAAAAGCACACAGTCTTGGTATCGTGGAGTGTGAGAAGCGTGCAAATGGTGGTTTCGGACAATACGGCAGATTTTTCACTGCACTGGCCCCCCTTTTTATTAACTGTCAACTAGCAAATATCTAAATTCTGGAGTAACCTCTGTTTCCCAGGGTTGCTCATCCCCCATATATAGCAGTTGCTAATTTATCTATGGTCTGCCATCAAGTTGCGGCGACCAATATATTGACTTGAACTTTAATCTTATCTTATATTTCATATATATATTTATTTATATATTGTTGTACTTGTATAATAAAGCTGTGGCCAAATACTGCCAATCTAGATCTTTGTTTTTATTCAGCATTCTCTGAGATAATGTTTGAACTTGAAACCCACATTTAATACATTGTAGACAGCAAATAATTAACATTATTGTGAAATGAAAAGAGTTTTTTTTGAGCCGTTTGTAATAGGTATCGGAATGTAATATACATTAATCGTCAAAAGTGTATATATATTATCTCCTCGTACCTAGTAAATTGGTTGAAAAACAATACATACAACATTTTAATAATACATACCTGATATTTGCTATGTGTTTAGAAGTTATATTCATTAATGGCAGTAGTACAAATGTGATGGCAATGATATCGTTATGCGGTTGCGACTATCCATACACCGCAATGTAAATTTGGTCATTTTTTGTCGGCACCTATTATCATTGTCATCTCATGGCAGCCTCTTGCCATTGTCATCATGTCGTTACTATTGTCATCGTCATCACGTCGCAGTCATTTTCATCCTGTCGGCCCCTATCGTTATGTGGTTAAGGCAGTTCGTCTACTATTAATCACGTGATCTGTTATCACTGAGATCGCGGGTTCGAGTTTAGGTTTGGGCACGGTGTCCTCGACTCCCATCTCAATTTACAAGGATTGCCAGTTTTCCTGCCGCTGGTCCGTGGTATTCTCCGGCTTCCTCTCCAAATAAAACTAGACACCATGAAATAGCTGAAAAATTGCTAAAA
The DNA here is from genome assembly GCA_944474755.1 of Limnoperna fortunei. NCBI lineage: Eukaryota > Metazoa > Mollusca > Bivalvia > Mytilida > Modiolidae > Limnoperna > Limnoperna fortunei. Next base: position 90,474,409 of record OX104116.1, read on the forward strand.
GTGGCGTTAAACATCCAACAAACAAACAAACAAACAATACCCTATCGTTATTGTTATCCTGTCTGTACAATTGTCATTGTTATCCTGTTGGTACATTATATGTTTTTCCGGTCTTAAACAGGGTATATAATGTCACATTCACGGCTTAGGATTTATATTCCATGAGCCGAAGGCGAATGGAATATACGTCCTAAGCCGTGAATGTGACATTATATACCCTGTCTAAGACCGGAATAACCATTATATTTTATTACTATTCATGTAAAAAACTTTCATTATAATTGGAGTTCTATTATTCTGGCATATTTTAACAAAGGACAAATAGCGTAGTAGTATTATGCATAAGCATATAATATGGCATATTACATGCCATATGCATATAGGCGGGGCTATTGGGCGTTGCCTAATAAATATGTCATTACTGATTTTTTTGGACATCAGCTATGCGCTTTATACAATGCGAAAATATTATCTTACCGAAGTTTTGGTTTTAAGTATATAGTCTGCCAACAGGCTGAAGGAAGATGTCAACATGTAGGTTTGGCAATGTTTATTATGTTTATAATGTTTATTAAACTTGCTTAATTTGGGATGAATTTTGTTAGCACATGCCATTGCCTGATTTGATCTTATTACGATGTTGGAACAATTGACATTCATAGCAATAATAACAATAATACTGTCTTTGTCATGTCATATGCGAAAATATGTCCCAAGGTTAGAAGGCATAATGCACTTCCCTTCGGGTCGTGCATTATGCCTTCTAATCTTGGGACATATTTTCGCATATGACATGCCAAAGACAGTATTATTGTATAAATAGCGCACATCTTAAATTAGGAATATTTTACGGGAAAAACAAATATTTAAGAAAGAACCAGGACTATGTAGCGTAGTTTTTTTTTATACGTAATCAAGTTATCCGTATTTGTATGGAAAATATACGTTTTAAGTGAACGCATAATATTTTTTTAAAAAGTGCATTTTTATTAATAGTTTTAATAACACAAAATTGCACTCTGAAATTGGGCAAATTACGTTATTATTGATAAAATCAAAATATATTCAATAAATATTGTCCCTTATGGCACCCCATCATTACTTTTAACGCTTAGACGATCGAGGCCCATTCGGGATTTATAACTAAAGTTTATATAAAAACAAACTATATTTTTGTTGAACACTAAATTAATAAAAATAACAATTACATATTAAATAACAGCGAAATTTTATCTTTTTTAAAATTTAATCGTCTTCTGTTCAATAAATAACCCAAATGTATCCTTAAACTGGGAAGTGTGAAGGTAAAAGTTTGCGAAGCACCAAATTCAATATCGGTGGAGCTTGTATTGGTTTTGATTGATGTGTGGATGTCGACGTTGATAAGTGAATTAAAATAAGAAAACTAGTTATTGACGGTCATGTCACTTTGATGCCATTAAAATGAATATCATTGGATTTTGGACGATGGAAATCAAAATGAATATCAACGGATTTTGACGATGTCTTGACTGATGAGTGCATGATGATGCAGTGTAGGTACATACATGTATTTATTAACTTTTAGAGCGCTTGAGATCAAGTTTCTCGTTTGTTGTTTTGTGCATTGACACACTTTTATAGAGGACACAAAAATCATACAGGATTTGTGACCCGGGACTGACATTATTGACCCAGAACCCTCCCCCTTTTCCGTGCCTTCTATCGCTGATATTTGAGTAGATTTGTTTCTTAATTTACTTCCCTTCTGTTATTTAAACAAATATATTACTTATCACTGTATTTACGTCGTTTATAACATGTTCGGGTTAGACATTGTTTCATTTTGTTACTTTTTCAATCGAAGCGGAACGAAGGCGGCGATGATGATTTGTTTTCCCAGGGGCACCATACGGGATAAAAATATGCTTTATGTATACGGCTGTAGACGTATACATAGCCTGATACGGCTTGGTAACCAATCAGAATGCAAGGTTTTTATGTGAGCTATAATATAATGTCATTGTCATCACGTGACAGCCTATTGTCATTGTTATCCTGTTGGTACATAATGTCATTGTCATCACGTGGCAGTCTATTGTCATTGTTATCCTGTTGGTACATAATGTCATTGTCATCACGTGGCAGTCTATTGTCATTGTTATCCTGTTGGTACATAATGTCATTGTTATCACGTGGCAGTCTATTGTCATTGTTATAACGCAGCCTATTTTCATTTTTATCCTCTCGATACCCATTCTCGTCATCACGTGGCAGCCTATTGTCAGTGGATCTGTCTGGAATTGTCAGTTCGGAACAAAAATACCGCATATATGGCTTTAAAATTAAAATACAAGTTGATAAAAATTAAGTCTGGCATGTTTGCATTTTTCAATTGGTTCTAGAAATATATTATGACGCAATGAAGATGCTGTGCGTCTTTTCTAAATAATGATTATTTTAAAGTTTATATAATCCAAAATGCATATTGTCGGAGTGGATATACCCAAGAAACCAGTTACCACTTTTTCTTTGAATGTCCTCTGTACACGAATAATAGAAGTGCTCTATTAGAGAACCTGAACTAGGTAACATAGTATAACAATATAGGTGTACATCTATTGCTAGGGCTGAACTAAAATATTACAAATCAACAATATGAGATTGTTATACAAAATGCATACACTTTTATAAAGGAAACAGATAGATTCCTCCTGACATGATATTCAATCATAGACACACACGCACACACAAACACAAACACACCCCCCCCCCCCACACACATGTGCACGTATACATAGATACATACATAGTGAAATTTTTTGTAATATATGTCTCAATTTTTCATTTTTCATTACTTTATCATGTTAGATAACATGTACATGCCTGACTTATTGTTACAAAATGTAAGCTGTAGAAGACTAAATAAGTATGTATTTACTTGTCTCTTATCCATTTTGTTGTTTATCACAAATAAATATAGTCTAATAATGTTTTGATTAGTACAATGTTTCTATCTTAAATTATTTAGAGTAGAATGAATAAACACAAATTTTTATGAAATATTTGGCATAATTGATTATATCTATTCTATACAGAATAATTAAATATTGTAGAATAAAATAAACATTTAGAAAAGTCATTGAACAGAAATAGAAAACTATATAGGCTTATAGTAACGGTAGATTAAATAAATTTACTTCAGTGCTGTAAAGAACAACAAATCGATTAAAGTGGGACAACAGATTAACAGGTCCACTTAGTTTACAACTGTTACACTAACAGTTCATTATAAACCAGGTCAACAAAGGTTGACAAGTATAGAGGATAACACGGACTTGTGGTAAAGTTTGCTGTGATTTCGTAATGATCAATCATTATTTTGTTTTGTAATTATATGATGTCTTTTCATAATTTCATACTGTTGATCCATCATTCTTTGTTGTGGTTTCGTAATTACATGCCGTGGTTCCATCATCATATGATAGAGTTTCGAAATTATATGCTGTTGATCCATTATTATATGATCTGGTTTCGTAATTATATCATGTGGTTCTATCGTTATATGATGTGGTTTCGTAATTACATGATGTGGTTCCATCATTATACGATGTGGTTTCGTAATTACACATGATGTGGTTTCATAATTATATGCTGCTTATCCATTATTATATGCTGTGGTTTCGTAATTACATGCAGTGGTTCCATCATTATATGATGTGGTTTCGTAATTATATGCTGTTGATCCATGATTATATGATGTGGTTTCGTAATTATATGCTGTTGATCCATGATTATATACTGAGGTTTCGAAATTACATGCTGTGGTTCCATCATTCTATGTTATGGTTTCGTAATTATATACTGTTGATCCATCATTATATGATGTGGTTTCGTAATTGCATGCTGTGGTTCCACCATTGTATAATGTGGTTTCGTAATTATATGCTGTTGATCCATTATTATATGCTGTGGTTTCGTATTACATGATGTGGTTCCATCATTATATGATGTGGTTTTGTAATTATATGATGTTGATCCATGATTATATGATGTGGTTTCGTAATTATATGCTGTTGATCTATGATTATATGCCGTGGTTTCGAAATAACATGCTGTGGTTCCCATCATTCTATGTTGTGGTTTCGTAATTATATACTGTTGATCCATCATTATATGATGTGGTTTCGTAATTACATGTTGTGGTTCCACCATTGTATGATGTGGTTTCGTAATTATGTGCTGTTGATCCATTATTATATGCTGTGGTTTCGTAATTACATGCTGTGGTTCCATCATATATGATGTGGTTTCGTAATAATATGCTGTTGATCCATTATTATATGATGTGGTTTCGAAATTGCTTTTGATCCATTATTATATGATGTGGTTTCGTAATAACATGCTGTCGTTCCATCATTATATGATGTGGTTTCGTAATTATATGCTGTTGATCCATTATTATATGCTGTGGTTTCGTAATTACATGCTGTCGTTCCATCATTATATGATGTGGTTTCGTAATTATATGCTGTTGATCCATTATTATATGATGTGGTTTCGTAATGATATGTTGTTGATCCATTTGTATATGATGTGGTTTCGTAATAATATGCTGTTGAACCATTATTATATGATCTGATTTCGTAATTACATGCTGCTGTTAATTGAAGTTTGATATAACTTTTCGTATGTTGGCCATGGCTTAAGGGGTTCTGAAGTAATTAATATAAAGTGACCATTGTAAGTGTAGATGTGTTTTATTAAGTTAAAATAAACAAACTACTCAGTTTGTATCATTTCCTATCATAGCTCACATCAAAAAGGAACAAACTCGTGTCTTGTAAATTTCACTGTGACTAGCAGTGGAACCAATGACATTTTCAATATGCAGACACCGACCCAACTATTACACGTTCGCCGTTACCGAAACATATTTCCGGTATATAAATTTGCAGGGTCACACTAATGTCCAATAAATTGGACATAAAATGGGACAGTCGTGTAAGGTCATGAACACATTCACTGAATTACATATCAGCGTGTAGGAACACCTGAGCACGATAACAGGCTATGCTATAAGACAATGTTTACCTTGACCTAGTACCTATAAACTCATCTTCGCTAGCCAATGGTTACGATCCGATACTCTTCTCTTCACCCTTGGCAGATTGAGCCGGATTTTTTGGTGTGTCCGCGACCGGCATTTATTGGTTCCAGCTGAATCTAGCTGCGTCCAATCAGAACGCTCGATACTACTGATCACGCATTGATAACATGTGCGATAGAAAAACATAAAAATGGCAGCGTGTATTGTTGACAACTGTAGATTATGCCTTCTGATTTTTGGTTAAAGAATCTATTTTGAACAATCACATATTAGTTTTGGAATGTCACTGGGCGCAGCCATTTCTTCTTACAAAACTTGCATAATACCTTTCTATTGATTGGCTAAAAATGATGCAATTCATATGGGCGGTGTTTAAGTTTTCTGATTAATTCCGATAGATGTCGCTAGGCGGGAAATACGATTTTATTGCTCAATCTGCCAAGGGTGAAGATAAGAGTATCGGATCGTAACCATTGGCTAGCGAAGATGCTATAAACTTGAACAAGAATAGCATTTCCTATTTATGATCATAACAAATTTCATCAACCCAGGACGTTTAGTTCTTGGGATATGTAGGTGGAAACCTTATTTAACATAAGATTTTCAAAACGAATTATTAAGTGTAAACATATTTTTGGAAATATAGATTCGAAAACAAGTTAAAAACTTTTGTAGATGTCATAAGCAAATTTGCATAAATTTTATAAGTAGTTTATACAATAAAACCAAACGATTGGCATAGTCCCTGTTTACACATTGTAAGGACTGATAAACAAAAACAAATCACAGTTGGGATGTTTTAGATGGTTGTGCGCGCGATGTTACTTGGAGGCATGACGAGCCTATTAAAATTTAATCGTTTTGTATTTAAAATAAAGGTTTTAACTGCCAAGAAATTGTTTGTATTATCCTCGGAACTAAGTTCAGTCGAACTAATCAACAGTATTTGATGTGAGAACAACAGAGTTTCTGTTATGTCGCCAAGACACGTTTGACGCTGGTTCTCATATCTTGAACGAAATGAATGGAATGTGTTCTGTCGACTTCGTCATCAACACGTACATAGAGGGGAGTTTACAGTGTGCCTTAAGTAACAACTTTCCCTCATTTAAAAAATTTTCATGTACTTCCCTGTGTATAGACCCATTTCAGCAAATGGAAGATACTGTGGTGGTTGAGGTATTTTTAGAAGGTCAGCTCTCAAAAGTTAAATTAAAATACTCTCAACTAACTCTAAAGATTATCAATGGATCAAAGTTGACAAAAACTACTTTAATCTCGAAAAGGACATTTATATATGTTCTGCTTATATACCCCCATCAAATTCATCTTATTCTTTGAAACTTAAATATAATATTTTACAACAAACTGAAACAGACATTACTGAATTTCAAAAAAGCGGGATATATGTATATTATAAGGTGGAGATTTAAACGCAAGAACTGCTAATGAAGCTCATTTTGTAGAAGGAGACGATGCCATGTATCTTCCATTGTATGAATCATATATGACTGACTTTAATATAATAGGTAGAAGAGCATTGGATGAAACATTAGATAATAGATCTATGTATTGGAAATAAATTAAGAATTGTATATGGTAGATGCATATATTTTTTGGGAAAATTTACCTGTTTTCAATGCACATGGTCAATGTATTGTCGATTACTTAATTGTTAATGAAGACTTATTAGAATATATGTTGTATTTTGAAGTGTCTGACTTAAAATCTACATTTTAAGACTGTCATTGTAAAATTTCATGGCCAATCTTAGCTAAATTTGTAGTTGACTCTTAACCGAACATTAAAATCAAAAAAGCTCCTTTAAATTGTATATGGAATGAAGAATCTAATATAAAATTTCAAGTAACCGTATCATCATCAGTATTTCAACAAAAAAAAGACTCTTCATCTAGTGATGTAAACAAATTAGCAGATGATCTCAAGGAGATTTTTTTCAGCTGCAAAAATTTCATTATGTAAACCTAAATTTAAAAATGCTACAAATAAAAAGTAAAAAAGAAATAGTTTGATAAGGACCTCTTAAAAATGAGACAAGAGCTAATAGCAGCTTGTCAATTGTTCTTCAAATTTCCAAAGGATCCTTTAATAAGGGGAAGATATTTCAAAATCTATAGAAGTTACAATATAGATAGAAAATTCAAAAGAAAACAATATAAAGTAGCACTTCTTAATGAATCATTTGCAAGTTTATAGTCCTAAAAAGTACTGGAAGCTCATAGAAGATATTAAGAATCACAAAATAAAGATAACTTTGCATCTAACATTGAACCAGATGCTTGGGTTAAACATTTCAAGAATTTACATTGATCTGTTGATGATAGATGTAAGAAAAGAATAAAAACGTCTCTAATGAACTAGACTTTGAAATAACATATAAAGACATAAACCAAGCTATTGCAAACTAAAAATGGGAAGGCCAGTTGTTTGGACCTAATTTCTAATGAAATGATTAAAAGTAGTCAATCATTTCTTCAACCCGTAGAAAAAGAATTGTTTAATCGACACAGTTTCGACAATTATAATGAAAAGGTTGACTGGTCTCATCTTTATAATGTCTATTGTAAAGTGTGGAATTTTCGTCCCCACTAAGCAACCAACATGCCACATTGCCTAAAATAGAAAACAGTAAAATGCAAATAAGTGTCGTGTGTATACTAGCTTAAATGCGATTATATATAAAGTCTATCCGAGACAAAAATGTCCAGAAAGTAATGATTTTTAATCGAACTTTTCGGACGACTTCGGGACTGACGGACCTTTTATCACTTTTTTTTTATTTATTGCGTTTTGTGACATAATCCAATAAAAAATAGATATACAGAAACAACAAACAACAAAAGTAAGTTGTAAAAAGAACATGGCTTAAATTGTCAACTGATGCATCACGGGATTCATTTAACTTAAATCTTCCTTACTGTAAAAACATTTTCTCAGGGTCTGCTTTAACACACCATTAATTTCATTGGCCCGATTTCGTCGGCCATCATCTAATATGAGGTACTGTTATGTAATAACTATGTTTTCTGATTTGGTTTTATTAGCTATTTTATTAAAAATGACAGAAAACTCGGACCAATAAAATTCGTACCGCAAAAGTACGGTCTGAGTTGTCTTGTACTGTCCACAAATTTACGGTCTGAGTTATTTAATATTTTCTATAATAATATTGTTTTAAGTGAAGTTTATGTTCTGAGCTGTAAAGTAGGTGATCACACTAAAGTTTACAAAAAAGTTGTTATGCAATATTTTTTATACATCAGCCAATGTCTGAAACACAAAAGAAGCTGATATATATATATATATATATATATATATATATATATATATATATATATATATATATATATATATATATATATATATATATATATATATATATATATATATATATATATATATATATATATATATATATATATATATATATATATATATATATATATATATATATATATATATATATATATATATATATATATATATATATATATATATATATATATACATGTATATATATTTCTCTTACTTAGTTTGTAGCACTGTGTGAAAACAAATTTAACAGAAACAAAAAACTTAAGGGGATGCCCATTTTTGTTTGGGGGGATCTCAAAATTGATATAACATTATGGTAAATTAATTTATTGATGATTAAATGCAAAGTTTTCCCATAAACGAGTTTTGTGTAAGCAAATAAATATGAGAATGACGTTAGGAAGTTAATTTTGACAACAAAAATGCCAATTTTAGTACACTTTGACCAGTGTTTTTGTAAAAAAAAAAAGTACCTCAAGATCCTTATTTTCTTTCTAACAAAAATTATATACCACTGAATTGCTTGACATAATATGAAAAATCAGAAAATTTCATTGGACAGAATTCAGTTATTTTAGTGCTTGTTTATTGTCTTCTCTGAATAATGTATTAAAAAATTTGAAATTTCAGTGTTTAACAATCCGAAAACAAGTTTTAAATAATATTTTTAACTTTTGAGTTATGATTAATTGATAAATCTTACAAAGTTTATAAAATAAATTATAAAACAAATGTAGAAATGTTCACATAAATTATATCCACGATTATAAAAGATAATTTGGAGTGTTAATACAGTTAATACAGTATTACAACTCGAGTTGTCCCATTATCTACCGTCCTAGTTTTCCTAACTACGGTCAGAGGTGTCCCATTATCTACCGTCCTAGTTTTCCTAACTACGGTCAGAGGTGTCCCATTATCTACCGTCCTAGTTTTCCTAACTACGGTCCGAGTTGTCCCATTATCTACCGTCCTAGTTTTCCTAACTACGGTCCGAGTTGTCCCATTATCTACCGTCCTAGTTTTCCTAACTACGGTCCGAGTTGTCCCATTATCTACCGTCCTAGTTTTCCTAACTACGGTCCGAGTTGTCCCATTATCTACCGTCCTAGTTTTCCTAACTACGGTCCGAGTTGTCCCATTATCTACCGTCCTAGTTTTCCTTACTACGGTCCGAGTTGTCCCATTATCTACCGTCCTAGTTTTCCTAACTACGGTCCGAGTTGTCCCATTATCTACCGTCCTAGTTTTCCTTACTACGGTCCGAGTTGTTCCATTATCTACCGTCCTAGTTTTCCTAACTACGGTCCGAGTTGTCCCATTATCTACCGTCCTTGTTTTCCTAACTACGGTCCGAGTTGTCCGCCGTCCGAGTTAGCCAAAAACCATTTTTTAAAACTAAAGTAAACCTTGGTGAAAATGTATAGTTGAAATAAAGAACATTTTGTATTCCTCCGAATAGTCATATCCAGGTTTGGGAGAGAGCAGTCAATCGCTTTAGCTGCCTTAACTAATTTAGATATTTGTAACTTGTATGCAAATCGATCAAGAGGTGATGCCGATGATACGCATGTTCGTATGTTGAAAACTGAAATAAGAATTCGTCAATTAATCTATAAGTAAACCTATATTACAGAGCATAGCTTATTACTCGTATACTAAAATTACTCATTTTTGATCATTTTTACTCACCCGTTAGTCCTGCAGTAGATATTCCCAATCTACATTCGAACTCACTTGGATATTTTTTGTTGACGACGAAAGTAGTTATTAATTGTACCGAAATCGATTCTCGAACACCGCCTGGAATGCCATACTTATTTTACCGACGTATGGAAAATCATTGCAGCTACGACGGATATATTGTAACGTACCACCACACTTACCATTCCATGATTGAAGGCCTAGAGAACAAACTTGTTTAAACTTACAAAGTATTTGTGTTCTCGAAGATTGCTTCCGGCGAAGGAGAAAAGCAGTAATGAAACTTAATCTAATGACGTATGTCATAAGATTCAATTATTAACTATGACTGAGGTGTAGTCGTATAGACCAATATAAAAAAAGGCAAAACTCTTAATTTATTCTTTAATTATAAACGTAGAGTCCCACTTTCCTAACAATCTGATTACGATTTAAATGTGGGATGACAAACAAAAACTGATATTTAAAAAATACTATATATGCATGGTCAGTCGGATGTCAGATATACATGACATGACTAAATCACATCATTCTAAACGACATCATTTCTTAATTTTTAATGAAAATAAATATATAAGTGATATTTTTACAGCACGTGGTATTGACACGGATGATGTATTCGCCTTTGGGGAAACTACTGAATAGCAAACTGCTCCATAACGATGAAAGATTTCGCAAATACAGACCAAAGACTAGTGTTGTCTATTTTTAAAGTCGTCATCTGAAAAGAAGTACATGTATGTAGAAATTTTAGAAACCAAACAGTCATATACTAGTAGTGTTATACAGAAATTCACCACAGAAGAAATCTTGAAAACAACAACAACAACAACAAAATAATAAAAACAAAAATGCAGCTAATTATGACTAAGTGTCCAATAAACATTTTTATTCAAACAAAATAACCAACACCTAGGAAACTGAGACAATCCACAAATCAGTCCAAGAAACCGACAAGTTGGAAAACCAACAACCATAAATGATTCAACTACAGACATGGTTCTTATTTGGAATAGAAACTTCCAAAGAAATGGTGGATTGAACCATGTTCTATGGCATGTCAAACTTCCCGTTTCCATGATTATAGTATGCTAGCTAGTGCGTTGATGAAAAAATGTGGGTATCATACACCACCCGTCGGTAAAATGTGGGTATCATACACCACACGTCGGTAAAATGTGGGTATCATACACCACACGTCGGTACAGTGTATATTCCAATGATCATCGCAGCACATTCACTATGTAATTAATAGAACGTTGAAGAAATTCAGTTTCATAGGAATACAGGAACAAATCGGCCAGGAGCTGAACACAGTTTGTACCCATTAGAATTCTAATGTCTCCAAGGCATTTGATCGCGTATGGCATAAGGGGTTACTATATAAACTGCGTAAATATGGAATTAAGGGGAACTTATTGAATTGGTTTGCAAACTATCTTTCTGATCGAAATCAGAGAGTCTGCATGGATGGCTATTACTCAACTTGGAAATCTATTAATGCTGGTGTCCCACAAGGATCAATACTTGGTCCGTATCTGTTTCTTCTGTTTGTCAATGACATAGTTGACGTGGTTTCTAATAAAATCAAACTATTTGCTGATGATACTTCATTATACTGTGTTGTTGACGATAAGAAAGCAGCTACAGAATCTTTACAATCAGACTTGGATAGTCTCCATAAATGGGCCACCGACTGGGGCATAACCTTTAACGCCAGTAAAACAAAATCCATGTTATTCACTAGAAAACATGAAGAAAATATTCCAATTTTGTATTTAAATGATATTGCCTTGGAGAACACAAATATTCATAAGCATCTTGGTCTAAACTTTATTCAACATGGATCTTGGAAAGACCATATAAATGAAATATATACAAAAGCCTGTGCCAGGCTAAATATCTTGCGCATGCTAAAATATAGTATTGATAGAAACTCTTTAGAAAAATTGTACATTGCCTTTATTAGACCTATCCTTGAGTATGGAAATGTTATCTTTGACAATTGTACTCAGGAGGAGTTTAACCTATTAGAGTCTGTACAATATGATGCTGCCAGAATAATTACTGGTATGCGTCGAGGCACTCCAAAATTTAAGTTATATAAAGAACTTGGGTGGGATTCTCTGCAAAATAGGCGAAAAAACCAAAAACTGATTTTTATCTTTAAGGCTTTACATGGATATCTCCCATCTTACATTTCTGATCTCGTACTTTCCCAAATCAATATAAATGAGAATTATAATATCAGAAAGCCTAGATATTTTGATATACCACATGCCCGTACAATCTCTTATCAAAAAAGCTTCTTCCCGGACACCCTAGATATGTGGAATAAACTGGATATAGGTATACAAAGTATCACCTCTCTGTCCGATATCAAGAATAAATTGAATAATGAGATAGAGAAGCCCCCTTGTCATTATTCTCTTGGCCCACGTAAACTTAATATAGTATTGTTGTCAACTGCGGAACAATGTTAGCAACTTAAACCAACACCTTTACCAATCACATTTATCTGAGAGTCCGTTTTGTGCATGTGGTGACATTGAGGATAACTTTCATTATTTATATGTATGTCCCCTCTATGACAACCCCCGAAGACTGTTATTTAACCGTCTTAGAAATTTTGAACCAATACTAAATGTAAATGTTTTACTACATGGTTCATTGGAACTGTCTCCAGAGGAAAAGGCTGAAATAACAAATGCTGTCCTTGAATTTATTAATAGTACACACAGATTTCAATAATATTATAAATTTTACCTACAAGTATATTGCCCAAACACGTGCATATTTATATAAGAGTTAAAGATCCTAAATACTAGTACATGTACATGTATGTATACCTTGCCTCATTTGCAGTTATCAAGAATTGATGACATCTGTTCACCTATGTTCACCTATTGCTCCTATGTTATTTATATTATTAATGTTATTTACTTTATTTTATTTTATTCAATTTTTCTTCTTACTAGTATTTGCCATTATGTTCATTTATTCATCTATCCACCTAACTGTTCTGTTATCATTACATACATTTTTTTCCTTCTCTTTTTGGTTTTTTTCTTCTATACTTGACTAATACCTTTTCTATTTTCTCAGTTAAAACAGTTTTTCAAAATTTGCCCTTCTCTACAAATACACAAAAAAAACCCAACTTGTACAGCTTTCTTCTGCTCTGTACTCAATGAATACTTATTTTTATTTATAAATTTATTAAATGACACATTTACCACATATATATATGGAATTAATTTTAATCTTTGTATTATGTATACTAATTGCAATAGTACAAACTGTATCATGATTCACTTCTCTCACAGAGTATTCAGTATACTGATGAATTACCTTGCTACCTTTTTGTTCTTTAGCAGAAAATTGCATGTTATGGTTAGAAACTAAAACGACTGTATTATAATTAATAGGCGTAGTGTAGTCACATTGTAGGCATATATATAAAGGAAGGCTTTATTTATAAATTCTTTAAGACGGGATTTATTTTATCGCGAAGCAAAGTAGTATAACGAGCTAAGATCTGAAAAATCGAAGGTTCTAATTATTGAAATTAGAGATAACGATCTGATTTTAAATTGTCCAGAAGTTCTTTTGCATATTTTAGAATCTACATATGAAGATATTAGTTCCCGAATAAGAGGTTATACAGTATTTTTGTTGTCCTGTCTCTGCAGACAGTGTCTTATGCACTCTTTTTGTAGAGTACGTAGTGTCCTTGACGGTGTTTTGATATATTCTATAGTTACAACAAATTGAAGTCGGCGACAAAATAAAATTGAACCCAAAGAATCCAAAGAATTAATTTTCCGTTAGAACTGTCTTAGACTGGAAACACCTAGGCACTGATATTGTCAATACCTCCAGTGTGTAGGGCTTCAAATCTGCCATGACTACTCGCGACTTATAAAACTGCACCCCATACAGATACATATAGCACGAGCTTCCTATATAACTTCTTATTTTATTGGATAAATATCGGTTGCACCATAATAAGCATCACCCTCCTTGTTGATATCCAATTCTAATATGACGTGCTTTAACGTTTATCCGTTAAAATTGCGTGTTACATTGACGGAACAACCAGTTTATGGCAAAAAATGGTGTTTTCTGTGGTACATAAATATTATAAATGCACCGTAACTATATCTTCTAAGAATTAAAATAATAATTCACGGAGGTTGTGATTTATGCCAAAATCTTGCTGTTAAGTACTATAAAATGATGACACAATCGGATATTATAGTTATTATAAAAATTGTCAGTTTTCGATTAAAAACGGATGTTGTTGAAACTTTGCGCAGTTGTTAAGTACTGTAAATGAAGTCCAAGTTGAATTGTCAGCAAAATTCTATTGCAGTTGTTTGAGTTGCGCCTAATTACTTGTAAATTGTCGTAATAGGTCCAAGGTCAAGGCCACAATTGTCTTCTGAGATGGACTTCTATCATCCTCAGCTGATTAGTCACTGACTAAATGTCTACATAAATAATGTTATTTAATACAAGGCGAGGTATCATTTATTTTCCCATTTGATGCCCTTTTTTATGAAATAGTATCAAAGGACAAAACGCAAAGTTGCGTCTTTCGGCCATCATAGCGTAATTTGTGATGTTGATCATGTGCTAACTTAATCTCCGTAGTGAGAGTTTTCTTTCGATCGTTATTGCAAACTAACAACTTATTTTTTTTCGATTTCTCTTCGGATTCATCCCTTTGCTGTTTGTTTTACAACGGTTTGCGTCTAATCTGTGTAAATACAATGACCACCAGAAGGCCAAGTAAAAAGAATTTACAACTGAAAGGGACAAAGAGAAATAGCAATAATAAAAATAATAGCAAAAGCCGAAAGTCAAGAGACGATTTCAAAATATTTATAAAATACAAACATATACAACACGAAACAAAAACACAAAAACAGAAAACGAGTATCACGAACCCAATAACTAGAGGCTATGGTGTTGTAATCTCTCACCCGGAATAAAAACTTGATTTTTTCGCAATTGTCAGTTTCACCCTAGCTAAAAAAATAAAATTTTGTTAACATTTTCATTAAAGGATATAACTCCTATAAACAGTCATCAGACAATTTTTGCAAAATGAAATGATTTGTAAGCATTGTGCTTCAGGATAATGATTTCAAGTTTAATCTAGCTGTTATAGATTGTAATTAATAACACAAATAATAATAGTTTCGCCTGTTATCGTCAATGAAAGGTAATAACTTCAATAAAGAGTCATATGACAATTTTATGAAGTGAATGATATGTAGGTCTTGGCTTGCTGATCATTTTAGCAATTTACTGTTTTCTCGTTATATTTTTAAAAATGGAAATTTGTCAAAAATCGTAATTTAAGTGCACTCTCTCCTACAGGGAGTCATGACACAACTTAGGACCACGTGCTTAGGACTAATAGTAAAATTTGTGGAGCTTAACGTGATCATTAATTTGAGGTAAACTTTTTGTTTTAAGCTATTATAATTTTTGAGATATTTATAAAAAAAACCTGTTGAGCCCCTTATGTTCTATTTTGAGTAACAGCAGACATCATTGTCCGTTGATTAAGCACACTTGATTCCATGAGAAAAGCTGACATGCACTTTCGGTCTAGGTGAGTGAAGCATCATGGGTGTACTCCGGTGCTCCGAACTAGTAGCATAGTACAGTATTGTTTAAGTAAACTATAACGCGCCGTTCTGGTATGAAATCTGATAAATGATAAATCATCAGATCAATAAGTGTTTACTAACAAGTTATTGTGTGTGTGTGTGTTTGTGTGTTTGGTTGGGGGCAGTGTCGTCTTTTCAATTTGGAAAAAAAGAACACAAAAACTTCGTTTATCCATATAAAAATAAATCCATTCACATTGTCAGATGAGAACTACTCCTGGCCACTACATTTTTCGATTGTACCCAAGACCATATATGAAAACACCAGGGAACACAGTAATTGCGACGTACATTCTGCCAGCCTAACTATGTTCTTCCCTCCAGAAATGTAAGAAAACAATGATTGAAGTACTTTGCCCATATACTTTTTGTGATAATTTCTATAGAGGTGCGTCATTATAAACCAATTAATTTGGCCGTCTATTCACCAGTCTACATTGGACAGTGTCACCCTTCTCTTACATCTACAGTGACAAGAATTGTATACTCAAATCAAATAATTAGACTTTATTTCATAAACATGATTTCGATTTGTGTAAAATAAGACATATACAATCAAAAAAAGTAAATTTGAAAATTAGTTATAAAAAACAGCCTGTCCTTTGTTCCTATTACATTAAAATAAAAGAACCCGTATTTTCAACAGCTTAGTGGTGTTGGGGTCACTTCTACCTGAGTAGCTCTACTTGTTGTATGTGTTTTGATCGGTCTGATTTTTTTTATTTACATGTTAGTGTAGTTTTTATGAAATAAGGATAACTCTTGTTGGTGCTGTATTGTGCAGGTGTAGTTGTGCTTTGGTGGTGACGCGGTGTTATTAGGGTATACATAGGGGTTTAGGATCCATTAAATCAGTTCAATTGTTTATATGACTGTCCCTAGCTGAAAAGGTGTTCAAAGTCTTTACATTCTTTCTTTGAACATGTTCTGTGTGTTCAAAAAGTGTAACAGGGCTTCAGAACAGGTCTTGGCATTAAATTTTTTAACGCATGGATGTGTTCAAAATATTGCACACCAGGTATTCAAAATGTTAATACTAGCGTTCAAAAACGACACACTTAGAGACGCAACAGCAGAACACCAGTGCTCAAATGATGAACAACAGTGTTAATATTGGGAACACCAATACACGGTTAATAAGTGTTATAAAAAATTGTTCATAAGGTGTTCTCAGTTTTAACACTTGAATTTACAGTGACTACAATGTTCTTTCTTTTTAAATGCTAACCACATGACTAATGTGCTAAAACCATGTAAACTGTTAAAAAAGTAACTATAGTTTATGCAGAGACATATATACAACATTTTTTAAAATTAAATAATAAAGAGTTTTGCCTTTTCAGATTGGTTAAAACGCCAGTTTTTCGATCGTATCTTTGTGTGAGTACACCTCACGTGCAGTGAGTCGACCTCGTACATGTTATGATTAAGTAATACAGTTATTGACTTTTCCGTATGTGTTCTTCGGACTATAGTCAATAAATCAGACCAGAGTACACCACACGAATGATGTTTGAAAACTAAAGACACCGACCGCCATTTTTCTGAAAAGTTTGGAATGAATATTACATTATATTATATAAATTATTTATTATTATATTCCATAAAAGGTAAAATATTGTCCATATGCGTCAACATATAATACCACATAAAATTAGCAATTATTTTTTAAAAAAATGTCAAAAGTACACCGACCTATTATCATTTGGTAACTAATGATGAACTAATTGTAATTTTGACAAAACGACCTTGACTTTTACTGTTTTGGACAACAATTTTCCCACCGACAAAAATAGACTCTGAGACCACACTCTCTAAAATGTTTATCAATCAGTTGTTATTGTACTTTTTTCATTTCACTTTTCCTGTGTAATCCATTAGAAAATTTAATTTGAATTTTCTATGCAATATACTGAAAACGTAGTAATTTTCGCGGTACCAAGAAAAGCGCGAAAATAGATACCATCGAAAAACTTTGGTGTACTAAACAGACACACGGGCAAGGTGAACATCAGAGATCAAATAGTGATCGAGTAAGTACTGTTATAAATTGTACGCATTTATCTTACAAAAAACATATTGTTTATATTTTCATCAATCAATTATTAATATTATTGACCTTAAATTGGCGTGAATAAAAATACAAAGAATATTTTACAAATTATTGACAAAATCAATACATCTATTTACAATGCGTACATCAAGACGGCCTGATTATTAGTAACCTGTCATTGTACGGATCACTTATTACAATAAACAATTGTACAACGAAGTGTTGATTTATTAATTAACGAGTGTTTTTATAACGGGAAGTTAATCTCTACATTTCTCAACGGTTTCTTGATCCCCGACTTAAACCAATCTCGAATTAATGTTTCAGGTCTAATTTGTTGAAATGCGTAAACCATCCAAGCTGCATTTTTTGGTTTAGGATAAGAAAGTTTTAAATCGATTTTGACATCTTGGACGGATTTTCCCCTTGTTAAGTTCCTTGTTTATTTCATCTCTGTACCAGTTCCATGCCAAGAATATACGACTAAAACTTCCCCTGACCACCTGGGGTCCTCATGATTGTTTAACTATCTGATAATTAATTTATGTCGTCAATGGAGTCAGATACATTACAAAGTATGGCACTGTTATATCTCTATGAAATCAACCGTGTAACAAGCTCTACGGGAGCTCTTAACTTTCAGGAGAACCATATTCTTGGCATGGTACTGTTTCTAACGTTCTATTAAAAAAAACGAAAAAAATTGAATAAAAAAAAAGGCCCGGCCCCCCACCCAGGGCCAGCATGTTTTATAATTTTTAACATGCTGGCCCTGGGTGGGGAGCCGGGCCCTTTTTGGTTTCATAGTTTTATATGCAACTATGATTATATAAAAACCGGGAACCAGTTTTTTTGTGTATTTGTTTGTTTGTTTATTCTTCTGTTTTAATTGTATGTTTTGTATTTTAATGATTTTTCTTGACTTGTAGGAGAAGAGAAAGAGATTTATGGTAAAAGGCAAAGAATGAACTAGCTGAAGTCACGTGACATTGTTATATAATATCACGGTTTTATTTTGTCACAACAGGGAGTTACGATGGTCTGAACAGACCAATATATGACATGATGCACGATCTTTAATCTCAGTGATTGTTCATTTCAGGACGACACGGCACGGAATAATATCAACAGAGCAAGCCGACAATTAATAAATGACGTTCTCGCTTTATTTCAGAGAAATTTTACACTGTAAAATAATTACACGAGGCACGTAGCAGACGATGGAATACACAAAAAAGTGACGTCGGAAATTGTTTCAATTTGTTATTGTTTCAGGTAAAATGCAGTTCGGACAGTTAGAACAACTTGTTGACACACGATTTACACTGTCATTCACTGACGATGGCTGAAACGGACATCACGACAGACGAAATTTACGTGGGGGGGAGGGGGGAGGGGTGGTCACGTATTTCAGTGTGGGATTTTAAGGATTTATTGACTCGTACACGTTACGGGGAGACATTTTTAGACTGAAATCGACATTCTAAAGCGAATGGCGAGGGTTTCAAACAGCTGGGATGCATCGTTTTTCGGGAAATTACGATTTTTACATAAAAAGTGGCGTTGGACTTGCACGACTGGTAACTTTTTACTGGTTGCGCCCAGCGATTTTCTACCTAGTCTCGATCATCCAGACGCTTAAATACATTTGTGCGTCTGGATTCAACTCTATATTGAACTCGTTACCATTACGCCCAAAACTGGGCGTAATTTTTGATTGGATGATATTTTTATTATCTAAAAAATTACTTCCGTTCATATCAAGAGGTGTACAACAAATTGTACCAAAGTTTACATTTGAATATTTTTATAAAATATTACTTTATCAATTAATTAAACAAATATTATTGTTATGCATAATCAAGAGTTAATCTTACTGTGACGTCATATTATAAGTATAGATATGTTTGCATGGTTTTCCTGGTTTAAAAATAGGGCTCTAAAAATAGAATCATTGTTTGTCTCCACCTATTGGTAGCGAAATTAAAATAAGGTGATCCCAGACGCTATTATATATGCGTCTGGGTGATCGAGACTATTTTCTACCTATCGACAATTCGAGAAACATCGATCCCAGATGGAAATGGCCTCCATTTTATTGTACCATTTGGTGTGACTTAGGAGGAGATGTGGACACAACCTTTTTGTGGGTGGTCCCTGCCACGCCCTCATTTTTGACCGGACGTGCTAACAGGGGGGAGGGGAGACAGCCCATGGGGTATCCAGCAAATCGACAAATTTTCAGCGGGATCGTATAAGAATCTTTTTTTGCAGCACGAAATTGAATTTTTGATCGGAAGAAAATTATTAATAATATTAAAGATCAACTGTTCGGTTGAACATTTGAGGGTCTTCCCACCTTTAATTTAAAGTGGCGCTAAACGTCAAACAAGAAGCACCAGAGGGTAAAACATATATAACATCGTAATATAGCCGTATTTCACCTCCCCCCTCTTGGTTACTTTTCCATGCCAAGAATATACGACTAAAACTTCCCTGACCACCTGGGGTCCTCATGATTGTTTAACTATCTGATAATTAATTTATGTCGTCAATGGAGTCAGATACATTTACAAAGTATGGCACTTCTTATATCTCTATGAAATCAACCGTGTAACAAGCTCTACGGGAGCTCTTAACTTTCAGGAGAACCATATTCTTGGCATGTCACAAATGCAGGCAGGGTGTACTCGACTCCAATCTTAATTGACAAGGATTGCCAGTTTTCCTACCGCAGGTCGGGGGTTTTCTACGGGTACTCCGGCTTCCTCCCCCAATAAAAACTGGACGCCATGATATAGCTGAAAAAATTGCTGAAAGTGGCGTTAAACACCATCAAACAAACAAACAAACCAGTTCACAAATGATTCATGGACTTTGGTTTTAAGTTGGACGAACTAACCAACATTTTAAAACTAATTTTTGAACTGAGTAAAAATAAATTCATTTTGAATATATACCAGAAGTGAGTATGAAATGAACACCTTAGGGCTAAATTGCTTCAAGGAAAGTCGATATTTCTGTACACTAAGTCACACATCATTAATATATATAGTAATATTTAATTATTTTATCTTCGATTAATACCGCGTAAATCAGTACCCGCGAAAATGTTCAACTTGACAAAAACGCGAAAATTAGAATCCGCAAAAATTAATACGTTTACAGTCATTGAAATTGAACTCTTTCACTTGCTCCCCTCATTGTGAAGCGACAATAACACAACTGAAGCGGGAGCAAGTGAAAGATTTAATTTTAATAAGATGAGAAATCATTAAAAGAAATTATTACATTAATAGAGTTTTGCGTGTTTTTGATTAGTCTAAAAACAACTTTTGGGTCACGATAAATCGCAACAATACTAAAATTAAATAAAACGTGTATACGCTGCACGATTCTGCTGCAAACAGATAGTAGTCAAGCGGAATTCAATATCGACCTGGTTTTTATGTTTTAGCAAATCAGAATAGCCGTCTTAATAATTCATTCGTCCAATCAAATCGATTGTTTTAATTGTACACAATTCAACGGTATCAGCTATACACATCGTGCGTGTCAACAACAAATGGTAGAAACGTCGGTACTGCGATATATTGATTCTTCGCAATATTTAAAACTGGAATTTCAGAATTATCAGCAAATTGATATCACAATGTAGTATTAAATAAAACATATTAGGTTAACTAGCATTACAACAATTACAACATGTAAGCAGGTGCTCCAGTAGAAAATACATCCTCAGTTTTTCTGATCAAGGGAGATGGTTTTATTCATGTAATAAAACAATTAATGACTTTGATATACGGTCCCTATCAGGATTTATCAGCCAGAGAAAATGTATTATTATATGACTAACATTTATCTTAATTTTGATTGGCCCAGGGTATCATGAAAAGTATTATGCAGACAGTGTGTTAACCTCAAGTTAGATAAAAATAGACTGATATAAAGTTTTCACTTTTGAGTAGCTAAAAATAGAATATTTATCACTTTTCAGTAGTTAAAAATAGAATTCAACAATGGAGAAACAAGCATTTATTCTGATTGGTTGAATTAAAAACATCAGCCAATCAAAATCGTTCTTTTAAAACATTCTATTTGTTGACATTGGTTCAAAATGGCTGACGAGCAGCATACAAGTTCTGCAATTGTCAATACTGTTTTTGCAAATTTTTCATAATTACGCTAATATTACCATAAATTTTATTTGGAAAATGTGAATATTTCAAATTAAAAGGTGATAGCTTACTGTTGTTATTGTTGAAATAAATTTTTATTGTTATCCTTTTTTATTAAAGATTTCCAGTGTAAAAGTAAAAATAGTCATATAATGAAACATTTATCGACCCTCGCCGTTGGTTCGGTGGATATAATTTTGTCAGGGTTGATAAAACCAGGTATTAAACTATATCTAAGTCAATAAATGTATAATATTCACCGAGCCGCTAGGCGAGGTGAAAATACATTTTTGAGGGCTGATAAATCCTCATAGTGACCTATATCAAAGTCTTTAATTGTATAATATATATCTTTATGGCAAAATGGGTCCTTGTATCTCGAAATTTTAAAAGACGGGAAAATTTGTTAAACTATTGCTTAAAATAACGAGGAATCCATCTAACCAGGAACCATAAATCAGTTAGTTGTACTTGACTGAGATCATAAACTGGCAAAAAAAAAACAAACAAAACAAAACAAAACAAAAAAAAACAAAAAAAAACAATGGACGTTTTAACTAAAACCCCACAGAATAGTAAAATAATTTGACACACTATAGAAAGTTGAGGAATGTAATAACAACTATAAAAAGTTGATCTAGCCTTAACTATTTAAAGTTGTTAAAAACTTTTGTGTAAAAATTTCTAATGCTTGTTGTCAACTGGTGACCTTGACCTTTGATATAATTCCTCCAGCATCAATAGGCTTCTTACCCTGATATGTAATTTAATATCTTAAAGTTTCATTGAAATCAAAAAAAAATTTTAGGTTATTATCCAGAAAGTCCTTTTTGTAACAATTTCCAAAGGTTTTTGGCAACGGTGACCTTGAAAAAATCCCACTAAATCGATAACTTCTGATCCACCTAATATGAAACTATATCCCAAAGTTTCAACAATACAACTTTGAAGTTATTGTCCGGAAACCAACATTTCTAACGTTTTATTTGGCAACTGTGATTATGAAATTTGATGGCTTTCCCTGAAAGTCGATAGGCTTCTGATCCACCTAATGAGAAACTATATCCCAAAGTTTCATTTAAATCTAATGCAAACTTTCGGAGTTGTCCGGAAACATCTTTTTTGTACAAATTTATAACTTTTCTTTTCTTCTGGGACCTTGACATTTGACAGAATTAAAATCTGATGAAAGCTTTTTGAATTATCATCCGGAAACCAAATGTGGACCACTCTATACCACGACTTTATCGAGCGATAAAAATCCCATTAATTCAGATTAAAATAATGTCTTACACAGGAGAAATATTTAAAATTACCCCCGTTTTATCCTTTTATTCCAAAAACTAAAGGATACACATACAAAATTTGTATTTAATGTAAAAGTGAATCCCTTCAAAATCGATACAACAGCAACAACAAATGGAGTCCACAGAGGGCTGTTGAATAAAGGAAGAGTATGAACATAACTTGATAGGCTCATTGGTGGACAAATAAATAATTATAAAAAAAACCAATAATAAACAATGAAATAACAAAGTCATATGTTTTTTTTTACATATTTATATAAATGACCCAAATATTGTCATTTCTATACTGACTACCTATGAAAACGCAACACTAACATTAACATTAATAAAATTTGATAAAGAAACCACATCAATATAAAAAAATCGACGGAGGTTTGAAATTAATGTTTATTCATTTCTGTTCAACGAATTCGAAAGTACTCAGTCAATTCTGAATGTCCCATAGTCTCTTAACGAATGTGTCCACCATTTGCATGCGCGATATCTCCGTGGCATTGATCGGATAAGACAACGAATTCGTTCTTGTGGATTATTGTTCCATTCCTCTGGCAGCGAAATTTCAAGCTGACGTAGCGCGATCGGCGGTGTTTGGCATCGTCTTACACCTTTTCAAATTGATCCTATAGGTGTTCTATCACATTTGAGTCGGGAGAAAACGCTGGCTATGGAAGAATGAATAAAATGCGTTGAGGAAGGCACCTATTACGCGAGCGAAATGAGCGCGGGCATATTCTTGTTGAAAAACATCAACATCCTGATGTCCACGAAGAAACGGGAAAACAGAAGACTGAAACACCTCATCAATGTAGCGTTCTGTCGTCAAATTTCCAATAATCACAATGAGATTCGTCCGCCGGTGATTAGAGGAAATTCCTACAAAAACATAACGTTTCCGCCACCCCAACGGCCTTCTCCTGAACACAATGATCAGCGTATCGTTCACCTCGAAGCCTTCAAACACGTGTTCGTCCGTCACTGTGTCTCAAGTGAAAACGCGATTCATCGGACCACGACACAGATGCCCATCGATTGTCTGTGTGCCCATAGTTGACGTGCTCCTGTCCATGCAAGTTGGTTTCTACGCCGCCGAGCATGTTTTATCGGAAAGGTCAAATTGCTTCGAGTCCATTTTGGCGCAGTCGACTTCTAATTGTATTGGATACAATTGGCCTTCCGTACGAGCGTTCTAATCGTCTCATGTGACGTCTCTACGTCGGTTCGGAACCGATCTCGTTAATGTTGGAGGCGAATGCAACGGTCTTAATTGTTGAGGGATCGTTACCTCGTTGTCTTCCTGTGTGTGGCCTGTCGTTCACTAAACCCGTCTGTTGATGTCGTTGGGCCAAGTGAGTAATTGTCGACGGTGAACAATGCATCCGATGAGCGATTTCACGTCGAGACATCCCTCCTTGGATCCTGCCCAAAACATAATTAATGTCGTTGGTTGTCTGAGAGCATTGGCATTATCACATTTGTATAGAGTAAGACTTGAAAACTGAAGATGAGATTTTCGAAGCCGAGTTAAAGGTTAACAAATGGACTTGTTTTGAGGCTATTCATGCATGTCTACATGCCAAAACGAAAATTTTGTGCGTTTTTAAGGGAATAATTTCTGTAGGAGAGAAAGTTTTAAACATTAGTGGACCATTAGTGTATCGATTAGTTGCTAATTATTTATAAAAAAACACTGGATACAACTTTACAATCTTTGAAAAAAGATACAAAAGACATAGACAAAAAGCTTTATTTAAAGTCGGTGTATCATTAACAGCAAACACAAGCTCTACAGAGCGTTTAAAACCGACATACATACATAGACAACAACAGGGACACAACATTAAAATATACATACATACATGCTAAAGCAATATACATAAAAACAGCACATGCAGGTACATGTAGCTAAGCAACTAGCGAGTAAAAAAGCAGCAGGTTAAAATAATTTAGAAAGCATAAAATAAAGTATTAGTAAGCATTTAGTGAGTAAAAATACCAATGATTAAGCCAGGTTAAGACAATAAAAATAAAATAAAAGTGCATAAAAGCATAGACTAAAAAAACTCCCTTTGACTTAATATTATATTATTATTAGTTCTTTAAACCAAATATAAACAAGCAAACATGGGCTAAGACGCACCACTTGCCATGTTGGAAGGAAAGCAAGTCAGTCGGCTTTCAGTGTTCAAAGTCCACTATTGATCACGCAAAACGATTTAGATTGCTAGTATCATGGAGGTGTGTCTCATCAAACCAATGAGAATGGACCGGAAGTATGAAAAGATTTCCGGTCAAGGTCAATACCGAAAAAAAAAGAACGCAATCAGTCCCAGTTGGTGAAGAGATCAATTATAGAGAGAAACATTGGAAGTAACTTTCAAGATGAGTAATTCTACGCATGGACAAGCTATAGATGTGGAACCCATGACTTTAACGAGGTTTATTTTGCAAGAACAGAAGAAACATCCACACGCTACAGGGGATTTCACAGCGTTGATGAACTTCATCCAAACAGCAGTAAAGGCTATTTCATCTGCTGTTCGTAGAGCTGGCATTCATAGATTGTAAGTTGTTGAAAAATATTGAGTATTCTCACCGCATAAGTATTTTTTGCAATACCATCTTATAGCTTATTACTTCAAGGAGTCGGATCCGGATCTGTCTTGTGACATATCCTCGGTCTGCGCTCAATATAACAGTTCATCTATTCAATAATATATTTTTATTTGAAATATTTAGACAATAAATTTTATGACATGTGCAGAATTATTCATTTGAAACAAAAATGTTGTTTGAGAAACTAGTGTTTTAGCCCAACGTACAACAATACAGTAATCAACCTTCTACATTAAAAAAAAACCCAATACTTATACAAAAATAGTATACAAGTATTGTGATCGCCAAGTACAGGAGATCCAACGAACATAACCCATTATTCTGAATTGGTGTCTATATCAAGTTTTATACTTAAATCATACCTATAGTTATATACAAGACCAAGACCAGAATTTTATTTTATTATGGTTGATTGCAATAAAGCTCAGGTGACCATTGATACTGAGATATATATTGTCAATGGCTAAAAAGACTGATAAGATTGATTATAGTTGGCTAGTAGAAAAATCACAAGTTAATGACTATTGAGCATTTTTTTAACAGTACACCACTTGTGTGTTATGCATGTTCTTATTTGACAAGATAACTATGACTATATATAAGAGTCAGCTTTTATAGTGGTTGTTTCATTGAGAGATTATTTTATTTTGACTTTATGATATATGTTCTTATCAAGAATGAAGTTTATATATTTAATTAACAGAGAAGTCAAACTCTAGTCCAACTTTAAGTAAAACTAACACTTTTGTGAGAGCTGCATTATTTTCAGTAACTACATTGTCTAGTACATGTGTATAATGTCTAAAGTTCTTGTATTAAGGTATCCGACCCATAATTAAAGTCACCGTTTAGTTTTATTTTTCGACCAAGAAATACAGCTTTATTACATCAAGGTTTTGCTAACTAATGATACAAATTAAATATATTGTTTTACTTTTAGTCAATGTTTCTATTTTTGAGCAAAAAATTTAGTTACTCAAATAGTATTTCCGATGTTTGCTGAAGATTACCGAGGTCTGCTCCATTGAAATACAATGGACATCCAGGACACCAAATATGATCATGTGGTCAATTGTGTTCCGGATACCTTAAGAAAAACAAAAAGCCTTCATGAACATGCATGAGTTAGCTATGACAAGGAATGTAGTAAAAAGTCACAGTTCTCAAAAAGAACATAGGTATATAATTACTTTAAATTTGTTATGTATAGGCTTGCTGTATTGTCTTGAGGTGCTGCAGAAGGCCAATGATAACTTTATTAATGAACTATATTTAAAACAAAACAATCAGGCCAGTAAAATTAAGAATGAGACAAATAAAGATGTTGGACTGGTTCTGCAAAATATATCCTGACAGTTTTAATGTTATCTAAATAAATATTATATTAGTTCAATAATAGTTTTATTTATATATTGTATATTGACAGACAAATTCTGACAAAGTGTCATGTAACTAATTCAAATGTCACAAGTTCATTGTATGCATTGTGCTAGCATGATCACATGTACATTTTTAAGTGCATTTTTGATAGTTTGTGATTCAGAGGTACATGCTATCTAGGACATAAAAATATTTTGACATTTTAAAGATATAACTTCATACTGTTATTTATACGAATACCCTTATAAAACAACATTTTTGTCATAATTTCAACTACCTATAGGACATCCTGAAAAATTGTCACACATCAGATTGAAAATTGTTAATCCTACTGTTGGATTGTGCCCATTTTGCCAAAGACTATTATTGCTGTAATAAGACTCTTACTATTAATAGTGCATGACTTATTTGGTAAATAATATATTACAAATTGGATGGAAAGATTTGGTATATATGTTGCTGATGAATTGTATTTGAAAGTCTGATAGCTGTCACTTCACCTAGACCTTAAATTTGAAAGTCTAATAGCTGTCACTTTAATTACCTTGACCTTAATTTCATCCAGTACTAGGTAGCTACATACATGTACATTAAAGTTATAAATGAGATTTGATCTGTTCCTCTGTACCCATGCATGGTAGGATAACAAAAGTTAGTACATACAATGTAGATTCCTTATCAGCAGAACATATGTCTTGAAGGTTTCACTTGACCTTGAACTTAATTTTCATTTCACTTTCGGGTGGCTTATAGATTGTATGGATTATACCTGTACTCTGTAACCATGCATGAAAGGATTAGTAACAATAGTTTTTATAAAGGTTATTTATAGGTTGCTTAAGAAGTAGTTTGTTTCTCTAATGATGTGGATATGCAGGCAAGACATTTTTCTGTCTACACTTGTGTTTTTTTTACTGGAGTTTAACTTTCAGCTGTATCATGGCATCTATAGCTGTTGTAGAAAGAATAAGATGGAGAACACAGTAAAAAATCTGTGACATAAAATCAGGTTTAAAAGCAACTATATAAAGTATAATACATGTATATAATAAAAGTGTTTTATTTAAAACTAGAATAAAAAGCACAGTTTGAGTTATTGCAAGGAGAAATGGTATTAAATTAAATATTTCCATTCATGTACTTTTATTAGTGTCGGGAGGACTAGGTGTTATAAGAACCAGTCGTTCACTTGTTTACCTTATTAAACAAGTCATGTCACAGTGTTCCCAATCTAATACTACCACTAAATATTAAATATTTTTATAGGTTTGGAATTTCTGGCACTGCTAACACATCTGGAGATGAACAAAAGAAGTTAGATGTGCTTTCCAATGATCTCTTTATTAACATGTTAAAATCTTCCTACTTAACATGTTTGTTAGTGTCAGAAGAGAATGATACTACTATTGTTGTTGAAGTAGAGAAACAGGTAAGCTGCATGGCTATTTGGATCCTCTTGAATTTCTGGAAAAAAAGTATACACAGATCCCTTGGGAATGATTAAATAAAGTTTACTATTATTAACATTATTTTAACAATGAAATTCTAATAACATGATATGTATGGGGTTAAGACAAACAGTGAAGCAGTATCTTTTGTTCCTTTATAATCAAGCACCATTAATTTACAGAGTGTCAGTCATAACAAATGCTGGTTTTTCTACCGACTGAATACAGTCTGGACAATTATGTTCATGTGACATTTTCAATTATATATGGTGAAATAATAATTTTTTTTTTTAATGTATTAAGTTCTGATGGTCATTTATATTAATATTTTGTTTTTGTTGTTTCAGGGGAAGTATATTGTATGTTTTGACCCCTTGGATGGTTCATCAAACATTGACTGCCTTGTCTCTATAGGTTCTATTTTTGGTGTTTATAAAAAGGTACCATTAGTTATTTTAACAATTTTGATTATTGTACAAATAAGATCAAATTAGTTTATTTGCCTTTGACCACAAGCAGAAAGTAACAACACAATCTCCTTTTGTGTATATGAGTCTTTATAGAACAGTTATTGTTTGTCCATAATAACATAGAAAATCTAGTACATGTAGTTAAATCAAACTTTGTAAATAGTACTGTGATTAAGAATGTTTTAGCCTACAAAATATCTATTTATGTTTTTTCTCCCTTGTGAATAGTTTGAACTTGACCTAACATCATCTGAATTATGTAACATAAATTTTATATAAAGACAATATAATAATGCTGTTTATATAATGCTCATGAGCTAATTTTTTCACTACTGATGTTGGATGCAATTGAGATATGTTTTCTGTCTACCCTTCTTTATTTTAGAAAACTATTAGTAATCTTAATAAAAATTAAAATTTTTTTGTTGTTTCCCCAACTATATACCGGTACTTAAAAACAGTCATAGTTCAGTTTTAACTCTACATCTTGGCACATGTCCACAGCAGTGTTTGCCAGAAACTTTAGTTTAATATCTGGTCAGAGTTGCTTATAGTCACACTAAGATGTTGTTTATTTTGTGCTATTTTTAGACTGATGATGAGCCAGTAACCCAGGCAGACGCTCTCCGACCAGGAACAGAGTTGGTTGCTGCTGGATATGCACTGTATGGAAGTGCCACCATGATTGTTGTTACAACAGGAAGTGGAGTTAATGGCTTCATGCTAGATCCTGTAAGTTATTTAACCATGATTTATTTTTATCATGTTTATTGCAGTTTCTATTACTGTGGTACAAAATTTTTTGATCTAGTATCATTTCTAGG
Organism: Limnoperna fortunei; assembly: GCA_944474755.1. NCBI lineage: Eukaryota > Metazoa > Mollusca > Bivalvia > Mytilida > Modiolidae > Limnoperna > Limnoperna fortunei. The sequence continues at coordinate 90,504,495 of OX104116.1, forward strand.
TTTGCATAGCATAAAATGGTGTTCTGAAAAAATTGTTAAGTTAGCAAACTGTTGACAATCATAGAACAAAACAAATCTTGACAAAAATGATATGATCAATTACATCATCAAACATAGTATACTATTACAGTGTGATGATGTTGATAACATTATGGAACTATGTTGACCATGATCATGCTCTTGGTTTACGGAGTATTAAACACTGTTTACTGATGTTATTGATTATGTGGCCCAGTTAACCATGAAAGCATGATGTTATGGTTAACATAATACAGTTATTTAATGCCTGTTCATGGAGCAGTCAAAACTATTATCCCGAGGTGCTGGAAATGAATTAGGAACTGTTGCATGAGTCCCCTGAAAAAGAAGCCCCTAAAATTGCTATTGTTTCAGGTTCGCGTTCGTCCATTATGAGTGACAATCTTCAAATGACATGAATGAGATGGTAGTCCAGATGGAGTGAAACAGTTGACTGTTACACACTGACCTCATTTTGGAAAAAAAATGAATAAAAACATCCAAAATTACTTCATATGAACAATATATACTATAAGTTAATAACATTGACCTTGCATGACCATTAAAGCGTGATGTTATCTTGTACATCATTGACCTTGGATGGCCATTAAAGCATGATGTTATCTTGTACATCATTGACCTTGGATGACCATTAAAGCATGATGTTATCATATACATCATTGACCTTGGATGACTATTAAAGCATGATGTTATCATATACATCATTGACCTTGGATGACCATTAAAGCATGATGTTATCATATACATCATTGACCTTGGATGACCATTAAAGCATGATGTTATCATATACATCATTGACCTTGGATGACTATTAAAGCATGATGTTATCATATACATCATTGACCTTGGATGACTATTAAAGCATGATGTTATCATATACATCATTGACCTTGGATGACCATTAAAGCATGATGTTATCATATACATGATTGACCTTGGATGACTATTAAAGCATGATGTTATCTGGTACATTATTGACCTTGGATGACCATTAAAGCATGATGTTATCATATACATGATTGACCTTGGATGACCATTAAAGCATGATGTTATCATATACATGATTGACCTTGGATGACCATTAAAGCATGATGTTATCTGGTACATTATTGACCTTGGATGACCATTAAAGCATGATGTTATCATATACATCATTGACCTTGGATGACTATTAAAGCATGATGTTATCATATACATCATTGACCTTGGATGACCATTAAAGCATGATGTTATCATATACATCATTGACCTTGGATGACTATTAAAGCATGATGTTATCTGGTACATTATTGACCTTGGATGACCATTAAAGCATGATGTTATCATATACATGATTGACCTTGGATGACCATTAAAGCATGATGTTATCATATACATGATTGACCTTGGATGACCATTAAAGCATGATGTTATCTGGTACATTATTGACCTTGGATGACCATTAAAGCATGATGTTATCATATACATCATTGACCTTGGATGACCATTAAAGCATGATGTTATCATATACATCATTGACCTTGGATGACCATTTAAGCATGATGTTATCATATACATCATTGACCTTGGATGACCATGCATTAAAGCATGATGTTATCATATACATCATTGACCTTGGATGGCCATTAAAGCATGATGTTATCTTGTACATGTTTGACCTTGGATGACCATTAAAGCATGATGTTATCATATACATCATTGACCTTGGATGACCATTAAAGCATAATGTTATCATATACATGATTGACCTTGGATGACCATTAAGGCATGATGTTATCATATACATCATTGACCTTGGATGACCATTAAAGCATGGTGTTATCATATACATCATTGACCTTGGATGACCATTAAAGCATGATGTTATCATATACATCATTGACCTTGGATGACCATTAAAGCATGATGTTATCATATACATCATTGACCTTGGATGACCATTAAAGCATGATGTTATCATAAACATCATTGACCTTGGATGACCATTAAAGCATGATGTTATCATATACATCATTGACCTTGGATGACCATTAAAGCATGATGTTATCATATACATCATTGACCTTGGATGACCATTAAAGCATGATGTTATCATAAACATCATTGACCTTGGATGACCATTAAAGCATGATGTTATCATATACATCATTGACCTTGGATGACCATTAAAGCATGATGTTATCATATACATGATTGACCTTGGATGACCATTAAAGCATGATGTTATCATATACAGTAAAACTTCGGTAGCTCGAACTCGGATGGCTCGAACACCACCGATTTCTCGAACTTTTTTAAAGTCCCGACATTTATTTCTATATATGACAACGGCCTCTTAATTATTTTTGTATAGGGGAAACTATTGACATTTTTTGCTCTCTATTAGGCACCAAGTTTCGTTGAGTAATGAGAGACCCCTCAAAACGACCGGAATAATTTCACGCATATCACATTAAATTTTCGGGGTGCCATGTCAGATAAAATTTGTTGCAAATTTAGAAAATCCGAAGGGTACTCATGGAAACTCCCTTACACCCATAAAATAGTCCAGAAATAGGCTTTGAACAATCAGATAAAAAAATACCCAATACATTTAATAAATTATCTGAATAAATTTATTTATAAATTCTATATGAAACTGCTTTTTAAATACAGCTCCAATATTAAAATTCCATTGAATAATAAATCCACTGTCTATGCTACAGTTTGGCACAGTCAAATATCAAAATAAGAACTATTTTCCTCTCCCTCAGTCAAAGTTCATTTACAGAGCCGTTGTCAAATTGAAAACAAAATTTTCAATTTTCATACTTTTTACTGTATTTTATTTTTGTTCTCCATATTACGAGCAAATCTACCAAGTTTCATCTCATTCCGAAATAAAATAAAGCCGTTTCAACCTGTTTTATGAACAAACTTTAACGCTTTCAATTGTTCAACTCAACACTTCATTTAAAAAAAATCAACAATTTTCATGTGTCATTATATCTATAGCTTGATGATAAGTTTTCGCTTTCGCAACCTATATATATGTCATAATAAATCATAGGAAGGCTATATCTTTAAATAATATCAATACTGAATTCCAAAGTTATAAAAATTTTACCTTTTTAAGAAGAAAAATGGGCACATTACTTATCTTTTAGAACAAATTTTTACATTTACTTTCTACTTTTTGTATTAATTTCTCAATCAAACATTCTTAAACAGTACTCAATATATAAATCAAATAATTATGGTTCAGAAATGGGTGTACATTTGTATTTACTAAAATTCAACTGATTATTAATAGGCTAATAGCAATATTTCCAAAGAAGTTTCTTAAAAAAGAGATTTACACAGCCAGGAGTTTTGAAGTACCCTTTATGACATCATGCAAACTGTGACGTCATAATGCTATGATGTTGTAACCTAAACCATATATTGTAAACAAGTAAACATCAATACAAGAATTTGAAATAAATGGTGAAAGCAGCAAGAAAACATGTTTTTAAAATTAGTAACCGAGTGCATTTATTGTGTACAAGGTCCATGGTTACCAAATGAAACCACTCCACCTACTGATATGTCACTTTTATATATATATATGCGCATATCCTGGCTTTTTCCATCTACATGTGCACCCCCCCCCCCCCCCCGCCCCTTCCCCACAAACAATGTTTAAGCTATCTTTGTAATCTCATGAAGACTTTTCTGTGATTGTATTTCTAAAATAGGAATCGGATTATTATCTTCTAATTTTGTTCTTTAAATATGGATCAATGTCATATATTTACAATAAAAGCTTCATTTTATAGTTTGTTTACATTCTTCAGTGCCTACAATTATCTCCCTTGGTTGACAAGGTTTTAACTTTATTAGTGTCTATTTTGTTAATTGCTAAAAGGTAGAAATATGAATGTTGATTGCAAGTGTTTCCCCTTGGTAAAATTAAGCATTTGAGGAAAAATGCTGGATTTAAATACATCTTGTAGAAATGGTCATGCAATCATAATTTGTTTTGGAGGAAAAGTGCGTGCTAGATTATGACCCGACTCTATCAGTTGCTACTGGATCAGTTTTTCAGACAAAAATTAATGATATAAATAAAATACAAACCATATTTTACTGGCTTTGCATGCTTTTTGGGTAAACAGTATCATGGATTTGGTTGAAAGTACATTTGTGAGCAATATCATATAGAACCTAATCTCGCAAATTTCCCATGCGCTGTTTTTTGCTGTTCTAAAGGGTTGAAGTACACACAGGTACTTTTTTTTTTGGTTTTTGTTCAAAATTATATTTATTAAGTTGCAATAGTGTTTAATAACTAAATTAATTTCGCTTATGTTTTCCTTTGAGTAATTTAGCAATTTTTTCTTAAATTCTTTGTTGTTTCTGTCTACAAGGAAATCTGACAATTTTATGCCATTCAAGGCCATGTAACTTACTGTTTAAAACCATAAATTTTAATGTTTTTGAGTAAAATTTAGACAGAAAAATGTATTTTTTAATTGTTTACTGTTATCTGACAGAATAAAATGAAAGTTACAGCATTATAGCTGCAGTGGCTGAACTAATAACATCATTGACATACAAACTTTTAGACAACAAAGTAAAAAATCAACACTTCAACTTGACAACGGCCTCTTAATTATTTTTGTATAGTGGAAACTATTGACATTTTTTGCTCTCTATTAGGCACCAAGTTTCGTTGAGTAATGAGAGACCCCTCAAAACGACCGGAATAATTTCACGCATATCACATTAAATTTTCGGGGTGCCATGTCAGATAAAATTTTTTGCAAATTTAGAAAATCCGAAGGGTACTCATGGAAACTCCCTTAGACCCATAAAATAGTCCAGAAATAGGCTTTGAACAATCAGATAAAAAAATACCCAATACATTTAATAAATTATCTGAATAAATTTATTTATAAATTCTATATGAAACTGCTTTTTAAATACAGCTCCAATATTAAAATTCCATTGAATAATAAATCCACTGTCTATGCTACAGTTTGGCACAGTCAAATATCAAAATAAGAACTATTTTCCTCTCCCTCAGTCAAAGTTCATTTACAGAGCCGTTGTCATATGTTTGTACAAAAAACCCCGGTTTTTCGAACACCGATTTCTCGAAAACTCGAACTTATTTATAGGTCCCTTTGATAGTAAACTCATGTAAGTCACCATCAATAGCTCGAACTAAAATTATAAGCGTCAGTGCGAAGCAATTAACTTCAGTTACAAAGGACGTTGATAACAGAAGCCATAACAATTAATACATGAATGTCAATTAAAAAATAATAGATAATAATTATGTCATGGCTGGTGATTAGTTTAGGCAAATAGACATTAATTGTTTTATTAATTGAAAATATGAAATGTACCAAGAGGATTATCAAATCAACGAAAATATTCCAATTTACAAATCATTTACGACTTTTGTTGACAACTGTGGTTTAATTGATATTTTAAAAAAACCAAATATTAAAGCTAAAGTAATTTATGAAAAATGTGTCGGCAATAAGTATTGTGGAAATTATTAACTTAATTTAACTGCGATGGATATACCGAGTACAAACGGGTTTTTGCGCAGTAGCGGAAGTAAATAGTAAGCGATATAGCAATTTCAAATTTCACAAACTATTACACCTAAAATTACTTTATTCGTGTCAAATTTATTAAATAAACATCTACATACATTCAAAACAAACTTTAGTTTCCAAAAACAATCATACCGCATATAGGAAAATTAACGAGCAACTTATAAATAAAAATCGGTCACGGTACGGAACAGATACATTTCCGGAGGTTGTCCAACTTCGGTGGCTCAAACAACGGATAACTCGAACTATTTTTGGCGACCCCAGCGAGTTCGAGTTATCGAAGTTCTACTGTACATCATTGACCTTGGATGACCATTAAAGCATGATGTTATCATATACATCATTGACCTTGGATGACCATTAAAGCATGATGTTATCATATACATCATTGACCTTGGATGACTATTAAAGCATGATGTTATCATATACATCATTGACCTTGGATGACCATTAAAGCATGATGTTATCATATACATCATTGACCTTGGATGACCATTAAAGCATGATGTTATCATATACATCATTGACCTTGGATGACTATTAAAGCATGATGTTATCATATACATGATTGACCTTGGATGACCATTAAAGCATGATGTTATCATATACATCATTGACCTTGGATGACCATTAAAGCATGATGTTATCATATACATCATTGACCTTGGATGACCATTAAAGCATGATGTTATCATATACATCATTGACCTTGGATGACCATTAAAGCATGATGTTATCATATACATCATTGACCTTGGATGACCATTAAAGCATGATGTTATCATATACATCATTGACCTTGGATGACCATTAAAGAGTGATATAATGTTATGGATTACATAATGGGACACAGTTGACTGTTGTGTGATATTGTCTGTTATGTCACAGGTCACGTTGACCATTTAGCCATAATGTTGTCTATAAAACACCATTAAAGGTTTGGTACAAATACAAATTTGAAGTTCTAAAATCATTTTCATAATGACTACTTGGATGAAAATTCGTGTACTATTTAGAAATAACTTTTCCATTTAAAAATGGATTAAAGGATGATTTTAGAACTAAAAAACTTTGTGAGAAACTCCTGACCTGCGGTAGGAAAGCAGCCGATCCTTGTCAATTAAGCTTAGAGATGAGTACACCATGCCCCCAGTGAAACATGCATCCTCAGTGACAACAGACCACTGGATCAATAGTAGATAACTAACTACCCTAACCACCAGAGGCTTCAGTATGAATTAAGAATGCAGGGCTCATTATTTTGGGTTGGATTAAATTAAACATGAATGTTGTTTTAAACTATATTCTATGTAAACTGTTGTATGGAAGAGTCAAAGATTGGGCTTGTTATATATTGACTAACAGTGTATTGACATATTTACAGTCAATTGGAGAATTCATCCTGACTGAACAAGACATCAAGATTAAACCAAGAGGAAACATCTACTCAATTAATGAAGGCTATGCCCAATATTGGGACCAGGCTACATCTAAATATATAGAGAGTAAAAAGTACCCCAAGGTAACATGAAAACCATATTTAAGTAGTATTTGCTACAGGACCTATGAAACAGAGTTGAGAAGTTAGTTGGCCTTACTAGTATTGACATTGTATTGTAACATTAACTCTGAGGTATGGACCTTAGTTGACATAAGTACTCTTAGGTATGGACCTTAGTTGACATAAGTACTCTTAGGTATGGACCTTAGTTGACATAAGTACTCTTAGGTATGGACCTTAGTTTACATAAGTACTCTTAGGTATGGACCTTAGTTGACATAAGTACTCTTAGGTATGGACCTTAGTTGACATAAGTACTCTTAGGTATGGACCTTAGTTGACATAAGTACTCTTAGGTATGGACCTTAGTTTACATAAGTACTCTTAGGTATGGACCTTAGTTTATGTAAGTACTCTTAGGTATGGACCTTAGTTGACATAAGTACTCTTAGGTATAGACCTTAGTTTACATAAGTACTCTTAGGTATGGACCTCAGTTTACATAAGTACTCTTAGGTATGGACCTCAGTTTACAAAAGTACTCTTAGGTATGGACCTTAGTTTATGTAAGTACTCTTAGGTATGGACCTTAGTTTACATAAGTACTCTTAGGTATGGACCTTAGTTTACATAAGTACTCTTAGGTATGGACCTTAGTTTACATAAGTACTCTTAGGTATGGACCTTAGTTTATGTAAGTACTCTTAGGTATGGACCTTAGTTTACATAAGTACTCTTAGTACATATAATATACCTATATTTATTGTTGATCAGTTCTTGTTAATTCAATTATGTGTATTAAGTAATAATATTTTCTGTAAATTCTACCCATATGTATGTTTTCATGGCAGCAAGGAAAACCATATGGTGCTAGATATATTGGTTCTATGGTAGCAGATGTCCACAGAACATTGGTATATGGTGGCATATTTTGTTACCCTGCAACAACTGAGAACCCAAAAGGAAAGGTAGATAGAGATATACATGAATTGCATTGACTTTATAAATTTGTTATTATATCTGTGTTTTATATAGTGTGTTAGGTTTAATAAATTCTTGTAAATGTTAATAATTAAATTAATAGATATGTATACCTGGATGATTCAATCAAACACCTTGTATTAGTTTAAGCCAGAAAAACTCAGAAATAAACTTTTAACATTTTGTTAAGGTTGTTGTAAGTTCACAGCAATCATTATAAATTTTAGGAATTCTGAAGAATACACATTAGAAACAAATTTCATTTATTCTGTCAGATTACATTGTCATCAGTAAAGTAAAATCTTTTATAATTTTATAGATGTTTTACTTCATTTAAAGTACATTTGAAGATCACTTAAGGGAGATACATTATGTATTACATGTATAGTATAGGGAGCTATAGCCTGTAGTAATAAGAACAGTTATGGGAGATACATTATGTATTGCATGTATAGTATAGGGAGATATAGCGTGTAGTAATAAGAACAGTTTAGGGAGATACATTATGTATTACATGTATAGTATAGGGAGATATAGCGTGTATTGATAAGGACAGTTTAGGGACATATATTATCTTGGAACTATTAATTATTTTTCACATATACCAGAGCTCCAGATAAGCTGCGTATTTGCGTTATTAAGCAATTAAATTTTCATAAAACCCAATTATTTTTATAGCTTTTCGTTGCAAAATGCAATATCAAAGGCTTAAAACCCAATCAATTTTTAGAAACATGCTTGATTCACTCACTCATACAATTGTTCAGTGATTGCGTAAATTCATTCAAACACACAAAGTTGCGTAATTACGATTCCATTATTTTGCAACATAACAACCGAGGTATTACAAATGTAGTGTATTTTTCATGCAGCATACAGTGCTCCAGGTATGGAGATTTATTTTACAAGAAGAGATGCATGTTCCCTGAATATACTTTTCTTCCAAAATTTTATTTATGGTATTGTATTTTGTTGTGGCACGATGAATAGATGTGGAAGAAAAAAGGTTTCCCTGACATCCTCTAAGCACAGAGGCTTGTAAAAATCTATTTACTTGCACTTTCGATTGATACTGGGTCGATTTTGTTATAGTGCGGGAGACTAAAACAAAATCGACCCAGTATCATTCAAAAGCGCAAGTAAATCGATTTTTACAAGCCCCTGTGCTCTTAGCCGAACAATACAATATCCATTATAACTATCTTACAACTTGTCACCATAAAAAACCCAATATAGTAAATTTTAGATGGGTGAAAAACCCAATGAAGAAAATCTTATATGGAGCTCTGCATATACTCAGATATCTAGCCCAAGTAAAAGTTTATTTGCTGAATTAAGTTAAACTGGGATTTTAGTGTATGGGTTGGGGGGGGGGGGGGGCGGGGGGAGGTCAATAAAACAATTTCTTGTGTTATCAGGTTATTGTGTCTATGAATTATTTCAATATTTCAAATAATCTCAACTCAACATCTGCATCTTTGATGGATCTATCAATGTGTTTTATACTAGAAGGTAGCCATACTAGAACATTTGAAACAATAAATATCTATAGGAAGGAATCGGTGCAAAAGGATGGAAGACACTGACTTAGATTCTTACTATCTTCCTAACTATTTTTATTGTTCAGAAATGCAGGCAATATCTAAAGCATTCTTTGAAAGTGCCTTAAGGATTATTTCAGATGAATTGAAAGGTGCTCATGTAGTCATGGATACCAGATGAAAGTGACAACTTATTACAACCTGATGATAAACCAGTCAATGTCAACTGTTTTCTACAGGAGGGACTGCTAACTTCAATTGTTATGTCTTTATCTTCTCCACACTTGTGTTCTCTTTCATGTGAAACAGACCTTATATAAAACATATTATCATTTTTTTCCGAATTATAATTTATTCTGCAGGGGCAGTGTCTGTTAACTTGGTTTCTTACTAAAAACTGCTTTAGTGGTTACAATGTTTCTAATTAAGGTTTTATATATGTATAGACTTCGGTTCTGGCATAACATTTGTGTTCTTACATAGAAATGTTTTGTTGTTGTTACTGCATTACTGGAAATAATCTTTGACATATAATGTTATAAACTGTGCCAGTGTTATGATCTGGACTCATTTACTACTTGTAGATTTAGTAGTATAGATTTATTGGTATTCTGTACTGTCTTCACTGTATGAGCTGATAGACATTTGAATGGACTCATAATTGTCAAAAAAAATTGATTGAAATGCTGATTAACTGTTTAATTATTTCAGTTGAGGTTGTTGTATGAATCTAACCCCATGGCATTTATCATTGAGAAAGCTGGAGGCATGGCTTCAACAGGCAAGCAAAGAATCTTGGAACTGCAACCAACAAGTCTCCATGAGCGTTGCCCAGTATTCATGGGATCTAAAGATGATGTACAGGACGTTCTAGACATGTACAAGATGTATGGTTGAATACTTAGTTCTGTATACTCTCATGTAATTGGATTTTTTCTCTATTTTTGTAATCTATATACAGTTGATCAGTTTACAATTTGTAAATGGAGCAGATGGGAGATGTTTTGGGAATTTGTCATTGATATATATATGTCTCAGTCCAGATAACTTCAGACATTGTTAGTGCTACATTTGGTTGTAATTTTATGTATTAACAGTACCTAGTGTATTTATGGTACATGATTGTGTCAAAGAAAATGTATTAAATTCATTTTTTTAAGTTTAAAAAAAAACGTTCTAAAAATGTGATACCATTGGATTAATAATATTTTTTAACATAAATAATAAATATGTAAATATTTAGAATTCCCTGAAAGAAAAACACTTTACTGTTTACATGTTGTATTTTGTGTCTTCTATTATAACATGTCAATATCTTGTCCACAACGAAAAACAGGTTGCAATAATGTAAGTACTAAATTTAAAATACAGCAACATATACATATAAGTTGTTTTATTTTTATTTGTTATAATATATGCAGAGGAATGATATGTCCATATTGGAGTTATTGGGGATCTTAACAGCAATTGTACATGTATGTTATTTTTCTTTATAAACTTAAAAATAAATGATATTAAATATCAATTGCAGTTTTTGTGTTGCCTGCCTATATTACAGTGAGCTAAACCCTGAATAAATTTGACATTGTTTATACTTGTTCTATTCTTAAATTACATAATCACTCTATTGAAGGTGTGGTACTGCATACTTGACTTGTGCATAAGATCTGGCAAAGCAAAACACGATAAAAACTAAAACTTTGCAGTAATGATGTTGATCATGAGATCATGCTATTTGGCCATCATGGCAACTCAACAGGCATTGAAAAAAAGTAACAGGCTGAAAATTAAGTATATTCATTATATAAACTGAAAACTGATCAGGTTCACATCAGGGCAGGCTTTTGGCCAAGTAGACCAATTGCACCCAAGGGCCCCGAACCTTAATTTGTTTGGGGGTGGGGGAGGGGTGAGGTCAGTTCACATGTAGGCGAGACAATTTAATTTTGCATTGTGATGCCACCAAGGGACACAATCTTTTACCAGTGTTAAGTGTACAGGCCCCATTATAACTGTAGCAAATGCCAAGAGAGAAGTACCAGCTATACAGTTATATTAACATTCAATCATTTAAAACCTGCAAGTCTGTCAGTCTGTCTAAAGTATTATTATTATCATAACGTCATAAATGGGGGCCCCACCATCATGTTTCCAATGGGGCCTCACACTTCCTAGAGCTGCCCTTGTTCACATTGTTATACAGCATAATTTAATACAGGAATGACAAAACTTTTATATTATATACTACAGAACGTCATTTGTTGTAAATGTTCTGTGTAGGTTGCACCTTGCAATACTATTAATATTTTCTGAAATCTGAAGTTTGCCACAAGTAAATTAAACCTTTCAATAATATTAAAGTTATTATTTTAATATAAACATAAGCACTTGCTTGTTCTATGTTTTATGCAAACTTCATCAAATTATAGCTCTCTGAAAGAGAGTGCGTTATTGCTGTCACTTTGTGTCCATCTTTACATGAACTATTTATCTTAAAATCATCTATTCTGAAATTGCTTGGCCAGTTAAAGATCAACTTTGCATGCAGGAATGATGTTCTGTTGGTTACCTACATATATTCATATTTTGTCTTGATTGCCCTGCCTCCCACCCCCCCCCCCCCCAAAAAAAAAAAAAAACAACAAAAAACACAAACAAAAACCAAAAAAAAACAAAACAAAAAAACCTAACAAGACTGCCATGAAAGAACAGGTCCAAATGTCTTGTAAAACAAATAATGAGACCTTTACTGTTTTTGGAGAGAGTACATATTTAGCATCATTACTAGCATTGTAGCAGAGCGCGAGTGAATCACTCTCCACTGCAATGTAGTAGAGCGCGAGTGAATCACTCCCCAGGGCAGTGTAGCAGAGTGCGAGTGAGTCACTCCCCATGGCAATGTAGCAGAGCACGAGTGAATCACTCCCCATGGCAATGTAGCAGAGCGCGAGTGAATCACTCCCCACGGTAATGTAGCAGAGCGCGAGTGAATCACTCCCCACGGCAATGTAGCAGAGCGCGAGTGAATCACTCCCCACGGCAATGTAGCAGAGTGAGAGTGAATCACTCCCCAAGGCAATGTAGCAAAGCACGAGTGAATCACTCCCCACGGCAATGTAGCAGAGCACGATTGAATTACTCCCCACGGCAATGTAGCAGAGCACGAGTGAATCACTCCCCACGGCAATGTAGCAGAGTGCGAGTGAATCACTCCCCACTGCAATGTAGCGTAGCGTGAGTGAATCACTCCCCACGGCAATGTAGCGTAGCGTGAGTGAATCACTCCCCACGGCAATGTAGCAGAGGGCAAGTGAATCACTCCCCACGGCAATGTAGCAGAACTTGAGTGAATCACTCCCCACGGAAATGTAGCAGAGCGCTAGTGAATCACTCCCCACTGCAATGTAGCAGAGTGCGAGTGAATCACTCCCCATGGCAATGTAGCAGAGCACGAGTGAATCACTCCCCACGACAATGTAGCAGAGCATGAGTGAAACACTCCCCATGGCAATGTAGCAGAGCGCGAGTGAATCACTCCCCATAGCAATGTAGCAGAGCGGGAGTGAATCACTGCCCATGGCAATGTAGCAGAGGGCGAGTGAATCACTCCCCATGGCAATGTAGCTGAGCGTGAGTGAATCACTCTCCATGACAATGTAGCAGAGCGGGAGTGAATTACTCCCCATGGCAATGTAGCAGAGCGGGAGTGATTCACATGGCAATGTAGCAGAGCGCGAGTGAATCACTCCACACGGCAATGTAGCAGAGCGAGAGTGAATCACTCCCCATGGCAATGTAGCAGAGCGCGAGTGAATCACTCCCCACCGCAATGTAGCAGAGTGCGAGTGAATCACTCCCCCAGCAATGTAGCAGAGTGCGTGTGAATCACTCCCCACACTTTGATGTCCAAAAGTTTGTTTGTTTGTTTGAATGGTGTTTTAACGCCACTTTCAGCAATTTTTCAGCTATTTCATGGCGTCCAGTTTTTATTGGACGAGGTAGCCGGAGTACATGTCCAAAAGTAGTTGCATACATAATCAGTCATGGTCAATCCTGATATCTTTTGACAGCATCATCATTTTTTATCAGTTTCGTTTTTAAAGTTGATCTTTATTGCCAATTCTGGTAACTCGCTGTGTATTGTAATTAAATGTGACTCTTTAATTACGTTTACTACATGAAAAACATTGAGAACACAGAAAATTGTGTTGCATCTTGGGAAGGGGTCGTATATGAATATTACTGGATTCTTACTAGGGAATGATACAGTATGCAAATTAGCACACTTTTACTAGAATTAGGTCACATTATCCATATACGGAAAAATGATGAACATTGCATTTTCAAAGACTAAAAAAGAAATTTCTTCAATAAAGATCGTTTCACATTAAATTCGCAATGTCTGAAGCTTTAATAACGTAAAGAGATATTGTATTATGTTTGAATTTTGTATAAATAGATCAAAGTTGGAATTTTTTATTTGCTACATTACAAGTAATGGGACTAAATTCTGCCATTATTCTGACAAATCACTAAACTAACATGGGATTTTAACAGCAGTAAAATTCAGCCTAAATGTGTTTTATAACCTCTTACAATGATGTATGTGAGGTCAACTAAAACAATGTCTTGCAACAGGGTTCTGAATCTACGTTTGATTATTTCATTACCATTGATATCTGTCACTAAAATTTTATTATTCGAGTGTAGCCATCAAGCCTGTCTAACAACATTTTTCAAGAGGACAAAAAAAATAAATTAATACTTTATAGTAGATATACAAATTTTGTACATTTGATGTCAAGGCTAATGAGGGAGCCAAAATGGTCTAAGAACCTATGACTTGGGAGGATGGGATAATAAAATAAACAACACTTTAATCATTGCACTTTTATTATCTACAAGGAAAATAAACAGTTAAAAAAAAGATCAGCTTGACTGATGTAAAGATTTGATTAGAAAAGAATTTGGTCAACACAAAGACAAACAAATGTCTCACAGCATACAAATATAAGCAGACATTTTAGGAAAATTTTTTATAATGAGAAAATGTGCAGCCTGTAATCGTGATCCTGACAGACTGACCCCTATAAACATTCTTATCACATAATTTGTAAAAATTAAATATAAATATTTGTTTGTTGCAAGATAAAACATGAATCTCCACTTCTAAATGACTATTAAGTAATCAACAGACACCTATTGATTCATGTTTAAATATAGAAAATTAATGTGCTTAACAAATATGCGGCAAATTAACACAAAGTGTTGAGGGAAGACAAAAACTTATTATATATATTGCACATATGATCAAGTTAATTGAACCTGCAATTAAAAAAATTATTCCTTGCTGAAAAAACAGAAGAGTCATATCAAGTACATGAAAACTATAACATTTCAGTTTGATGTAGGTTGCGAAATTCTATTAAACTAACATGTTTCTTAATTTTCAAGCTATAATTTACACTGGTATTTGTCTGCTAAAGTAAGTAAAATACATACAAATATAAAAAGATAAACAAATACATAAGGACCAGCCTTACTGTAAATAATATTCTGGACGTCTCTTGTATCACAGACAGAATAAAGATGAATGTCTATCACTAGAACAAAAACCTAATTTGCATAGGTAGATTATTGTAATGTTAATATACAGATACTTAAAAGTTAGTTTTATCCACCATACCATTTATTTACACTAATGTTTGTTGATACCAGATGTTTGAAAAAACCAAGTCCAATGTAATACCAATGATAGACATCCATGAACAACATAACTAAATAGGAATTAAAACAATAAGAACATACAGCTGTGTATAACAATCTTGATTAGTACTAAATATATAAATTAAATAACATAAATAAAAAATTATAGAAAAATCATACAACATTAGAACTTAAACAGGTCTAAATTGACCTACCTTTAGTTACTATGTTATAATTGTAATTCTAATTAATTTCATAAAACTGTCATTATGCTAATAAGAGAAAAAAGAAACTGGATTTCAAATAAAATTAAAATTCAGGTTATCATCTTATAAAATAATTGTTGAATGCATCTATATATAGATATAAAATGTTTTTTTTAACAGTTTGTCACAAGTTGTTTCATTGGATTGTTTAAGCTGCTTCTTCTTCCTCCACCTTCTCTCCAGCTTTTAACTTGGCAATAATCTGAAAATATAGAACATGGAAACAATAAATAATCTTCATTAGCATTAAAAATAACATAATTACAAATATATTTTACAATAATCTAAAAGTAAAAGTAACATCACTATGATTATTCACACATTACTGAACTGAAATTATCGTAATTAGGGTCGTATTGTCCATGGCCTTTTTCTTTTAATATAAGTTGGAAAGGAATGGTGTAGATTATATGTAAATACTGACTCGATAGTAGATTATACATAAATACTGACTCTATAGTATATTATATGTAAATACTGACTCGATAGTAGATTATACGCAAATACTGACTCGATAGTAGATTATACGTAAATACTGACTCGATAGTAGATTATACGTAAATACTGACTAATATGATATTAATTATATATGATGAATAACAATTAAAAAAGATACGAAAATAGCGAATATGAAACCTGTATTGCGTTAACTGCAAAGGGCGTCCTTATGTAACCTTAAGTTATTGAAGATTGATGTTTTGATTGCAATCATTAAGAGATTAAAATAAAACGTGTAATCTTTTTGTTTCTTTGTTTTTGTTGATAAATGAAAGTTGACTAATTGTTTTGTTTTCGAAATATGCGAGTATCCATATAGATGATATGTCAATTCACTATTTTTATTTTATTTTTTACAATCACACGAAGTGAATAAAACTATAAATGATATTTTAAGAGAGAATAAATTACATATAACAGTAAAAACTTTTAAGAAAGCATGGCCAAGTCGTACTCAGATGTCTTCATTTTGAGACATTTTGTGAAAACTTGTTGTACATGCATATAAGAATTTTTTCTATATTTTCTTGCCCAAGAAAGGGGTGCAGACAATACGTAAATGCGGACTATATGCAGCTTTTTACAGTATCCACATATTTTTAGTTAATGTTTTGATTTCCTTACCGACTTGAGTCTTGCTATTTCTTTGTTGTCTGAATTCTTTGATGCTTGGTTTGTAATCAGTTTTACTCTTGAGGCATACCTATAATATACACACTTCTGTAGGTATATTGCTGATTAACATATACTGCAGTCACTGTGTCAAAGTGAATGCATTACAGACACATTAAAACAAATACATCACACTTCAGGATACTTTAATTCATTTTGAATTAAATAATTAAAACAGAATTTAATGTTCAGGTTTCATATCTTAAAACCACAATGTTGGAATGATGATTGATGATACATCATAAAAGTCATTAAAATGAAATATTTTTTCAAGAAAACAAATATTGTATTGCAATCAAAGAGCTTCTTAGCAACCTTTAGTATGTGAAAAAAACATTCTCTGAGGTACACATGTATTTTTACAGAAGTCATATATGAGTATCTAAATGCTATTTGTGCTCACAACACATTAACTACTGTAACAGGGAAGTCTACAAAAATGGTCAACACCTATCTATAGTGGGAGGTGCAGATGTTCTACTAAGTTTGAAGACTGAATGAAAACTATCTTGGTTAAAGACAGTTGCTAAAAACTGACCAAATTCCACAACAACATCAGAATGTTTTCATTATAGGAGGGACACATGTCCAGTGTTCGTAGGAAGATCTGACCAAAACCGAGGATTGTGGGTTGAAAACTGTAGGAGGCGACCATTACACAAACTAGGTACCCTACTTTCCTTGACTGCCGAACCATCTGTCCCTTGCTCTTTATTTACCAAATATAAGATACATAAGTTGCCAAAAATAAAATTGTATGAAAATTCTTTGTTCAACAAAAACAAAACTTTCATAAATTATTTCCTTACTAATCTAATGTACTGTACAGACTTACGTTAAAGATATAACAGATTCGTCCTGGTTGTAGTCTGCTGGTGAAACATTGACAAACATAATGTACTGTACAGACTTACGTTAAAGATATAACAGATTCGTCCTGGTTGTAGTCTGCTGGTATTGAAACACTTACGTTAAAGATATAACAGATTCGTCCTGGTTGTAGTCTGCTGGTGAAACATTGACAAACATAAGAGTTTTGGCATTACCACCGAGAGAGTCCTGCATCAACATTGTAAGTTTGTTGTTTCTGTATGGAATAAACTGCTGTTCACTGCTTAAAGCTGAGATAACATCACCAAGAGCAGATAAGGATTTGTTGATGGACATGGCTTCCTAAAGAAAAGAAAAACAATAAAATCCAAAACATGAGGGAGAAATAACATGATTACATGTGTCTCTTTTCATAAAGTCTAGGAATCCATCAGATTAATCAGTTTTTTGTCATGATCACACAAACAGTCTTCTGTATGTTTTATTTAGTATTTCATTTAACTCTTTGCCTTCTGTGTAACTTTATTTACCTCCCCTTACAACAGCTGTGTTACTTGCAGCTTCTGATAATTTTGTCATCACATATTTATAAAAAAAAATTTATTATCAGATTCATAGAAATTCTAATAATCATTTAGAATATATTTTAACAGGAACCACATCTTTTTTTTACCAAAACACCCAAATTATCAATATCTCAAGTAAGGGACAGGCAACCTAGGAATATATTCTATACAGAACTGAAATTTCCAATTCTTTATCATTTAGAGGTCTGAAATTATTCCGAGAGGCTGACTCCTCTGCTATGAAACACTAGAATGTCAACACACAGAATGCAGGTTCAAGCTTCTCTACAGGAAAGGTGAGCTCAAATACAACCTTAATTGACAATGATTCCAAATGTTCTGCCAAAGGTTAGGGTTTTCACCTGGTACCATGGCTTCCTTGCCACACTCCCCTCCCCCTTAAAAAAAAAAAAGAAATTGGAAGGCAAGATATAGCTGTTGAAAATGGTGTTAAACCTTATTCTAACACTTACTTTTAATTGTTCGGCACTGGCTCCAGTCTTTCCTACTCTCTCACTACCAGCCAAATCCACCAAGCTCAACTGTAAAAACACAAAATATTATCCTAAAAGGCATGAAATAAATATATTATTCTACTCAATATATTCTGTTTTTTCACCAAGTTAAATAAAGTTTACTGTTGTAAATAATTTTTTTTCTTATTGTTCAAATCAATATGACTTGGTAAATCTTAAAAAATGAAGCATACAGGTGTAAGAGTAAGTAGGTATGGAGAGGTAAAGGTCTCCTTGGTCCTGGTGAATCTCCACCCCTTTTTGGTGAATATAGAAGCCTTATATATAGTACATACATTTCAAATTACCTGAACATGTTTTACCTACAATAGAAACTTCACTCCCCATGGTCATTTTTCAGTGTATTTCTTATAGTGTTTATTGACACAAAAAAATATACAGTTTTAGAGTAAATATGTACACACAAGTACTACATAATTCCAGTAAGAAAATGCCTTCACTTTAAAAGTCTTATCTACCTTTAGAGTAACATATTAGTGAATTTTCTTCTTATATTCTATTAGACAGATTTCCATCATTTTTCATTATTCTAATGACAGAAAACCCTAACTCTAAATAAGGGTAATGTCTGACCTTTCCTTTAATTGATTGTCCTGTAGTTTTGTTTGTACTTTCCATTACAATACTAATTATCAAATGTGATCTGGAACTGTCAGCATTCATTTCTGAAAAAAAACCAAATTGACAAAATAGTTAAAGTGGGTGATTACATAGTACCTGATACAACAATAAATTATTAGTCGCCTTATTTTTCAAATATAAACAAAGTTGCTGTAGTAAAGAACTCTCATTATTGAAAATGACTATCAAAATGAAACACTTGGATTTCAAATAATATTCAAAATAAGTGAAAATCTAAGGGGGAGGGAGTTTGTATTTTGAAAGTAGTACATAAACATATCCTGCACTTTGACATTTAAATATATCAACATCATGTGTTTACTTGTTGTTTGTTGATGCTGTGTGTCTGTTTTTACTTCCTTGTTTGTCAGGTTTGACTTACTTGTTGATGTTGTGTGTCTATTTTTACTTCCTTGTTTGTCAGGTTTGACTTACTTGTTGATGTCATGTGTCTATTTTTACTTCCTTGTTTGTCAGGTTTTACTTACTTGTTGATGTTGTGTGTCTATTTTTACTTCCTTGTTTGTCAGGTTTTACTTACTGGTTGATGTCGTGTGTCTATTTTTACTTCCTTGTTTGTCCGGTGTGACTAATTTGTTGATGTCTTGTGTCTATTTTTACTTCCTTGTTTGTCAGGTTTTACTTATGTGTCTATTTTTACTTCCTTGTTTGTCAGGTTTGACTTATTTGGTGATGCCGTGTGTCTGATTGTACTTCACTGATTGTCAGGTTTTACTAACTTGTTGATGTTGTGTGTCTATTTTTACTTCCTTGTTTGTCAGGTTTTACTTACTTGTTGATGTCGTGTGTCTATTTTTACTTCATTGTTTGTCAGGTTTGACTAATTTGTTGATGTCTTGTGTCTATTTTTACTTCCTTGTTTGTCAGGTTTGACTTACTTGTTGATGTTTTGTGTCTATTTTTACTTCCTTGTTTGTCAGGTTTTACTTACTGGTTGATGTCGTGTGTCTATTTTTACTTCCTTGTTTGTCCGGTGTGACTAATTTGTTGATGTCTTGTGTCTATTTTTACTTCCTTGTTTGTCAGGTTTTACTTACTTGTTGATGCTATGTGTCTATTTTTACTTCCTTGTTTGTCAGGTTTGACTTATTTGTTGATGCCGTGTGTCTGATTGTAACTCACTGATTGTCAGGTTTTATTAACTTGTTGATGTTGTGTGTCTATTTTTACTTCCTTGTTTGTCAGGTTTTACTTACTTGTTGATGTCGTGTGTCTATTTTTACTTCTTTGTTTGTCAGGTTTGACTAATTTGTTGATGTCTTGTGTCTATTTTTTACTTCCTTGTTTGTCAGGTTTTACTAACTTGTTGATGTCGTGTTTCTATTTTTACTTCCTTGTTTGTCAGGTTTGACCTATTTGTTAATGCTGTGTATCTGATTGTACTTCACTGATTGTCAGGTTTTACTTATTTTTTGATGCTGTGTGTCTATTTTCAATTCCTTGTTTGTCAGGTTCTACTAACGTGCTGATGCTATGTGTCGGTTTTTACTTCCTTGTTTGTCAGGTTTGACTAATGTGTTGATGCTGCATGTCTATTTTTACTTCCTTGTTTGTCAGGTTTGACTTGTTGATGCTATGTGTCTATTTTTACTTCCTTGTTTGTCAGGTTTGACTAATGTGTTGATGCTGTGTGTCGGTTTTTACTTCCTTGTTTGTCAGGTATGACTAATGTGTTGATGCTATGTGTCTATTTTTACTTGCTTGTTTGTCAGGTTTGACTTACTTGTTGATGCTATGTGTCTATTTTTACTTCCTTGTTTGTCAGGTTTGACTAATGTGTTGATGCTGTGTGTCGGTTTTTACTTCCTTGTTGGTCAGGTATGACTAATGTGTTGATGCTATGTGTCTATTTTTACTTGCTTGTTTGTCAGGTTTGACTTACTTGTTGATGTCCTGTGTCTATTTTTACTTCCTTGTTTGTCAGGTTTGACTAATGTGTTGATGCTATGTGTCTATTTTTACTTGCTTGTTTGTCAGGTTTGACTTACTTGTTGATGCTATGTGTCTATTTTTACTTCCTTGTTTGTCAGGTTTGACTTACTTGTTGATGTCGTGTGTCTATTTTACTTCCTTGTTTGTCAGGTTTGACTTACTTGTTGATGTCATGTGTCTATTTTTAATTCTTTGTTTGTCAGGTTTTACTTACTTGTTGATGCTATGTGTCTATTTTTACTTCCTTGTTTGTCAGGTTTGACTTACTTGTTGATGTCGTGTGTCTATTTTTACTTCCTTGTTTGTCAGGTTTGACTAATGTGTTGATGCTATGTGTCTATTTTTACTTGCTTGTTCGTCATGTTTGACTTACTTGTTGATGCTATGTGTCTATTTTTACTTCCTTGTTTGTCAGGTTTGACTTACTTGTTGATGTCATGGGTCTATTTTTAATTCTGTGTTTGTCAGGTTTGACTTACTTGTTGATGCTATGTGTCTATTTTCAATTCCTTGTTTGTCAGGTTCTACTAACGTGCTGATGCTATGTGTCGGTTTTTACTTCCTTGTTTGTCAGGTTTGAGTAATGTGTTGATGCTGCATGTCTATTTTTACTTGCTTGTTTGTCAGGTTTGACTTGTTGATGCTATGTGTCTATTTTTACTTCCTTGTTTGTCAGGTTTGACTAATGTGTTGAT